>JAVJGG010000032.1:25578550-25604346 GCA_035590195.1 Aviceda cuculoides
ATGTTTTAAGGGTATGTTTTATGTATATGGTTGGCAATTTTATTCACCATAGTTTATAACTGGCTACTGACTTTTTCCACAGAAAAGAAATCCAAATACATCTTCAGTTATTTTTAAGATTTTCAATTAATCACAAGTAATTTTCAGTTTAAATGGCCAGGACAGCTGAAATAGTTCATAATATTATTAACCCATTCAACAGCTTGCTTCTTGTACAATTTTACCTCTAGATGCTGATGCTATGTTGTTGATAAAATGCAAGGTGAATCTAGCCTGAGTGCCAGATGACTTAAGTCATTCATTAATGTTTTCAGTCCAGTCCATAGACACCAGGTTCAACATTTTTACAGTGGCTGTAATTTTGGAAAAAAAAAGAAGAAAAAAAATTCTTTACAGCACCAGAAAGATGATTTATAGTTACAAATTGAAGTAATGGCAGAAAAAAATTGCAAGAATGATCAGGGGAATGGCAAGCCAGTCTAAGAAAAGGAGACTAAAAGAGTTTGTATGGTTTAAAGTGGGAAAAAAAAGAATTATACATTTGATTGCTCTGTGGATATACATGAGTAAACAGCGGGACACAAAATTTAAGCTGAAGGGCAGTGTTGAAACAAGAGCAAATGGGTGAAGTTAACTATAGGCTGGAAATTAGATGATTAATTATCAGAGAAGCAAATTTCTTGGAATAGTCTTTCATCCAGACTACGAAGATCAAAATTGAAGAAAGCTGCAGTTTACAAACCTTTGAAAACAATGATATTGTTGCCCATGATTATAGTACACCAGGACTTTTAAATATTTTTAACTTTCCAAGTCTCATTTTCTTAGTGATTATTGTGAAAGAATAGAAACAACTCAAAATTTGATTCATTTCTTCTAAATTATAAATTAGGTTTGCTATTTGTATTTCATTGTGTTATTCTTAGGGTGTGGTAATCTTTACAGGTTTTTTTTTTATACTAAAACAGCAGTGAGTATAGCAAAAGTCAATGAAAACATTGAAATATTCTCAGACGACAGTCAATAAGGATTTGGATTATTAGATTGAATTAATTATATATTTTGGTTAACTTAAAGATTCTAAAAAAAATCTTAGAAAAGTAAGTGTATGCAAGTGAAACTCATGAGTTTTGTTAACAAGGAAATGTTTATAGGAATTTCAAATACTGAAGAGCATCATCTGGCACCAGGGGATATAAAACCCAACAAATTTTGATTATTGCTTATAGTAAACTACACTAGTGAAAGTTAAAGCCAGATGGTTCTTATGTCTTTTTTTTTTTTTTTTTTTTTTTTTTCCAAATCAAAGTAAACACTGGGACATAGAATTATGCCTTTAACAGTTTCAGAAGCATTTGATGGCCCCTGTAAATGCAATAGAATTTGATGTGGATATAGAAACCACTCACCTTACCACTCCTCTTTGTGGAATCACAAAGAAGCACACTGCCTGTTTGCTTTAACTTCAGACACAGGATATGAGCTGGATGGATTTGGATGAACCACCAACCATGTGATCTCATCAGAGAAGTTCTCAGAGAAAAGTCTGATGAGTACTTGTTTCAGAGACAGCAACTGGGATGGTGAAATAAGTAAAAGTTAAGCAATAGCTGCTGCTACATATACTTTATCCCATTCAAACAAGGCACCATGTACAAGTTGGGAAGGAAGTACTTAAAAAAGGAGGTAAGTGACAAAGAGAAAACCTTGATAATGAATCTCCTACTGATTGTCATTAAAATCTAACTAAGACCCTGCTAAAGGACACCAAGAATAACAGAAAAACCCAATTAATCTAACCTTTGTTCTCATTAAGATCCCATAATTACACTTCCAAGATGAAATGTATTTATGTGGGGGTCAAGCTGTTTTATCTGAAGCATTATATCATCCCGATTTCTTATCATGCATATTTCTGTCACTGAAACTATTTTAAGGAAGGTCAGACTGATCAACTTAAATGTTAACAAAAGAAAAACACATTTGCCTGGAAATGAACAAAAAAAGCCAAAATTCATAGCACAGCTCCTTTCAAAAGGCTTTCAGCCGAAGATATATTTTTTCCTCTTACACTTGCATCCATTAAATTTGCAACAAAGATTGGAAGAAAAAAATATAAGCAAGAGGAAAAATAGTTTCAGAATTTAACTTGATGCTGATCCTCTCACTATCATAGTGCATCTGAACCCCCCCAAAAGAAAGCCATTGAACTTTCTTGAATAGATTTTGTTGAATGAAAGCTTAGATTCTGTCAGTGGGCAGGAATTACTGATGCAGCATTGCAGACTTGGTTTGAAGCTGAGGGCTGGATCAACATCAGAAGAGTCAATCTTATCTTTCATTTAGTCTTAAGAATTTGGAGCATTACGTATTTGAACTGAAAACACAGGGAAGAGATGCTCCACTGTTACAAAAGCGTTCTCCTGAACTTAAAATTTCATGGTTCAATTCTGAATAAATAGCAGAAAAAAGAAACTAAAATATATAGCTGTGAGAGACTGAAAGAGTTCATGTCTCAGACGTTGTGGTGGGGCAAGTTCTGCGTTACAACGAACCAGAAGTGAGAAGCTGATCAGCACCGATCAGCACAGGACATCAGCAACAGGGTGCGGAGCGCGTGCCGGAGGGCGCGTAGTTCCCAGATACACTGAGCAGGGCAAGCTCGCTGTGTGTGGACCTGACAACGGTCATGCCTGCAGGGAAGGAGAAGTTGCTCCCCAAACGACCCCCAAGCCCACCGACCCGTTTCCAGAAGGTTCTGAAAGCATGAACCGTGCTTGACACCTAGTTAGCCTAACGAGTTTGAGTGCCCACCTGAAGGAGGCGCAAGGAGATGATGAAACAAATTGAAGCCCCACGTGCGCGTGCCCTCCAGAGCTGGACCTCTAGACTGGCTGGACCCAGGACTGGTGAAATCTTTCTCTTCTCTCTTTCTCTCTCTCTCCCACCTTCTGTTTTTCTTTATAACCCCTACACTTCACCCCTTTAGACATAAACCATTGACCAAGTCTGGGATTAGGAGCAGATCCAGCCGCCCCTGGGCTCCTCTCTGATAAGGAGTCCAGAAAGCAAGGGGGGCTGATCTGAACCTCCTGACTCAACGGGAGGGCTCGCGTTATTGTCTTCCCTGAACTGATCCCCAAATAAACAAAGCCTGTAGTATATCTTTGGTGACGTATGGTTACCACGTGTTATGTGGTTTACTGATGCAGTTTCATGCCAATTCTTGTGAGAAACCACGCCACCTACTGTTATGCCTTCCAGGTTCAGCTGCTTCTCCCATAAATAAAACGTTCAACTGGGTGTTTGGTGTCACTTCACATTGATTTAGCCCAAGGGAATTCCGAACTCACCATGATCCCTCCCAGGTCCGTCCAGCACAGATTGTGACAATAGCTTGTATTTTATTTATCATATTTAAAAAGATCGGTGTTTTCCTCCACAATTTTATTATCCTGTCAGTACAACAGTAAGATGATAGAAGAAAGAATTTTAAAATAGCAGTTCCTATAAACAATATGTTTCCTATAAAAAATTACTGGTTTCATGGGCTTGACTGCTTTCCAGTGATACAAGTGAAATAACTCTGTGCTCCAGAGTGCACCATGCAGGCAATCGATAAAGGACAGGAATGTCTTATCACTGCAGGGGGAACATTTTCCACAGAAAAGCTCTTCCATCTCTGACCTCTCCAGTCCTGAACCTTTATAAAATACTCCCCAAAGATGAACCTGGGAAATGAGGCCTTTATAACTCTGGTAGGTAAAAATCTTGAATTCAATAGAATTAACATCAGGTTTTATATTCCAATACAATTGTCTCTCTGATTCATCTTTGTTACACAAACTCTGAAACCTCTTTTCTCTCTTTTCCAGGTGAGTTAACGATGTATCACTTATTTCCTTGATAACGGGTTCATTTTTTTCCAGTGTTGGTCTCCAACCCTTCTTTTCTCATTATGTAACAGAGCCAGATTAAGCTAAGAATGGTAGTGCCCAATCCTGTATGCAGTCTGGATTTTTCTCCTTCTTGTCAAACCTGAGAGAAGGACTGTGACCTTGGAAGGTTTTTTTGCTCCAGCTGTATGGATGAATCTAAAAAAAAAAACCAGACAATTTCTTCTGGCAGATTTTGTCCCTCTTATCTGTAGACTGTTGTGGTTGCAAGATCATGACTGTAACAATTGAAAACTAGTATAACTCAAAAAAACTTTGCAGATTTATTTAATACCTTAATGCCATCCTAAGTAATATCTGGAATATAACAATGCAAAAGGAATATTGAAATCACCTAAATGTTGCTGTAAGTTCTTTAAGCACTTTCCGATTTTTATTTTTATTCATTGCATGTGCTCATATCTTGTGCCATTATGTAATGTGGAGTCTGAGGATTAAATATTCCTATCACTGATGCCACTGAGAAATTAATTTTACTTCAGAACCATTCTTTCTGATTCATAGAAGAGGATGATCAGAAAAAAAGGCCTATGAAAAATATTACTTAATACCAGTAACATTTTTGTAATATAGAGTCGTAAATCCTTTAGCCATCTCAAAGGTAATCAAGCACACACCCACTCAGTCTGCCCCAAGGCAGAACAAGCTCTGTCTGTGACGTCCTGACAGAGGTTTGTCTAACCTGTTCTTAAATTCCTTCACACGGGAGATTCCAGTCCTTTTGTATATCTAATCTACTGCTCTTTTTGCTTTGGTCATTTAGCAGAAATTAACGTGAATGTAGGTATTTTTTTCCTTCTATTGCATTTCTGAGAGGTATTCTCAGATTTACCAAGCCCATAATAATTTTGATGTGTCCATGCCAATGCAGTGTTAGAAAGGTCATCCCATTTAAAAACAAGTCTCAGAGGGATTTATTTTCGAATGTTGTGAATAGTGGCAGACTTATTTTTGAATACTTAGTTTCAGCCCAGGTAACCTTTTTACTGTTTTATTTGCAACACAAATTTAGTTGTGTTGCAACTAATTAGTCCTACAAGAAGTATGGCACAAGAGGAAGGAGAGTGAATTGCAGTTGAAAAATGGGAGTAAGTAAATGCAGAATAAGTTTCCTGGTTTCACAGGCAATGCTAATATTCCATATAACTGTGTGCATCTGCGATCCAGTTGTGTCTTGGAGTGGTTTGGGTTTTGGGGTTGAGTTTTTTTGAGTTGTTAACTTTTATAAAATATTTTAATTTAACTAGATACATGTATTCCTGAGAGATAGCTATGACTATTCAGTCACATTGTTACATTGCATCCATCATCATCTTATGTACAGTGTCAACCTGGAATTCAGGCTCTTTAAGATTAGGCAGCTGCATACCTCTTTTTACAGAGCTTTGTTAAGTGACTGTGCTATACAATCTTGTCCAGCAGAGACAAGATTTTTTTTTCTAGCTGCCCATATCTAAATTACATTCTGGGGTTGATTTTGTGGTTTTGGGGTTTTTTTGGGGGGTTTCTTTTTAAGACAACTTGATTATTCCTTAATATAGTATAAATAGAATTCTCCTATAATATGTCAGGCTACGTGGAAGGAGAGGGAGAAGAGAGGATGTGACTGAAAAAAAAAGGAAGTAATAAAGAAAATGAGAATAAAAGCATAAATAAGGATAACAAAAGGCTGATTAGTCTCTTCTATGTGAAGAGATGATCATTATGATACCACCAATGTTTGTATGAAGTTAGCTACAGTTTCCAGACAAATCATTCCGTCTTTCATAGATTAAAAAAAAATTTTAGATTGAATGGCTTTGGCTTATTACAATATCACACAATGTGGAAATACTTAGAAAAGAAAAAACAGACAGATGGCCCAGTAAATTAATCTATAAGCAGCAACAGAGCATAAGGTTAGCTGCTGACATTGACTGAATGTTGTGGAAGGTGGTAGAGAGATGACAGTATTAATTAGTAGCAAACATACGAAGGTGAAAAAGGATAATGTAAAAGGGGACGAGATGGGTTAGGAACCTGTCATTTAAAGGGAGGCTGGAATTTCACATTTGAGAGTTATAATTGTACTTAAACTTCCCCACAATTTTGTAACATTTTGATTGAAAGCTCTGGTTAAACACATGATGCAAATAGGAACACATCTCCAGTGTCGATCTACATTTTTGACTCCAATTTCAAACTCAGCCTTGTTTTGAGACTGTTCTGATTTTTTTCATCAGTTGTAATCATAATGCAGTAAAATACATCATATTATTTAGAAAATAGGTCATATGACATTACAAGGTACTTTAATTGTTCTGAAACAGACATTGTCCTGTTCATCCAGATTACTAGGTGATTTTTTTTTCTCTTGCAGTGTTTCGAATTGCAATATATTTTTGGGTAATATATTAGTATAAATTTTGAATTGAGTGTGCTCCAAAAACTACACTGTTATTTTTGTGGTAAACTGTATGCTGTGTTCCAAGCTAGACTGAATTCTTACCTTTTCAGCTCTGGAAATCAAAACATCATTGCTCTTTAAACTCTGACATTATTACAGCTATAAAAATGACATTAGATTTTTTATATATTTTAAACAAGATAATCCAAGTTCACTGACTTTTCTGGAGTATAAGTTCATGCCAGCTGAAGACCAGGCATAGAAAATTTTTAATTTATTTCACTTGTTTCTGTGAACTTAGTGAATCTGATTTTGAAAAAATGCTGAGCACTCCTGCAGGTACTGAGTATTGCTTTCAGTTGAAATGCTGCATTTTAAGCTCTTCTGATGGAGGAACCGGTGTCAAAGAAACCACAGCATGAGGATGCAAGACAGTATTTCAATGTATGTTTTTAAAAAAATCTTTCAAAATTCTGCTGGTTTTTTTATTCTACAATAATCCTTATATAGAGATCAGAAATACATGATACAATGGTGCATACATGGTATATTTCCATGATAGAATGAAACCAATGTGAATGTGCATCTGTGTTGTTCATTTCTTTGTTTTATTATTCCTAACCGATGTACTTTTTCCAAATGTTTTTTGATAATCAGAAACATAAACCTCCCCTTATATCTGCTTTGGATTTATTAGCCCTAAAGGAACATTAATCAAGCTTGATACAACTACACTGGTGACAAATACTTAAACCATTAACTTGACACTAAATTGGAAACCTCTATTATTAAGTAATCCTGTGGGTTACTATCCTGCTGAGATATATATCTTAGATTTAGAGTTCACAGCTGATGAGATATCTAAGGAGAGTTACTGTAGAGAGAAAGATATCCTGGATAAAAATGTTCTTTCATATAAACAATGGTCTCTTTTTCTGTTTGTTTTGTTTTTTAAATTGAAGTATTACACTGCAAATTTTAGGTTCACTGTTCCTGGATATGACAAACATTGCAGCCATTTCATAATAACTTCAGCTTTTTTTTTCCTAGTTTTGCTGTGAGTTTATAAAAATAGTTATCCACATGATAGAGATGGTATGGCTGAGGAGGAAGCTTTCCATAAAATCCTTGTGCATTGAATCAAGATATTTGTAATAATACTGGTCTCAGTAAAATTTAAAATGAAGAGCCCTTCACTGTAGCTCCTTTAAAGAGTTTGCCTGGCAGCCTGGAATGATTTTTAAATTAATTTTCATATTATTCTGAATGTGATCGGGGAAAAAAAAAACAGAGGCTACTTGAAGCAAGAGTAGCAATGATTATTTTATGACTCTTCATAATGGATTCTTCATTTAATTAGATAAGTAAACTTTAGAGAAATATTTTTTAACCAGTTCCTCTGAGTCCATGAAGAAGGCTAGTGAGACTTTGCTCACTTATAATTATCTATTTCAAAAGACCTAGTGGCTAAATTGCCATTTAAATGCTGCCTTGAGTCTTTCTAACTCAATAGAGAGTGACTTTGTCTGTGACTTGAGTCTACAGCTCATGAATAAAGCATACCATGTATGTGAAAGTTTGTAGGGCGGCAAGTCAACTGAGAAACTCAATCTTTCTTTGATAAAAACATTTTGCTTTTGCAAAAGTGCTGGAGTGAGAGCCCTGGAGTTGGAGCCTTCATTTTATTCATTTCATTTTATTCAAAAGATGGTGTGAGTTTTCCTCCTCTTGTGCTGCCACTCTGTCTCTGCCCTAACCTCAACAAAATAAAGTCCTGGGAGACGGGCTTATAAGGACAAAAGTAAAAATTCCAGTCTACAGCGATGTTCCATTGCCTTCAGTAAATGAGTTATCTCTTGCTGTTGTTCGGGAAAGACAGAGTCTCTGATTAAAACACCATTGGGACTGGAATGAAGGTAACAAAAATTCTTATTTTTATATGTTTTCATACACTCCATTCAGAGACATGTCTCTAAACTAGAGGAAATTGTTACGAATATTTTTTTACTCATATTTAGTGAGTCATTAAAAATGAAATTTGTTAGGAAGCTTAAGAATGTAATTCTCTTCTGATTTAATCATACTACACCTCACTGTCTTCTATTCCAGATGACTTATGAATTGAGTGTATATCTTTGAATGTCTTTCATTAGACCATTTCTGCTTCCACACCAAGACTTTCAAGTTAAAAAGATTTTTTCTTTAATGAATAGAAACAAGACAGTAATTTCCCAGCCTCTTCTGAGATTTGTAGAGAGCGCTATTGACCATAAGAAAACAAATGCTTGCTTTTTTTTCTGTTTGTCAGCTCTTTTATTTATAAACGATCATGTCACAAAAAAAAGGAAAGTAAAAGTACGTTTAATTCTGCTTATACATGATAGAGATTTTAATGTAAAAATAATGCTTGAAAAGACAAAAGCATTTGATACTAGTTCATCCGTGATGTAAAATTATTCATTTTCCTAGCTGGCACTTCAGTTTAATTCTGTGCCCTGAAATCCAACTTTAAAGCCTCAGAAGAATTTGGCATGATCCAGGGATCAGACAGACATGAGAGGAATCGACTTGCAGCAGAAGTTAAAGAACGAGTATTTAGGAGATGAGAAGGGTGGGAGATGATGGACTTTGGGGTATGTTACACCAAAAAATGTTTGATGCTGAAACTCAGGACCTGAAGTGGTGTGTGATAGTAAAAAAAGTCATTTATAAAAGTAGGGATTGAAGGCATAGTGGTGGATGCTGATAATCAGCCTATAGAATGAATGATACACCATTTCTCTGATAAAAAATAATTTATACCTCCCAATTCTAGGATATTTTTTATTAAATAGTGATTGCTAAACCTTTTAAAAGTGAGACTGGTTGCAATAAATAAGAATGTGAAAGCTTATGCTTATCTTTACATGTTTCCAGCTTTTTTTTGTTTAGAAAAAGTACTGAATTTAATATTTTACACTGCACTTTTAACCTAAAAGGGTAATAGATGAAAAACATCACCAGCTGAAAGTTATTTGTTTGTCCTCTGGAATGCTTTACACAACAGTGAACATAAAATATATAGCTTGCTTCTATCCACATAAATATCTTCAAACACCTGAGTTCCCCTGAAACAAAATCAGACCATTCTGCCTTTTTCACAGCCGTTAAATTTCAGGTAGCATAAAGGAGATGGAAACGAACATCCTTGAGTCTCGAAAAGACGGCAGGAAAAAACAATGTCCCGTCGTGGCTTGAGCCAGGGCTGAGTTCTGCAGGGCTGGGAGGGGGCACAGACCAAACCCAAGGGTGAAAAGCTCCTGAAAATGAGTCGTGTTGGCCCTCAGTGCGAGGCGTTAGTAGACATTTCACGCTCTGAGTCCTATTAAAGTGTTGCCCCATGAGGAAGAGTAAGGAATCGCTTATGGCCGAGAGGAATAGACCCTCATTTCTATGTGCTTACGTAACTGTCATCTACCTGAGGTACTGCTTTATCTGAAAGGGGGGTTGTATTGTGCGTAATACACGCCAACACACAGATTAGAACGAGTGGAACGGTCTTTTAAAATTAATATTACTCCATATTTTCAAGCTTTGTGCTATTATTTCATTAATGTTTTACAAATGCATTTTTAAAGCTTTTTTACGTAAAACTAATTGAGATCTAATGCATGTTTTTTGGTTTTCTTTCCCCCCCCTGCCCCCAGTCACACCCTTGGGTTGGTAGGAATTAGACATCATTCACATTATTGCTGAAAATCTTTTATAAATTCATTCCTCTAAATCATTGTAGTTAGCAATGTTCACCTCATAAAACAAATGCTTTGTATCCTCTGAAGACTAATTTACCCATAAATATACGTGTTCCTCAAGCCTAATGTGCATACAGTTCTCTGTGGAGTAAGATACTGTGTGGTACAAATAAGTATGTCTTAATAAGAGCTATATTTTCTAATTCTAAAAATTGTTTATAACCTTGAATTTCAAAACTCTATATGACTTTACAGACATAATCTCTACAGATAAAAACTATTACCTTTGTTTTTTTCATTTCACCTTGCTTCAAAATACTCTAAGTTTTAAAAAAAGCCTTCAGGTTTTTGTATAAAAGGAAGAAGACACAGTCACACAGACACACACATGTGCGTGCATACACATACACACTTTGATTTTTCATGGACTGTCCTCAAGAATCTGATTTATTGAAGCCCTTAAGGTTTATCAAAAAAGTGCATTGAACACATTCCAGGGATCGAAAGATCTGGAATCTGAATACTGTTGTTTTCCTCTTACACTTTTTTTAAAGAAGAGGAAGCATTCTTCCATAATAGAACCAGTGTCAGTACAGGTGCTCACAAGCTGTTTCAAGCTCAGGTGGTCATCTCTAGCCTACCTGTTCTTTATCAGCAGTTTGTGCTCAAAAAGGGCAAATAAACACACTCTTTTTTTTTTTTCCTGGAAAATACATGAGCACAATACATATTTTTTTCTTCATTCAACTTGGCATACACATGCTTATCAGGTTTATACAGTTACATTGGAGTAATATATAAAAAAGTTGGAGGAATCTAGTTGATTATTTAATAGCATAACTGAATGTGTCAGCTTGGAATACTATGTTATTTTAGAAAAATATCTAATCTTTTAGTTGCAGACTATGCATATTATTACATTATTTGTCAATATTTTGGTAAATTCTTTTGTATTTAAATAATTATTGGGAATACTTGGTTCGATTTACTAGATTATTATCCAGATTCCTCAGTAGGTGTTCTTTTTCCTATTCTTTGATATCAGGAGACATATGAAGAATTTACTGACAGTTGTTCATTATGCCTTCAGATGAGGTCCTGTACTATTCAAGTTTTGCTCTCGCCATTTATGTTATCATCAAAAACTCTTGACTGATTTAGGAGCTGGTTATACCTCTATTCCTAGTTACATTCCATTATCTAAAATGCATTGATGGCAAAAAGGCCTTCTCCAAAATTATCAGTGTCACCTTGATTTGCGCAGGTGTTATTTAACAGTGATTGTACCTTTCCAGTTATATTGTAGAACAAATTGCTTGTGATCTTTGATGACATGCAGCAGGTAATGCAGGTGCATTTATAACACAGCCTAAGGAAATAGATTGAATATTTGAAGCAATAAATTTCATTTTGATGTCTGTGAGAAAGATAATGTCAACTCTTTGTCCTCCTCTTCTTCTCTTCATCTATCAATGAGAATTTATAAATGCAATTATTTCAAAGGCAGTTTAAATTAGAAGAGGAAATAGAGAAAAAAAGGAGGTGACAGGTGACAATGGCATCAGAACTGGAAAATACAGCAAATATACTATTATTGTAATATATATTGTGAAAGCTACTATGTAATGAATATTTTGGACCATTCCAGTTTTGCTTTATCTTTTGAGATTATCACAGGTGAGACTATTATGTGATTTTCTAGTAGCATTTGGAAAATAATCCAACCAATCTCTTATCTGAGCTAGTAGTGACTGGTTGCTATTGTTTGCACAACTGATTTTCCTCTGCACCTATGGCGATGTGTGGTCTAACCACTGCAGGGGATGCTGAAGGAAGAGCCAATACCAGAAATCAGGGATATGTAGTTAACAAACTAGTGGCATTGGCACGCAGCTGCGAGACGGCTCAGCTTCAGCGTTTGGGAGATCTGTATGGTCAGGAGACCAGTTCACTGACATTGGCCTTCAGCAGCCGAGACAGGATCGCAGTAAACGTGAGAGTCGAAATGCTAATTGGCATGTTGGGTTGAATTACCCTCTTGGTTTACTGGTGTAATTCTCCACCGGAGCACTGAAAATGCCTTTCGCTGTGGACAGCTTGTTGCGCGAAGAGCGGTTGACAGACAGCGCAGCTGAGGCTGCAAACAGATTGCCAGTTTTTTATAGATGCCTCATTGATCACTCTTAATCTAAGTAAATCAAGCAAACTAAATGTTTTTGCATCGTTTTGTAGCAGGCTTTAAGATAAATTTTTGTTGATGATCACATTTCTATTCAAATTTACCCTTGTTCAGCTTAAGTCCCGAGAACCGAGGGTGGGTTGTAGATAGTGCAGCGTGGTCTTTCCTGTCCTCATCACAAAGGATCGTGGAAGGTCTCTCAGCACTCGGGGACTGAGGTCAGAGTAACACCTTCCCTTGACTCCTCTCTCAGGAGGTAGTCGCTTTGCTGGTTTTTAGCTCCTATCATACATCAAGAAAAATCTAATGTCATTTTCCTCATTAAATTTTATATTCAGTAAAGACTGACTATATTAATGAAATTTTGAACCTTACACTCTTTTTTTTTTAAGATTTTTTTTTTTTCTTTCTAAAGGGGCTATATGAAGATTGAAGTCAACAAACTCATTATGATGTGCAGATGTTCTTTTCCCAAGGATCATCTTTTATTAAGCTTAGCAGCATGCTTTAAACCACTAAATAACTGGGTTTAAAGATGTGTTAGTTTGATATTCAGGGCACTTACAGGTGGAACGCCTTGTGTTACTTTTCTGAAACATGAGCTTTTAGAGATACTTGGGTTGGGACATTTTACAGCAGAATCCTTACAATATAATTTAAAGAACAGACTAAGGGAATTGATTTCTAGAGTGGGATTACTCTCAATTAACATTAACTTTCTCCAGTTAAGGTTTCTCACTCTCAGTTAATTATCTAAATTCCTAATACATTCAACAGAAATCTAGTCAATTGATGTAACTTAGGAAACTACTCTTCTGAACAAACATACACATCTACTTTAAGATGAGATGAATTGCTGTCTCAGAGTCTCAGAGTTATCTTCTGTAATGACTAGATTTTAGCTATAGAAACCTTTGGAGCACCAAGCATTTCAGGAGGAAAAAAAAAAAAATATATAAAGAGCATCTTCTAATAGCAAGGCTTTTCTGCTCCAGATATTACCTTTCTGTATTGTTTTCCTTAGGTTTGGGTTTTCTGAAGAGAAGAAAAATGACAGGGTTCAGTCATGCCCTTGGATCAAGTTGGTCTCATTATGTTGTAGTACATGCTGACTAGGTTAACGGCCTCATCTTGAGGTAAAGATTTGTCTCAGTATGCAAAAATCCAGACAAAACTGCAGCATTTGGAACATCAAATATAAGGCACTAAATGTATTTACTGATTAATTTTACAGTTCAAAAACTCATGTTAAAAATCTAAAAGGTCATAGATGACCTAGCTGGAGCACTTCAGACTTTGGGAGTTAGTTAGGGAGAGCCCCCCCCAGTATACTCTCTGTAGGGTCAACGAGGGAGGTTCTTCGATCTCGTATCATATATTTATGTGGTATCTTATCTTCCTATGATTTACAAACATTTCATTCAGTCTCTTTATTTTACTGTTAGGTAACTGTTAAACAGAGAGGATAAACTGTCGTCAAGATTTCATAATTAGTCAGTGGTAGATCTCAATGGCAATTATTTATCTAAATATCTTTGAGGATCTGGGCCTCACTATGTCATTGTTTGTAATTCTCGCCACTGTCATTACTTTAAAGTTATCTGATTGCTGTTCATTGCTGCTGCTCCTGAATGTTGTTCCCTTAATAGTAACAGAGATGTGCCTCATCTTCACAATCTGTTATTGGCTGTACACCAGGACTACTTTGCCAGTTGAGCAATTGCTGTTAAATTCTGAAGTGTTTCTATTCGGGTGAGGTACAGATAATTATCTGCTAAATAGGAACCTCTAAAGAGAGGTAACAAACCTCTCCAAGCCTCAGACTGATATGAAGCTGTAAATGGAAACACTGCTACTGTCCGTTACGATACTGGACTGAAAACAAGAGTGAAATATATGGTGCCAGCCTAAGATAATACAATGCATTTCATATATGGCACAGCTTGATACAAAATGAGGAGCGGAGCAGTGTGAGACTTGCCGAAAAAGCTGCTAAAAGAGAAGCATGCGATGTCAGGTGGGAAAAGCACCATCAAGCCAAGTAAGAAAAGCACTACAGTGCATCATTAGAGGGAATTGCTGCTTCCTCACGTGTACAGCTATGTTGTTACAGCATTACCATCAGCAGAGAAGAAGGAAAAAGAGGTTCATGGTCTTGTTTTTCGTGTTTTTGTGTAACTAGTAAGAGAGACAGTGTGTATACTAGATAAAATAGTTAAAGCCACAGACAGCAGAATTTAAGGAGAATTTCAAACTGGAATCATGATGGCTGAAGTGGACAAAAGAGTGTAAGAACATAATCATTACTATATTTTCTATCCTGTCGATATTATTATTTACCAGACTTTTCTTCCCATTTCACTCATTTAAAACCTATGATAGATTTGTAGATGATAGAGTTTAACTGTCATGAGATATTCAGAAAATTAGATTAAAAAATGCTATTTTTTAAAAATTAAATTCTGTAATGAGCAGAAGTTTGGATTTAACAGAGTGTTCTGCCAAATGGCACATTTTAAAATATCCATTGAATCTTTAATCTTTTTTTTCAACATTTGCAATAATTGTGTCTCTAATGCACAATCACTTTGTGAATTTAAATTCATTTCTGAGGTTTGATTATCTCACCAAGTAAACTGACAAAAATATAAATTAGAAATATCTTTGATGGAATATTCCTATAAATATTTTCAGTCATGAAAAATGAAAAAAAAAAAAAAAAAAAACAAAAAAACATGTCTAGCAAGACTTAAATTTTCTTCTTTAAGAGTGTTCAGTATCTGGAGACTGAAGGAGGAAAGCTGGATTCACATGGCCAACTATAGCTTTTTGAGGAGCCTCAATAATAGCATATGTATATTCATAAGGAAAAACATTCATTTAGTTCATCACAAGGAGGGTAATCACCTCAGTATGCAAATTTTTGAAAATTTTGTTCCGTCACAAATTAACTTCGTCTATTTTTAGCTCAGATATGATAAATCCACTGAGCTTAGCCATACCCATTTATATAACATTTGGGAAAAAAAAATAAACTTGCAATAGGCTGTTAAACAAAAGGACTGTAATTATCCACACATATTTGGCCAAGGCAAGTCACTAAGAATAAATCTGGTGGGATATATCACACTTCAGTATTACTTCTGACTGCTATAGTAATTCATTTAACAAATCTGTACACCTTCAATGTAGTTTTCTATGAAAATCTCTAAACACAGGAAAGTATTTCAGCTTTTTTTTAATCCCACTGTACTTCAGATTTGAAGGATTACATTTCTGAGAATATTTAGGAAATTTAAAATCTAAATCCAGTTTTAAAAAAGGGACTTTTAATTATATAAGGAAACATTTTCTTATGATTCAGTACAGTCTCACTTGAGCTAGTTATCATGGGTACTGAAAGTAGTTCAGCTGTGCTAAAAAGAAACTAAGAACAAGTGACCTACTCAAACATTTTCTCACTTTCTCGTGTGGATTTTGTAGTAGTGACTATTGTGAAGACACAACCTGTAAGCACTTTTTAAAACCTGCTTAGATTTTCCAGATTTGCTTTCGAAAAATTGATACTGAACTACGGTTTATGTTAACATTAATTGTTTAAAATTCCAGATACAAAGAACAATGCACAGTCATACATTGCACATTTGATATGTTTTAAATAATAGATTTTCATGATGATGTAGGTGCTTTACTACAATAAAACTTGGAAAGAAATATTATTGATAACTTAGAAAAACAGTAATCTTAAGTAACACAGTTATTCCAGTGCCATTCATTTCACTGATCATTTTAAATGAAAAATCCAGCTCCAGACCATCAGCTGATAAAACTAGCTCCACCAGTTGGTGCTCTGAGCCAGGAGGTGTTAGAGATTGCTCAAAATGAGCCAACGGCATGGCATTCACAATGTGCAAAGGCATCAAGAGGCTTTTTTCCCTTCCCTGTTCCCATGTGAACCTTTCATAAGAATATGAGAATTATGTCAATATTACAAAAAAATCCCGTTTCATCTCCAGGGTTTGCAATCACAGTCATTACTTACTCCCACTTTATTGGCTACTGCACAAAAATATAATAAAAGGAATAGATCTTATAAAGCAAACAGATTATATATGTGTTAACTCTGGTCACATGAGCAGGAATGCTTTAAAAAAAATACTGCTTTTAGGCTTAAAATCAAGATGCGTTTCTGTGCCTGCAGTTGTGGACCACAATGGAGATAATCTGGTAATGCTGAAGGTACTGAACCCTTTAAAACATTGCAAGTTTTATTCAGTAAATTGTATTCATTATTTATTCACATAACTTTTTTTTTTTTTTTTTTTTTTTTTAAACAGTAAAGAAAAAGGGAAAAAAAGTCCTTAGAACTATTTCAGTGTCTTGGAACATGAATTCTAAAAGTTGTACAGATTTTTCATGACGACTTAAATGTTTCTGAGGAGCAACTAGATAAGAATGTATAATGCAATAAAATAACTGTGGCTGCTGAAAAAGAGGGCAGACAAAGAAAGAAAAAACATATTTCATCTAAATTGCTCATGGGGCTTTTTATGCTATCTGTCAAACATGACCGGTATCATTTGACTGATATAAATTACTATTGATTTCCAGGCTCTGAGAAACTTTTTAGGCCCTGAACAAAGATTTTAAACCTTTTTGGTTTTTAAGATGGATTTTTTTCTTTTGGATTATCCTTTACAGGTTTTACGAAGCTATTCATTTGATTATCTCATAATAATGGCTGCAGTTAAACAGCACATTTACAGAAGATGAGAAGGAACTGCCTTGTCAGAATTTTTCTTCTAGAGATAAGGCCCAAATCCATACCATCTGTACTATATATATTGATGAGAGTAGAAGTTCAATTTCTCACAGACTAAATGAATGAATGCATTTGATAGAATTTGTGTCAATGGGATAAACAGTAGCTCTTTGGAGGAAGGAAAATCTAAATAAACTAACAGAATTAGGTTCATGGACCAACGAATGGTTTATAAAAATGTGTGATGAAAAGAATCTCAAAAGATCAGCTTCTTTAAAGCCTTTTTCATAAGCAGACTCCAATATTCAGGACTCAAGATGTCCTTAGGGGTGTTTGCAGCATGATGCAAACACTTCTTTTATTTAATCTGTAATGGATCACCTCATACCCTGCTCTAGTAGTCAGTATTCAGTAAACTAGCAAACATGCAGGCACTAGGCTCTGGATCACTGACATGTGAAGACGTGTTAAGCTGCGAGACATTTAAATATCGCTCGTTCCTATTTGAAGCCATGTGGGAGGAGGAGCAAGTTGAAGCCTTGGTGCAAGCATTCCTTCCCAAGGAAAGTCATGAACACATCTGGTCTGTTACCTTACAGAACTCGGGAGTTAACTGAACAAATATACACAAAGATTTAGCGTGTTTGAAGAGATAGGGACCTTAACCTATAAAACTGGCTACTTTTAGTTTTACTCCTGCTACGAGAGAACAGTAACTTGAAGGTTACATGTCACTCTCGTGACCTATTAAAATCAATACGAGCCCTTCCGTTGACTTCATTGTATTTTGGATGGGTTCAACAGTTCAACAGTAACCTCTTATTCTGCTTATTGTGCTGATGTACACAAAATCTTAAACATTGCTGTGAAGCATCAGCTTCTGTACCTGAATTTTGTAATAGTAAACCCGCCATTTATAGTAGATCTTAAAGGCAATGACTGACATGCCTTCTAACATACATAAGACAAAAAGCCCTGCAGATCGAGGAATAAGAATTTCAGAAGAAAATCAGTTCTCCAGAAGGAAATTTGGCCATTTCACTAGAAATCAGCAGAGAGAGGGTTAAATACAGTCGATGTTACTATGTGAAACATCAATGCATGACATTTCACAGCAGTTAGTGTGCCCAGATGCCCCCAGAGCCCAGTTCGTTCCTCCTCCATTCTCCGCTGCACTTTGAACAGTAAGACACCGCTAACAGGCAGCTAGCCCATGTGCTTTTGAGCCACTTTGCAGTAAAAAAGAGCAACGCGAGCTGGACTTTTGTCAAATCCTTTCTGGAAATCTGAACATGCGATGTCCATTGAATCCCATTTTTGTCTCCTATGGTAGTCTTGTCTTCAAAGAAACCTAACCAGATGGTGAAGCCTGCCTTTCCTTTCTTAGAGGCCATCAGTCTTTGCTCACACTGTGTATTTCTAAGTGTTTTTCCTGTTTTGATCTCTGAGAAAGACTTTGTAAGACACTTCCTGCAAGTGAAGTTTAACGAGATTCTCAGGTATGTTCCAACTCTTTTGTTAATCCATGGCTCCGCGATAACTACCCGAACATACTGAGCTTCAGCTAAGACATCTTGCAAAAGAAACACACTCGGAAGCTTGCCTATGACTCTGGTCATACAGCTCAGCTCACCATGAGTAAATAATAATGACTTCCATTTATAAGAGCACCTTTTAACCCCTAAGATCCCAAAGGTTTTACAAACTATTGTCCTGATCCTGCAGTCATCTACTTCAATAGATAGAGGACAAAGTTCTACTCCCACAGATAGGTAACTTCAAACATCACGAAAATCACAAGTGAGATAAATGTTTTTCTGGTACAAAGTAGAATAAAATAACTGGTTAGAAAGAAATTTATGTTTCCATCATTTCAGAAAATTCAGATGTAACTTGTTCAGCAAGAAGAAGATTATCACTCAAATTACAGTCTGGCTGAAAAATAGAGGTCAAGATTCCAACATTTAAACCGAAACCTGGTAGCATTTGAATGAGCATGTGTTTTAAATTTAGTCTTTGAATGTATTTTTCTGTATTTCCTATGTTTCACAAATGCATGATCAATACAGACTTAGACTGTTCTCTATTACTGGGTTACTGTTACTACCTCAAAGATCAATTAAATATTCTTGGGAATTTTCCTATTCAGAAACTATCCAGACCAAACCCTTTTTAGCCTTTAAGAGTGCAAAACAATGCTGAAAGTTATGCTTGATCATGTTATATTCATTCATGACAGTGTAAGAACAATAATAACAGTGAAATTTCTACCAATTGTCTCCTTATGTTTTTGGAAGGAATAAATGTCAGAGCCTCATTTGTATTAGTCTTTGTTTCTCTTCAGTCAGAAAACAACAATTGTCCATGTGGACTTAAGACAAAATCAGAATTTTAGTCAAGAGATTGTTGAGGAATATGAATCCTTTCCTTCAGATAATATAAACCAGTCTATATCCTATGTTTATGTTTTATAGTACGCCATAACAATGTAATCTTTTACAGATATACCAGAGAAAATTCTGAAGTAAATCTCTATTATTTGTTGCTGACACTTACATTGCAACTGAAACAACATTCTGCTGTGAGATAGGAAGCACCCAACAGACATCAGTTACTGATAGAACTAGATGAACTATTTGCAATGAAAAATTTGACAGTTATAGCCCTCTACCGTCTTTAGAATCTACCAATAAATAGAACACAGTATTGTTATTTTTATTTATTGTAATTAGTAATAATTTTAAAAAATAATTGAGTATTAACCTTGTGAACAATGTGATTTCTGTTATTTATTAGGTCATTTAGGATACATGATATTGCTTCTGTTCTATAAAGGAAGAAATGGGATTATTTGATGAAAATACAACTAATGACAATACAGAATAAAAGTTCTTTATTCATGCACAAATGTCCTTGTTTGTAGGCAAATATGTGGGATCAGAGTACTAGTACTGAGAAAAATTTGCCCTATTTCCCAGAATGACTGTTTGCACAGTACAACTGTAACAGATGGGTAGCAGCTGCTCAGGTGACCAAGGAGAAAGTTGTAAAAAGATTAAGTGAATGACAAGCCAAATTTCAGCTACTACATATGTGCTTGAGAGGGTTTATGAGAGCCAACTGGCCTAACTCAGAAACTCTGCCTTCAGTTCATGTCTCAGCTATAGAAAGTTTATATATCTTGGAGCTTAGTTCCATTTAGTGAACAATCTTTGATTTCTTATCTGTGAATAAACCACAATCAATAATGTGTCTTTTCTTCTAATCTTTGCCTTTCTTGTCTAAATTCTGTGAGACAAAGGCATTGTGGTATGTGAAGCATGTCTTGTTCAACAGAGTGTTGGTCTTGGTGGAAGAACTTGTATGCAGTAATAAAACTAATGCTAGTTATAAAATATAGTAGAGAAATTTTATGCATTTTGCTCTATTAATGTGCAGGTCTCCAATTTTAACTCAATAATTTATTTTGTTTAATTTTTATTCACTGAAAACTGTACAGTTTTAGGTAATTTCAGTTCAAATATTACAACCTGAGGATTAAGAATGTGTAGAATGTACTGCAGTAATTAAAAAAAAAAAAAAATCCACTTTCCATTAATTCTTTTGTCACTATTGTTATGTATTGGGACAAAAAGGGAGGAAGAATATGAGAGTAAAGAGAGCCTGAACCATACAGTATGTATAATTGCTTTTGGGTTTTCACTTAACAAAAATTTGTGACTTATAATTTCTTTGTGCATCCGGGCCTGGGTTGATACATGGAAAAACTATGTAAAAAAGCCTAATTTAGATATGCTCTCAAAGGATGAATAATTTATATTTTAATGAGAGATTGTTTAGTATTGCTACAGAATGATATGTAAGGATGTATTCTTCTTTCACTGCTTAAAATAACCAAGGGAATTAAATGTTTCAGAAGGAAAATTTCAGAGGGAAAGAGGTTTAAAGTTATGTGTTGCTTTACATGCATACATAAAGCTGTAAAAAAGCACCTTTTTTTTGCTAGACAGAGGTTATTGTCAGTTCACCAGGTACAATTCCTTACTTCTGTTACTCACCAACTATGCTTCTTCAAAAGAGGGTAACAACTTTTTACTGTGTACTTAGCCAGTTGTGCTTGCCACATATACAGAAAAGTATTCCTTGTTGTCTCACAGTGATCAATTTATGTCCCCTTATGTCCTGTATTTTCTTTTGCATAATATTGTCAACTGCAAATATTTGATAGAAAATCATAACTGTATATAACTTTCCAAAAATGAAATATTTAGACATAGGAAAGAAAAATGTAAAATGATACCCTGCATTTCAGCATTAGTTTTGAAACAGCCATGCTTATGGTTAAGGAGAACTTTCTCCTTTATCACATCTTCCCCAATTGTACTTCCTTGAAAGCCTGATAAAGGTGCTACTCATAAAAGATTCCCTAGCAGTTTTTGATGGGGTATTTCCATTTAAATATGATGGCAAATATTAACATACAAATTGAATACAATTGTAGCTGACCATCAAATAAATTGGTACTAGCAATAAGCATAGTCATCTCAAAGTCCAGTTGCCCGTTTTTTGTTTTCTTCTTCATCATCCATCATCAATTCACAGATTGGTCATATAATAAATGCTTGTTTAAATTCTGTTCATTATAGCAAAAATAGTGGGCAGCAGGTGTCTCCAATCTTTTCTGTCCTGATTCAGATAAGAATATAAAATGACTGTAGTGTGTCTGTTTCCCCCAGCAATACGTCACACAAAGCTGTAAGCAGATGCTAATAGAATAACAAGAAAAGGGAAACCATGTATTAATAATACCTTCCAATAATACTCTTCTGACCTCCAAGTATTTTTACCTCAAGACATATTTGAGGGGATTTTCATGTATTTAGTAACCCTCAGTTCAATTCTGTTCAGTGTCCCCTGTGTCCATAAAAACTTTCAGAAACTACACCATCTTTTCTTCAGAGTGAAGCAAAATACAAATAAACCAACCCAAAAGACTCATATAGAAATGTTAATTAACTTGTATACAGCAAAAAATGTGTCCCATGACAAAAAATGTGCTATCTTATGTGGCTAGTCAATAAGGCAGTTCCTGTAATTATGACCCAAAGTATAGCACAACACCAGGTAGTATTAATTTCTCAGTACCTCCTAAATGAATGTGCCACTTTCAGTCAGTGGTACCAATATTTGTATCAGGATGTCTGGAAAACCATATATAGGGAAAAGGAAACTTTTAGCTCACGTAGAAACAGAGATTTTTCTTTGGGAGAAATGGCAGGGCTCTGGGCCACAGAAAACTGATGTTGGCAAGATCTGTCCTTGTGGAGAACTGACCTGTCAACTTGTTTTCTCTTTGCCTCTATAGAGATATAATTGTATTACTGTGGCTCTTGCCTATATTCAGTTTCATTGAAATCCCCTCTTAGAAGAGTTTCCCGTGAAACAGAGATCTTAAACTAAGGTCTCTCCTGATGTTATGAAATTCGAAAAGACGCTGTGAAAGTGTCATGCCCTCCTTCTACACACTCCTTTCAACTAGTGCCTAAATGGAGATATTATTTGATATCTGTCATCATAGAATAATGGTAATTTGCTGTTCAAACTTATATTCAGTCCATATAGATACACATTTTGAAGCCTTGCAGGTATATCCTTCGAAATCACACATTCATGACTGTATTCAAAGTACTGTAACACATCAGGAATGTGACTGTCACTTATTCCTTCATAATGTCACCTTAGCATATGCATATTTCACATGTACATTAGCACATTGGTTCATTTTGACCTGGTTTGATTGACATTCAGCATAGTAAATTATCTCTGTTCTTGAATATCTTTAACTGAGCTTTCAGACACCCTCTGATAAATGGCTGTGTTCTAATTTTCGGAAGCAAACACTCTGATAATCAAAGGAACCTTATGTTTATGCACTTCTCATCTGGCAGCACCACCAAACTGCTTTTAAATTAGTCCAGGAGCTTTAAAATTTATAGGCTTATAAATACTATTATCTAGTTTCATGTTTGAAGTTATAAATCCTTTTTATTCCATGTTACTTATTTTGTTTTAAGTTTATTCAGATTTCTATATCGTCTGATCAGCTTCTATTCCAAGACCATTCATGGCCTGGAGAAAACCTTTTTTAATATCATTTTGAGAAAGATTTAATTATGACACTCAGATCCAGCTAGTAAGTACTTATAAGAGCCATAAATCACCTTTCTCAGGATGATGAGGTGGTGAGGAGGCTATAAAGCGTTATAGAGTGGTGTGTTCTCTAAAAGCCTCTATCTATATCAACCATGTCTTTCCAAGATTCGGCATGATTCTAGGGGACACCCAAAACCATTCTTGAGATGCAGCTGGCACAGAAGTTCTAAGAAGCAATTACCATAGCAATAAGAAAGATGGTGATTTTTATTTATGAGCTAGGGCACAAATCTTGCCAGTGATTTCTGATTAGAGTTTGGAAGATCCTTGAATACAATTGAATAGCCTGCTCATTCTAATTATAATTCACAATCCCATTATAAATAAGGTTTTGCTGCTCTGGGAGTAGCATCTGTAGGTCCAGAAATTATATGTTAATTAAATGAATCATAGCTAAAACTTACATAAAACAGGAAAAGTCCTAGCTGTGGTGAATTCCCAGTTTCTCATAGAGAAACATTCTATTGGAAAGAAATTCCTATCAGACCCAAAACCCAGCATCAATATGCGACCAGATGAATATAGGATTGATTTTTTCCCCCCTTCTTTTTAGTACATTGATAAAAGCTGGTAAGAAGTTGACATCTTCAACCTCACGAATAAAAAAGGAGATGCAAAGAGAAAACTGTTTCTCCATGGTCTTCCCTTTTAAGCACCAATAATATGTTAATTAAAAAGTAATAGATGACACAGAGAAACAAAATGTAATTTGTGACTCTAGTAACACTTAAATTTGACCTGTTCATTCTGTTTGTTCATTGTCAAGAAATTATACAAATATGAGTTCCAAATTAATAGGACTGAGTGAACAATAGCAAATTAGCCTGCAACTTTCTTACTTTCAAAGTGTATGTGGTGTGGTCACATTAACCTTTACCTCTGCCATATAGACTGAAAACTTAATTTTCAGCTCAAGTAACCTTCTACACTTGTTGTAGCAGGTTTCATCTCTGGATTAGGGAGTAATTTACATATGTTAGAAAGCCCTATTTCACTATCACTCATGAAGATCAGGTTCAGAGAAGTTCATCCAGTACATTATGAAGATCCTTGTTTAATTTAAGCTAGCAATTGTCACTTTCTTTACAAACCATGAACAGGGCCTCCATTTTGTGAAACAAATCTCAGCTGGATGATCCTTCTGGATCTATAGGCAATCCTGGAATGCATTTTCACTTTTTAACAAAAATTAGGTAGTTTGTTGGTTTATTAAGAACATTTTCAAAGCACTTATAGAACCTTTATAAATGGAGCTTGAATGGTGCTGTACCAATTGATTTAACGTTTATGAGCATACAGTTAAAATGAAACATGAAGTATTTCAACATAGCATGGTACAGTGCCATTCAGGGATAACCAAATTACTTTTAAGCAAAACTATTGTCTAAGACACATTGTAAAAATGTTACTGTCATCATGTGTGATCTGTTGACATATCAAGGTAAATGAAATGGTTTCCCTGAGGTCACCTGATCCTTGCCTAAACAAAGCAGAACAAATTCCTGGCTTGTTTTGATATGAACAGTCAGTCCTTAACAACAGTACGCATATTTAAAAATCTCAAAAATATATTACAGGATAAATCAAAACCATTTCATCTATTTAATTCATCTATGCACACAAAAAATGAAGTTTTCTTACGGTACCTTATGGTTGAAAATGCAAAAAAAAAATGGACTGTGGCCTGGATATTTAGGAATGTGCTTCCTTCCTTCTCTGCCCAAACCCAGACAGATCTCACAGTGATTTACGAAGTTCAGTATTCTTATTACCATTTTCTTTACCAAGAGTGATAGAGTAACTGAGGCTTAGAAACGTTGAAGTGACTTGCAGAAGTTCAAAGAGCTTATGACCTTGCTAGTCAGTCATAGAGTAAGAATAGAAGCCAAGATCACTGGCACCCAGAAATGGCCATTAGGCTATGCCTTGCAGCAAGGCTTGCAGTAGAATAAAATCATTCCTCATATGCCTTTAAAGCATGTATTTCAAAGCCTGTGGTATTATAGAATAACTGAATACAGAATTACCATTACAGAGAGAAAGCAAAAATATTAGGTTGCATAGTCTGTCCTCCAATTAGCAAGGGATTTTTACATTTTTCAGTGTTTTGTCAAGTATGACATTAATTGTTGATCTAAAATAGCAAACATTTGAAATTGTAAATGCATCACACAAATACAGTCCCTTTTTGACACTACAAGTCAGAAAGATTAATTTAGTGACCTCCTTTATCAATCACAAAATGCTATCCTCTCTGGTTATAGTTAATAGTTGGCAGACGGACTGAAATCCCAGATACTTCTCACTAGATATTGGAAGTGGATATTAGCTTTGCTGAATTCTGTCTTATTTTTGTTGTTACTGTTCACAGATGACACTTTCTGTTAGCTCCCCAGAGCCTGGCTTTTACCGCTTCCTGTTGAAAACAACAGCAAAATAAATAAATAAATAAATAATCATATTCTGATCTGTGGTTTGAGAAAAAATGACTTCTTACTTCTGAACACCTTTAAATGAATTTGCATCTTCAGTGATATCCAGTGTTAGTTTTTGTGGGGGGGGGGGGGGG
>JAVJGG010000032.1:25604356-25626546 GCA_035590195.1 Aviceda cuculoides
TTATTTTTTCGGCCCCCCCCCCCCCCCCCAGCAATTCTGAATGCCTAGAAGGAAGGAAAGCTCAGATTTCAGCACAGTAATTTGAAGTGTTAATTAGAGAATACTGCAGTGACATCGAAATCCCTGTTTCTCCCACACTGTGTGTTGGGATAGTTGCAAACTAACCCTATGGTAGAATAAGGGGTTAGGTGAGAAAAGGGAGAAAATAATGTCCCCGTATACTCATCATTAATCAGAAGCATGACTCACATTTGCTTAAAGAAATGTATCAGTAATAACATCAGCCTTCAACAGTGAAGATTTGTGAGCGGAAAGGTTGCCGTGTGATGCTGCAACAGCTAACACACTTTCCCTGCCTACTTTTGACAAGGTAGTGAAAGGATTCCTTGAGATGTGGATAAGAAGGTGGCAACTCTTCCTCCTTTCCTTCCGGAGATATCTTTCTGTGAGACTGAACTTGGACATTTTATTCTTAAAAGTCCTCACAGTTCTGAATCCCAGCGAGACAATATTTCTTTCAAACTTTCAGACAGGGGACTGCAGATGCTGATCTCCACAGGACCATTAAAGTCATGTGCCTGAAATTACCACCTGTTCTTGTTCAACTACCGTTTTGCGATAATTTCTCATAAAGCTTGCTAAACAATGCAGAGAGAGTTACATTTCTAAGACATAAATTCACAGAAGAGAACATATTTAGAACTATAGTAGAAGTGACTCTCAAAAATTAAACGTGGAAATACTGAAGAGTGGGAATATAGTTAAAGCTGCAATTCCTCAAAGTGGACTTAAAATCCCAGATTAATAAAATTATCAGACTAGAGTCTTTTGGACTATCCATCTGAACTACTCTTGTCTAAATGGCTCATGAAGCAGCTTCTGGATCACTCCAGTCTATAAAAGTTTTTTAAATTAAACCACAGTTGGAGCAATTTTACTGCAATTCAATAATCTGTGAATGGCCAAGCCAGGAACTACTTCACAACAGATACCTGCTTGCGTGGACCACAGCCTCCAGAAAAAAAAACCCCAAACAAGTAGCTCGGGCTGGTAACTGCTTCTGCTGTCTCACCCTAGTTTACCTGGGTTCATGTTCTCAAACACTACATACTTTTGAGACATTCTCTATGCAAATCTTCCTTCAGCCCAGCCAAAACACACTTCTCAACATTTGCTAGTAATTCACGTAGATGAGTCCCTCATTAGTGTGCTGGCTGTGTCTGCAGTTCTTAGCTTTTACATCAGTGAATTATATAGGCAGCCTGCATATTTAATGTTGGTCGAGAATTTTAAATGTCATAAACACAAAATAAAGTTATTCAAGGCTGATACACTGTCTAGCTTTATAGTGGTATCAGAGATGGTATTAAAATTAGACCTGGAGCCAAGAAGTTTGGTTGACTTTCAATTTTCAAAGACAGGTCCAATACCTCATATGAAGAATTGGAACAATGGAAACTGAGTGATTCTTGTTGTAGAAGAATTTCTCAAATCAGTGATTCTTGTTGTAGAAGAATTTCTCAAATCATTGTACCATGTACATTTTGACTTTGTGCCTTGAGGTTTGAAAAACATCCTCAGAGACATTTTGAATTTTGATAGTGCTTAGCTGTAGAAGTATTTATTTAGGCATTTCTTTCCCTCTTCTGAGCATTTCACAACAGATGCTGTAGAATAACTTTTATTGTGAGAGTTCTCACACATCTTATTTACAAAAATGACAGGCTATACTTGAAGATATCCTTATCTAAGCTGCAGATACACAGCCCTGGCTTTAACACAGAACTCTAGAAAGCACATAGCATGGAAAATAGTGGTGATAATAGTACTTTCAACTGTCTACTTAAAAGTATTGTTGAGGTCAATTTGAAATCAGAGTGAAGTTATTGGTCAACTTTTATTCTTTGTGACAAGTTCTGATTTCATCAAAGATAGAGGCAATTTTACCTTTATATAGTTTAACGGGCAACTGTAGCTAGCTCTAGCAGCATTCAAAATTAGTGCCTTGTGTTTACATTATCTTCTAACTATTTTAACATCATCTACACTCAGTATTTAACATCAGTCGGTAAGGATTTTGATTCAGTGAAAGTTTGATGTGTTCTGGAGTACTGGCTTTTCCCTCAGTTCTGCATTTTTCTATTGTTTATGGTTTATAAAATGTGGATTTCCTTTGGTTTGGATTTATTGCTTAAAACAAAGAAATAAACTGTACATTTCTAGCCACCCATCAAACAGAAGCAAGTGTCCTCTCAAAGTCTGGAAGCAAATGAGTTGTGCCGATTTTAAAATAAAATTATCTATAAAAAAGTATATCTGTTGAAGAACTACAACTTCTGTCTTAAGAAGCCTTCCAGGAAGTTTAAATGTAAGTTACATTGACAGAACAGAGACTTAATTTGTTTTTTCTTTCAGTATATAAAAGAAGGTCTTTAATTCAAAGTGTGGACTCTTGAGAAATGTTCAGTTTTGCCATATTAGTGAATAACTGAATGGAACAGAATGAAAACAGTGATGCATCACTGCAGGATGATACATCACAAAATATGGTTTATTCAATTATCTTGACAACTGAACTACAGTTTTAACTATTTATGATAATGCCTTCATAATATAGTAATAAATATTTTATAATGTATTTTATGAAAATAACAAAACCTTGTAAATTCTGCACTGCACACAATAAAACACTGCAGCATGCTGCTATGAAACCTTTGCCAAGAAGCAGGGAACATGGAGGCACTTCATGTGTAAATCATAAAGCTTGCAGATTATTAAAATGCAGCCTTTTATATGTAATTTTTGAAGAAATAGCACCGTGAAGTTTAGTAGCAGAATGAGATCCCGTTTCTATCTTTTCTAAAAGCATGGTTGTTTGAATAAAGAGTAAAATGCTTCTGGCTTATAATGGAACATGATTTTTTACCTTCAGCTCTGTTTCAGATTTTCTACATACAGACTGAAATTGTGACAATTGCTTCTGCACGACTCCAGATATATTAATGTCTCTAGTCTCTGTTATGCCTATGTAATTAGATAAATGTAATGTACGGGCTTGCCAGAAGAGCTTTAAATTAAGGACCTTAACTTAAGCAAGATGATAGTCATTTGATGTACAGTTATTCTCAGGTGCATGATATTTGCTTATATTTCCAAAATATTGTCATAATAAAGTTGAAAACCTGGAGGCTAGATAAATGCTAGTACTTTGTAGCCTAACTTTTGAATGTAACCTCTTGTTATTTTCCCAGAGTTGGATTTTATAAACATAAATATCAAGAATATGTCCAAATTATTCTTACAGACTTGTTCATTTCCTTTACCTAAGTGAACCAATGGTTTTTACCAAGTGGAGCACAAATGAAGTAATGAAAATACCTTCTCCTGTCATTGTAATGGCAATTAGGGCAAGCAGGCTGCTATGTAAAGAGACCTAAACAGGCTTCAGGAAAGAAACAATATTTATGGAGAAAAAAAAGTCTTTATGTGGCTGATTTATCAAAACAAAATAAAATGGAGCAAAAAATTAAGCATTTTTAAATTGCTTTTTTATTTGAGACAGAAAGAAGAAAAAATATCTGCATGACAAGAATTTGAACTAGCAGTTTTTATGAGGCATGTTATTTTAATTCTTTTATTCATAGTAATTGAAATAGGTGTTTAAAATGAAGATATTGTGTAGCATTTGGATCTAGCCTTACACTGTCAAGAAAATTTGTCAGAACTGTATATAGAGAGGGACTATGGTCAATAAATAAAGAAAATCAACGCCCGAATCAGCACTAAATACATATATGAAGTAATTTTAGAAAACATGAAAAACACTGTTGGCATCCTATTTAGAAAATCCAGACTGCTTTGAAATATCTGAGCAGTTGAATTTGTTAACAAAGATCGTCACCATATGTCTTTCTTGATCTCCTGTCATGAGTTCTTTCCTCCAGCCTCCCAATTAGTTCTATTTTACAAAATAGTCGTATTTCAAAGCCTCTATTTGGAGGCTGTATTCCTCAAAACTGCAAAATTGGGTGGTGTAAGAGAGTGGAATTTAACCTCAACGTTTTTCAAATACATCTGCTGATTATTGTGATTAAATATCACAATAACTTTTTTGGACACATACAAAACTGTGAATACAGTCTTACTCTAAAAATAATTTGTGGTTGGATAATAAGAGAGCAGAACCTTTGAATTGTTTTCTATAAATGATTATATTGATAAACCAAAGATTGTAACCACAATCTTTGTTTCACTATCATGCATTTCAGGCAACTTTTAATATCTGAGTCTTCCAGAGCAAAAGTGCATAGGCAGCCCTAGTAATTACACTTTCATTTAATTTATTTTAGTCTATTTCAGGAAGTCCATTACCTTGAAGTTTCTGTAGCAAGCAGTTGGTATAACATAGCACAGCTGGTACCTCTCATGGTGAATACTATGGCTTAGGTTAAACACTTCCCTTACATTTTTCTTCTTTTTTTCCTTCTTTTTTTCCCTGTGTTAAGTAAGTCAAACCAGGAGTTTATAGAACAAATTAAATCAATTTCACACATAGAAGAGATTTCCAAATAACCATAACCATTTATTTCTGACTTTCCATTTAGCAGAAATGAAATTGTGTACCTTGCTTTTTTTCATTTTTTAAAGCACGCTGGGAAGCCCAGATCTGGCAGCCTCTGTGAAGGATTCCATCTGTTTTTTTTCCCAGCAGAGCCTTTTTTAATCCAACTGCATTTTATTTCGGGAATTTATTTTATGTTCTGTCTTCAGTGCATGCATTGGCTTGGCCTCCTGTTTCTTCAGCACAGAATTGTTGCTCTTTCCATTTCTAACATATAGATAATTTGCCATTTTCTAATTTTTTTTCAATTTTCTCTGTACTTCCTTTTGATATAGCCTCATTTCATTAGGGTTAAATACGCATTAGCTGTTATGAAGTCTCTTGTGTTTTTCTTAATAATATAAATGAACCTAAATATTACATTAAAATTCTCACTAAAAACTCCTGTTTGCATCTGAAATAGGCTGCCTCAGAAAAACAAAATTGTAGAGTAAAAGGAAGTAATAATATGCCAAGTTTCTTTCCTTCTTTGAGAGTGGTCCAAAAAGGTTAAAAAAAAGATCCAAACCACCATCATAATTAAACTACTCCTTAAATTATTCCCAAAGGTAAAAAATTGGACTGATTTCTCAGAAAACAAAGGTTGTCCTGCTTTACTCAAGGAATAAGCTGATTTAGCAGCCTAAATAGCTCCTAAGCAAAACTATAGTTCATGGTATACAGATAAAGGACTGATAATTTTCCTGCCCAAAGTATCAGCTTGGTGTGAAAAATGAGAACTATGGGATAGGAGTAGAAAGAAAGAGTAACCTTAATAGCTATATGTGCAAGAATCTGTTTCCAGAAGCAAGGCTGGAAGGGTCTTCTTATAAATTCTCAAGTTTTCTGCTCTAGGCATACTTCATCACTGGTGTGCGTATAAAACCAGCATCACCTCTCCATACAGTGAATATTCTAAGCAGCCCAAGGATCTGCATTCAGCAATAGTAGCCTGAGCTGTAATTTCCTCTCTCGAAATGTGTTTGTGTAGTCTTTCTGTTGGAAAAGAAAGATGTAACATCTAGCAGAAATGACAATACTAGAGAAAAAAATGTAATTGTCGTATTCATACCAGCTGGTTCTGCCCGCCCCCACCCCCCGCTTTGTCTTTTAGTCTAATCTTAAGTCACCAAAATAAGAAGACTAAGTATGATCTATCCTCAGCTGAATTTCCTTACTGTGTCACAGGGAGAGAAACTGCACAGAAGAATTTTCTCCTAGCCCTCTGGATGAAATCACAAAAATCAGTGACCCCCAGCATCTCTCTTTTCTGTTTTTGCTAACAGCACAGCAACTCACCAGTGGCTTGTCTGACTAGTAACTCTATTTCTCTCATTCTCAATGAAACAAAAGACCCTCCCAATTATTTTCTAGGTTTCTGATTAAGACCCATTGTCACCTGGTAACCAAAAGCCAAGAAAACACTGTGAGTAGATACTGTCAAAAGACACGATGGAAAATTTCCCGGTATAAAGTGCAAAGTCCTAGCTGTAACTTTTAAATTCTACATCTAAAAAATCTAATTCATATGTGAAACTTCCAATTTTTTGTAATAGAATGCAGTGTTATGCTTGTATCTGGGTTGATGAGACAGGCCAGAGAAGGTGAGTTTGGCTGGCTCTCCACTATGTCCATTCAATCTCCCCAGCTTCCCTAGCATTCCAAAATGAGGGATTTATTTTTCCTTCTGCTGACACTAATAAGAATATTTCTTTGACTTCATTGGAGGAAGAACTGCCCTACTACCGAGGGAATAAATTGGATTATTCCTCCAGTAATCTATATATATTTAAGATTTAAAGGAAGTAATCCAGAACCTAAATCTACTCAAAGGTGGACCATAATAGTAAAGGGCAGTATCAGGGAAAATTCTCTTCTTTTAGATTCAGAGCAGTAGGCTTTTTACAGCAGAAAAAGCGTAAGGTGAAAAATGTGACAGCAATAACAGATCTGCTCATATGTTGAGCAATGCTTTCAAGTGTGACCTAAATGTGTTTAAACTCGATTCACTCATCGCTACTCTGGTCCTTTCGCTTTCTACTAGAAGACACTTAGACAACATTGTGTGCTTTCATAAACATGTAATCATCTGGGTTTTTATTGGAAGACCTCAGATGAAAGACCTAACAGCTGTTAATTTGTGTGTAGCTAAAGACTTTAGCTGACAGGAATTTGATGAATACTGTAGGTATCTGGGATAGTGCTTCAAGACTCCTGGCAGCCATTATTTGTAATAGTGAATGAAGAAAATTTTTACAAACAATAGATGCCTAGAGATTGAACAGAGCTGAAAAATAAGTAGTAGATAACGTCATTGTCTGTCTGCCATATGTGGCAAAGTTTATGAGGAAACCAGCTGTAAATATTTTCTGTACCCAAGAGTGTTCCACGTAACTTGCAGCACTGAGTTACTATGAAGAGGGTCAGGGACCAGATTCAGGGAACCTGGCTCTATTCTTGGATGTCCTACTGAGTGTCTTACATCATTATTACCACTCCTCACTCTTCTCTACCTTTTTATTTAGATTTGAAGCTCTCAAAGAAATAACTGGCTGTTATTATTTGCATGTATTGGTGACAGCACGATAGCCTCTTGATCTTCTCTGGGGTCTTTTGGCGACTACTGCCAGATAAATAAGAAATAGCAATCTTCACACAGAGCAGATGTATATAAGTAGATGCACATTATGCATCTAGCAACTCACAGCCTTCCTAGCTTAGGGATCTTGCGCAGAGAAATTACATAACCTGGAGGGTGGTTTGATCATAACCTTTGTGAGGGGGACTAAAAATACCGTGTGCCCATTTGACAGCCGTAGCCTTGATATTGTAACAACCTGGTTTTTAAGTGGGTAAATGAGACAAGAAAAGTACTGCACAATTTTTTCTTAAAAGTTTCTTCTTTTTTTGTGTGTTTAAAGACACCAAATATGTTTATTTTCTCAATATTTCTTTGAGAGCATGAAAAGCACCATGAGTTGCTTGTACCATCCTTCACTTTACAGTACATACATTTCTCTGCCTCGGAAGAATAGATAATACAATATAACCAAAAGGAGCCAGTGCTGAGTATAGTAATTCAAACAGTCTTTTTGACACAATGACCCATAAGGTCATGTCAGAGAGAGCACAGTGGAACATGTTCTTCTTTAGTGTCCATTTTCTTATGTGTTTTAAAAAATTTTTTTAAGTGTATAGAGTTTCGATCTCATCTTTTGGGAGCCCAAGTCATTTTCCAAACTGTCCATAGCACATGTAGTTTTCAGAGGCAAAAATGCTGAGTGCTTTTCTTCTGCAATTCACATTGTAAAGAGTAAAAAAAATGAAACCTTTGCAGGATAAAAATGGTTTCTTGTTTTCCCTTCCCCCATGCCTTTTTTTCCCAGTAGAATGTGTATTGCTGTGCTTCGCTGCTCACTGACACTTCTAGCAAAACCATGAATTCCAAGCACAGGAAAGCAAATGGTGAGGAAACTCTAGATATCATATTCATACCATGCTGTTTTCCTAGTAGTCTGGAGACTACAAATCACTGCTCAAAAAATAACTAGGTCTTCCTCTAACGCTAGTTATGAGATGAAGATTTGGCTCAATTTAGCCGTGCAGTGAACAGCCTGATCTGCAAATGTACAGTTTTCTAAATTGTGGCAGAACAGCATTTTAACATTTGCTGCAATGCTGTTAATTTTTTTTTTTTTTTAACATTCCTTCACATTCTAAAGGATATTTAGCGACAAAGCTTATATATTGTCTTCACGATGTTTCCTATGGTAATTGATGTGTATTGAACACTAAGTTCACATTATCTTTTCAAATGTTGCATCGTCAACTGCCTCTATTTGCACTCTACATGAAAGTGAATGTCCAGAGTAAAAACATTTCATTCGCTGCCACAATTTGCTGTCTGTTGGTAAAAAATAAAGGTTGAAGTTAGAGAGGAAGGCCCTCCAAGGCCACTCTTGTCATGCTTCTTTCACTGTATCCATAATCTTGTTATAAACCGTTTGCCCAGAACAGACCACTAGAAATGAAGTAGTCTCTTAAAAAAATAAAATAAAAAGAAGCTTGAATGATGACTGGTTGTTTAATATTTAGCAACTATAAGCACAGAACTGTAGAAGAAAATGTGATAGATGTCCATGCGCACTTGAGCTGTGCAACTACCATGGAATTCTTCAGCGTAATACTTCAGGGAATGAAAATAGCAGTAAAAGGAGGAAAAAGTGTAGGAAGAAATGGAACAAATGTACTCTGAATTGCAGAAAGGAGGTCTTTTAATGGAACAATATCTCTTATTCGTGAAAATTGCTAAAGAATGAAGTGGTGTTTATAAAATGTAGTGAAAACTTCATTGAGTGTGATACTAAAGAACAGAAAGGGCCTTTAATAAAGTGCTCTAATGAACTCAGTGAAAGGAATATGGATTTCATGTAATCTAATATATTTCTAAACTTCAAACTTCTTGGAGGGTAGAAATTAAATAAAAATAGAGATTCTACCTCAATTGTGCAAAATATGATTTTGTTTTGTTCTCTTCTATAGACTGTTAATCAAAATATGGGGAATATTTTGAACTTCAAATAAAAATGAAACAAATATTCATTCTTTTTGACATGACCGCAGTTTGCTCTCTGTTCATATCATTAGCCTGGAAGGCAACAGGAAGAGAAAAGGAAAGATAGCTTAACAATCAGCTTGCCTTACAATACTCTTCACTTTTGAAAAAATCCATTGGCTATGAAAAGGCTAATTGCATTAAACTACTTATACTACTTTGGAATTACCGTTATGTAAGAGTCACTAGGGCTCTTCTGAAAAACTGCAAAACGGATCTTGAAATATCAGCACCTGACATTTTACAAGCACCTGATGAGCTTGAGCCTGCATTGCTGTAATACAGGTGATCAGTGAAGTATTTAGCTCAGAAATCTGTGTACAGTTGTGGAATGATGTCTTGAAGGTGACTTTTGGATCAGTGAGATCTTGTCTTTTCACAGCCTATGTTTCTTTACCCATGCTTAATACATTTTTGGAGCAGTAACCCATTTGTTTGAGATTGCCAGGAATTTAACCCTCAGGAAGCATAAATCTCCAGGCCTTCTTAATTCTCCTTCTCTTCACTATACTCTTTGCAAGTCACTGATGATATTTCTGGCTTCCAACTATACAGAAGCCTAACCTGCTCAGAAAGTAACAGCATATCTTGCCTGCAATGCCTTTGGCTATTTACAGTCTGTCACTGCTACAATCACTGATCTTGTTTCCAACAATTATTACTCTTCTTCCTCAAAACCCCCGACATTAGCTCTATTTTTTTTTTTTTCTCCTTTTCACCAATACTACCTGTACTGTCCTCCTTCTCCTTGGTTTCCTGTTTTCTTATGCATTGGCTTACGTTATTGAGTAATCAAACTAGAATATAAGGCACATGGGAAAAATTCAGAGTTGTTAGGCATCAATGAAGTTACCAAGATGAAATCTGTACTACATATTTTGGACATTGTAAACTTCCAGTTTACCTTATTCTGACTTTCTAGTTTTGCTTATTTCAGACTTCCAAAATTAGGATAAGATAGAAACACCCATTCTTGCCATATTAATGGAAAGCAAGATGCCACACTAAGTACAGTACATAAGAGAGCAAGACATCATTTTGAGTATGCTTTCAAGAATATCAGGCAAAGAAAAACAGCTATGTATTCCGATTAGCAACAACTTTGCCATATCTGCAGGCAATAATATTCTTTGACAAGTGCTATCTTTAGGATACTTTGTCCTAGAAGCTCAAGTCACTCTTTGATTCCTTTGTAGGCAGCAACAGTACTGTACATGACTTTAGCGAACTTAGGTCCTTTGAGAAATATTGTTGGAAATGAGAACAATTCTCGCTGTGATTGGAGAAGTTTGTAGAGTACAAGCGGTAATGTGACTTCTGTGGCTGCACTTTGGCCCTAGTTTATATTTAACACCTTTGAGCTTATTTTCAAACAGTTCTCTGAAAAGGTTTGGCAGAAGTATTTTGGATGAAATGGCTATAACAGAAATATTCTCTCTAAAGTATGATTTCTTCTTTTGAAAATGTAAACCTTCAGTTCGGGTCACTTTCGTGTGTGTGCACATGCATTTCTGTGTTTTTGTACTTGAAACATGCATACACAGACACCCTCATATACACACACTTGTATGTAAGAATTGTGTTATTGTCACCCTTTAGTATCATGCTGTGGAAGCAATGGAACAGCTCCTTCCATTTGAAAGGCTTTTGAGATCTTTGGAGATAAGGAAGTGAAATATTTAATAGAATTATACAGATCCATGTCCTCAGTAATAGGCTTTTATCTCCATAAAAAAGATCCTCTTCCAAAAGAGAAAAAGAGAGGGTAAAAGGATAATGCACTATTGTCAGCCTCAGAAAAGCCATTTTGTTTCATCAGAGAGCAATGATTATGTATGAATAAACATGATGGGATTTTTTTTTTTAACATCTAAAAGTGTGACATATAGAGCCAGGGAACTCTGGACTGTGAAAGGAGATGTCAGAGTTTGCCTCTGGTAATTACATTACATAGCCTTTTCCTGATTGTGTAAATAGTGTTCAAAGGCTTATAGACATGATAACAGAATGTAAGTAATTTGTTAGAATTATAGAAAAGGTGTCATTTGAGATGTTACATAGTGATTACTTAGCAATATTGATGGCATGCCTGCAATAAGATACAAAGCAAAGTGTGTGTTGTAGTTGTCTTAGTGACTGAAGGGGGCAAATTAGAAAAAATGTGATATCTGATTGATTCTACTTTCACAGTTCTTTCTGTGAAAAAAACAGATGTTTAAAGCAGCAGATTGCTTTGCTTTTCTGGTGCAGACGGCAAAGAAACAAATTTACAAGTATATAGGCAAAAAGACAAATCAGACTTCATAAATTCAGATAATATCCTTTCAAAGAATCACAAAACGTATCATTGAAAGGGACCCACTCCTAATACATGTATCATTAGGTCCAATTACAGCTGCTACTATTTCAGAGTGTAATGTATAGCCATAATGGGCTCTTATATTGTTTGATAAAAGCTGAAACCAACATTGCTACAGCAGCAATGTTTTCTTTTTTGATTGTCTCTTGTGTTGCTACAAAATATATTGCCCATTTGAATTTTATCTCTTTCACTGATGACTACAAACAGTTCCTCTTTCTCTTTTCCTCCCTTTTTTCTCTTTTTTTCATTCTTTCGTTATTTTATTTTCATGGCAATTATATCTTTATTTTTGTGGACGTAAGTATTCCATAAATATTAACATTTCTAGGGGGTGGTATTTTTAAGAAATATGCATGAACAAAACTCCTTAACAAAACAAACTGGTAACTCCACTTCTTATATCTCCACCAACAGTGCAATTGTTTAGGGAGCTAGAAATAGGTACCTATGAATTTGACCCTTCTGAATTAGTCAAATTGGGTATTAGGGAAGCTATAAGTGCTACCATACCTGATGAGGAACCAAAATAGAGGTATACAACAGGAAACATAAGTATTGTAAATCCTTTAAAAAAGATACAAGCTGGGGGGAGGGGGGTGTGCAGTACATCCTACTTTGTATTATCACCATTGCTTTCCATGGCTTAGAAGTAATTTTAAGATTATACACCTGTATGGTTGTGTAGCTCTGAGTTAAAGGCCAGGAGCATTTGAGTAGGAATAAATGAAGTAAGGTTTTGATATTTGATAGCAGAAGTACGTGCATCCACAGTAGCAATAGAAAAGTGGACATATCAATGTTGGAGTTGGCAAGCTATATCACACAGAGTTAATGAAAAAAACAGAAAAATCAGTCAGAAATCAATATTTCTAACTAGAATTTACATCTGTGCAATGAGGCTGAGGAATCCAAGATAATCCATACTCCCTCTGCATTACTGCCCATGCTCTGTAGAGTTGCTCTGGGTGTGAATATTGACTTTTCACCTGATATTTCTTCAAGCCTGCATAGTCATATTACATGATTCTAATAATCTTATGTATTATTTGATAAAAATATATTTTATATAGCAGGCCTTAATCTTCCTGCCTGAGACAGAGATTACAAACATGAGAAAAAATATAGATATGAATTGAAGAAGAAAACCATAACAGTAAAATTACTGCAATTTTTCCCTTCTTCCCCACCACTTTACACAATTCCTCAGTATCCATTCTCTGTTCTTACTCCCTCTGAGAAAATTTTACTACTGTGCATAATTACTATTCTGTTTTACTACTTTGTATGTTTCACTGGAGATGTATTACCTTCCTTTACATTGCTCATGATAAAATTTAGACTTTCAAAACTATTGCTGAATTTGACTGGTGAATTGCTTCCTTTTTTCCTTTCCTTTCTGCATAAGAATGAATCGGCTTTCAAAAAGATAGTAATAAAAATCTTCTACTGTACTCCCTTACCTGGTATCCTTTCACCTTTTGTCTCCCCTTTTGACAAAATTCAGCCCCGTGAGCATATATTATTTTGTTCTTGTCACTGTTAACAACTGTATTGTAATCATTTGTTTCAAACCTCAGGTAGGCCAACTGGTATATAAACATTTCATTTTTATATAAAAAATTGATGTGTTAACCTGTGCCTTGCAGTTCTGTGAAACCTATCAGGAAATAGTTATCTCTTCAGGTTATTCTTTGCTGTTATCACAACAACATAATTTTTTACTTAGAGGAACATCAACTTTTTTTTATGTCAGCTGATTTTGTGATAAAGAATAGTTTAAAGAGTTTTTTTTTCCTCTGACTCTAAAGATAAAATAATAATTGCTTAAGAAAACAAACAAATGCCCAATGCTTTTCTCTTTTCTTTACTGTAGAGCTGATTACAAATAATGACATTTTAATTGAAAACTTCTTATATGAATCATGAAGTCTGGTTACTTTCAATCTAAAATGCACAGACTGCAGAAGGAGAAAGCCAGAAACATTCTTTAGAAAATGGAAAAGGAAGCTGGAAATGTTAATGATTTAATGTTAATGATTTATTATAGTATTTTGCATCTTTTCAAAGCTTTTCATCATTTCTTGAAGCTTTGCTGTCCTCAGAGATTGTACATTTACTTTTCTCTGTTTTTATTTTTATTTTCTGCTTTCATAGTGCTGGAAGACTTTGAAGGCTTGTGCCAGTCAGCAGCAGTACATAATCACTGGTTGTTGAGAAAATGCATAAATATTTATATAAACAACTATATGACTAATATTATCTTTCTCCACCTGTTACATGCAGTCATTTAGACATTTTTCTTAATCTTTTGGAATACTGTAATTGTGTTATAGATTATGCTAATGTATCAGCATAATATATACTATTTTTTTACATATTACTAAAAATTTTCTGATTGTTAAGCTAAAATAATTGACTGCTCTTACTGTTTGGTAATTTCTAAATGTATTTGCTTTAGGAAATGAAATTATACTAAGCTGTTTCAGGTATGTCTCATGAATTTGGTCAGTGATTCTGGAATTAGCTTTTGAACTTTTCTTTTCAAATATCCATTTCTAAGTACTATTCACCTGGGTAGGTATTTCCCTGTATGAACAGTTAAACTTACCTGAGGTCAGCCAGGTTTACAACTGCTATAATTTAAATTAATATCCTATCAACATTTTAATTTTTTTCAGGATAGATTTAACTTGAGTTTTGCATTAAACATATTAGCCATTTAAGAACTGTATTTTTAAATAAGATTGTTTTATAGTTCTTTATTCTGTTGAACCTAACACTAAGAAAAAACATAGAGTTTAATCTAATCCTTAGAGATCCATTTTAGCCATTAGGATTAGATGACAGTTTTATAATCCTCTAAAGGCTGTCCTTTTTGCTGCCATTAGTACTGTTAGTAAAAGGTTTTTTCACCTTGTGACCCTTTTGGCAACAGGTCACAAACAATTTTGGCATTTCAGACCTTCTCCAAACACCACCAAGTGGTCGAGCATTCAGGAGCTGTTTGGGACCCCACCACAGGCAACCCTGTGATGTCAGAGTAGGAAGTGATTTGTTAGGTCGTAGAAACGCCCTCCTCCAGCAAGTCTGACCTTGCCAAATTCCAGTACAACGAGGTGCAAAGAAGTCCCTAGCAGGACTGCATGATGTAATCTTTTTTTAGTTCTGTTGTGTGAATCTCCATTTCCGTGGCTCAGGCACTGAATTCTCTGTTTCTTAATCTGTCATGTTTCACTCATGATAATATTTATCTTCCTCAAAACATAATTTATGCTTTGCTGATAGTTCTGGACACTAATTTCCTGTCAGCTCATCTTTCCTTTTTCTTGTTTGTAATAGTCTTGTTTCTATCTACTCTTTCTTCATGGATTACATTCATCAAATCTTAATCCTGTTTATCTCCTCAAAATAGTTACTCCATTTTATTGATAAAGTTTTTGAAATGGAAAGCCCAAAGCTCACTGTAATATTTCAGATGAGACCTACTGTATATTGCATGGAACAGTGTAATTACCTGGCTTATTTTGTGAGTGATGCTACTGTTACCATACTCTATTACAGCATTTTCCTCTTTTTTCATCCACAATCAATTTTTAGACTTAGGAAATTTATCATGTGCTGTGATCTTCAGTTCAATTTTTCATAATACTTCATGTTAGTAATTTCAGTTTTCTTCTCTTTATTATTCTTGCTTATTTAAAATTATTTCTATCAAAGATAAGATCAGAAATATTTTGTTAAGAATTCTACATTTAGAATAATGCCTGAGCATCCCAACTCAAAGATGAGTCCAACATAAGATTTGGATTGAAGTTAAATTCAGCAGTATTGAACCCTTTGCCAGTGGTTTCATTTCTCATTTGTTCTGTCATGTGGTTCCATGTCCAATTCCAAACTCTACCCAAATTCTTTTTTTTTTTTTAAATCTTAGTTGTAATACAAATATCAAGAGTTAGCTTAAACTCCGAGAATCTAATTCTAACTTATCTGATGTCAACTACATGGAAGAAAATTAAATACCTTTAGTTCTCTCTGGTCTCCATTGCCTGTTGTACATTGCCTGTTACCAGGCAACTTGCAATCCTGCTCGAATTTGTCTGGTTTGGAAACTAGATGTATGCACAGAGTATAGCCACAGTTCAAAATTAGTAATATATATTGGTACAAACATATTTGTTTCACAAAGTTGCAGCCATTCTCTTATGAGTGATATAACACAGCTCCATGAATTGTATGCAGTAGCCAGAGCTGAAATATGATTGATTTATTGAAATACATATCTGCTGTAACCTTTTCAAGAATTTCCTGTGTTATGCCATTTTTTGCCCTGAAGTTAATCTTGTTTTTCTATAACAACAGTCAGTCATCACTGCTGGATCGAAACAAAAGAGGGGCAAATTTGCGCTGTACAATGTTTGCATCTAAGCTGAGAAGTTTAGAAAGCAATGTGTGATAGGGACGCTGTCTCGGTTTCAGAAATGTTATTTGGATAACCCAGGGACACATTGAATCCAAACCTGGGTACATATAAGAAGCACTGGCAAATCTCCGTCTCTCTGGAACGCTGCCCGTGAGTGAAAGAAAAACCTGTTCAATCCGAAATTGAATCTCATAAGCAATGCCTAACCTAACGGACTCAAAAGCTCAGTTGTACTTCTATCCCATTACGGAAACGCATGTGGATATAGTGTTTGCGGAGCACTGCACACTTAAAGGTCACAGAGAATAACCAGAGGATTAGACTCACGGGACGTGGGGTGACACTTGCTCAGCACTCAGTACAGCGGTGCTGTACGGCCAGACTTAAAGAGAGGGATTGGTTGTTAGGCAGCATGCGTTGGTACCTATGATACCAAAAAAGAGAGAGGAAATCATGGCCTCGTTCAATCTAATAGATTTTTTTTATCGACTTCATGAAGCGAAAATTATACTTAGTTGTCTAATATGGGCTTTCCTTTCAGAAATGTAATAAATTTCTAAACTCTGTTTCAATCAGTTATTCTCACCCATATTTTTATTACAGTTTAAAGAAGAAATATTAGGTAGGTACTTTTGTTCTTCTTCAGGTATACATATTTTCTTTGTCAGCAGAGCTGCTTCCATTGTACAGTTGTTTTCAATATAAGTTAATACTGATCTCTGCAAAGAGCTGCAAGAAATTTTTTCTCCCCTTCCCCAGCACCTCAGCTTAACCTTAGAATAAGGATTAGTAAGAGGTAAGCCAGGTGTTTCTGAGGGTTAACCATAGATAGTTTGAATTTCTGCCCATCAGCTGTAGGTCGGAGCTGTGTCTAAAGAAACTACTGAAATCCCATAGTGGCATCAAGATACCTGGACGGCAATTAACGCCATATGCATAACAATAAAGCTTGTCCTCTATGATGCTCCCAACACACTATGTTTAAAATCTTAATTTATAGATCTTGGTTTTGCAAATATTTCTGTATGCGTCAAGTTTTATTCATGTGAGTGATGCGAGCCACTTTTGTATCTTATTCAAAGGAGTGGGTCATATCGGTTAACAAAGGACAAAAAAGACTAATAGCAGGGAGGCTATGGAATGGAGGTTTTATTCTTTCAATAAATATGTATGTTCATAATACAATACCTCTAAAAGACAATGAGTATTTACTGCCTGGATAATAATGGCAAAAATCTTCATTCTCTAGATCTAGAAGGATTAGGAAGAAAAGGAAATACTATCAGTTTCAGATACCATTTTATCTGTATTTATATACAAAACAATAAATACATGTAAGAGGTAATCAGCGCAAAAGGCTTTAGTATTCCATACTGGAAGGGTTGAGAGGAAAAGATAAAAAGAAAATCAAACAAACTAAGAAATAGTGGTCAGAAATAACTTAGTGAAAACCACAAGATATTTCTGAAAGATGGAGTAGCTCTCCAGTCTTTGATAGCATTATTTTTATATGCCTTCTAGTCACAACTAAAAAAGTCTTCTCTCCTAAATGTATGCATCTCTTGAAATATATATTACACAGGAGGACAAAATCAAAGTCACTGTGGTACAAAGCAGCTGGAAGCAAGTAAAGCCTTTTAACAAAGTTAACCTAAGACTCGCTTTAAAAAAATGTGATGACTAATCTCACCTTCAAAATTTTTCCTACAAAAAATATCCACCTCACAGGGGATGGATGGTAGCCTAACATTACTTCTCCTGATCTACTAAAGATGCAAACTGCATATGCAATTGTTTAAAGCAAAATCATTCTTCCTCCTTCATCCTCTTTTCTCGGGCCCTGCTTCTATGTACCTGTTTACGTGTTCTGTCTTCTCTTTGAGCTTGTAATATCCTATAGCCAAGAATTTTATTTTTTTTTTTACTGTGTGTCTAGCAAAACGGGTCCTGATCTAGCTAATGCTTCTGGTCACTGCAGAAAAATAAAAGATAAATAATAATTGTTTCATTTGTATGGATAATTACAGGACAGCAAAGCAAAAGTCTTCACAGAGTCTGAACTACCCCCACATGTGTAAGATGCCTAAAATATCTGAATTCTAATTCTTCTTGAAATGACTGAAAAATGTCGACAGGAAATAGACAAATGGGTGGTAAATCAGGAAGGGGATAAGAGGAAAGATGCAACCCCAAATTAACCATTTTAAATGCTTGTTTGATTTAGCATGACCTTTAAGTCTGTTAATAAAACTACAGCATCTCTGAAAGTGTTGATGTTAGTTTAATATCCCTTATGACAGTAAAAAATGGACAAGGCTATGTCATTTGCTGGTGAATTAGATAAATCTTAAAGTTATTTTCTGACTGTATACGTAGCTTTTGCAGTTACCCCTAAGACATTAATCTATTGAAAAGGAGAAGATATCATCTTTCAGGAGAAACATGTGATAAATATTTTGATAAAGTATTTATAATCCTCAAAAACAGATGGCTGTTCCATGAAGATTGTCAGCTGAGAAGGTTTGCTGACAGAAACATGTTAAAAAACTGCAAATTTTTTGAGGGAAGGCCTTGCACCACAAAATCAGATGCATCCTTCTATTAATCAATCACAGCTGGGTGATTTTTTGACAGCAGGAGCATGCTGGACCTAATTTGATTGTCTTGCACTTTTTCTGATTAACAAATCCTGGGTAAGGTGAAACTTGATGGAGAGAGTATAAAAGCAGATCACTTGCACCAAGTATAGATAGGCTGAAAGGAGAAGAAAATAATTTGATGTGCCGATAAAGGAAAATCCATGGGATTGTATTCATACATACGAAAATTAGTTCTGTTTTGGCTGAGGTACTAATAGGCAGCATTTAGACTTTCAGAAGGGTTGTAAAAATCTCCCCAAAGAGTACATATTACATAAGCAGTGTAAAGTAATTGAGATTTCACATGCTCTTTGAGCCTTTTCTGTATGTATTAAAGTGCCTTTTTGATGGAAAGACAAACACATGGCAAGTCAGGGCTCACCGAAGTGTCATATCACTGCATTCATTCCTGGTTGAAGAGGTCAACAAGGTCATATAGTCTGGGGTGCAGAAGGATACTGAGACTGAGAAACATAATTGGAAGAACAGTTACTGACAGATAATCTCCTCCTTAATATGTGATTTGGTGATACTTGATAGTGAAAGGCTTGCCGTTCCGAGAATGTTGGCATCTCTGACCTCTTCTCACCAGTTCTTCCCCAGCTCAGCAGTTTCTCAGATGTCACCTTGGCAGATCCCCAATTTTGTATTTGCCATTCATGTTTCTAAAGTGTTTGTGGTCTCTTTTGGGTGGATTAGAGACCTTTCTATCACCATATGTTGATGTTATGAATGAAAAAGCCAAACAAAATATACTTAGCCCACATTGGTAATTTCCAAAATACATTGTATAGTTGCTGGTAATTTTTGACAAATTAAGTTTTGATTGTAAAACTAATGCTGTTTTAATTACGATGTCACTGAAGAGGAACAGGTCTGTAATGCAGCAAAAGCAGTTAAACAACAAAGACATTCAGAACTGCAGTAAGATGATTTGGTATCTACGTTTCTCCCCCTCAAGTTTCTCTAAGGCACTTCCACTGTTTTTTGCTAACACCCTGCTGATACCACCAGGAGAAGAGGGAGGAACTGCTGTAAATGTGGTGAACCAACTTCTGATTTTATCTTGATACAGTTATGATCATGCCTGAGACTGTCAATTATCTCTGGATTAATTATGGATAAGAGTCCTAGTTGCTTCGAATAAGACTGGTAAATTAAATTCTAATGTGATCTGGTTAGATTTTCTCTGGGCCTTCGTGGGACTGCATTGTGTATAACTGAAGAGCTCTGTACTTCTAGAAAATAAATTTCACCAAGAATTACCTAACTACAAAAGATTTTTGCCTTCCAGATCAGAAATGAATGCAACTAACAAAGGCCCGCCTAGTGTTTGAGAGAGGCTTCTTTGCCAAGCAGTCACTGAATCCACAAAAGATAATAACTTTGGTACTAGTTTTGGAAAAGAAGTGATCCTACAAAAAAAAAGTGATCCTACAAAAGTACTTTTGGTTGAGACATCACAAAATTATTTTTATTTTTCTCTATTTTTTAACTAAATGAAAAAGTATGACTAGGATTTTAGACACTTCAAATTACTTTGTTGATCTGGAAAGAAAAATGCATTTTAGAGATGAGTAATAAAGGCACAAAGTGAAAAATGGCAAAAGCCATGATGTGTTAGACCTGTAAAGACCTAACCAGAGGTGTGTAAGAGAACAGTGAAAAAAACAGGAGCATCATTCAATCAGAATGGGGTAAATACTAAAGACATGGTAGCTATGCCTCACAAAATAATTACATATTTTGCATTTGCTTTTAAAACAGATGATGGCAGTATTTGATATTAAACAATGAGAAATAAGAAACATTCCACAGTGACTTAAGGATGTTCAATGGCAAAGGGCACTCAAGGCAAGTTGGCACTTATGCACAGCTATATTTTTTCCATTTTGCAACCTGGAGGATGTCTGTAGCACAGGTGCAGTTGTAACCCTGATTCAGAGCCCATATTGTCTTGTTTCAGCTGACTTCAGGACTATTCTACAAACATCCTGATGGTGACATCACTTTGCTGTTGTGTGGTCAACAACGAAACTTGGGGGAAACAGTTTATGCAGTTCTAATTTGTGTGCTTATCCTCTGGTCACATACAAAATAATAGATATTTATGTATAATAGTCTAGATTACGGTCACTGAGCTAGGCATAATACACTAATTTTGTTCACACTGCAAATACAGGCATACTTAGACATATGATAAGGACAATTGCTGACCTGAGTAAGCTATAAACCTACACTACAGCACAGTTTCTCAAAGCACGTAGTGGCAATGAAACTCAAGTTGAACCCAGCATTGACAAAACGCTGTGTAGAAATAGCCTCTGTTGATACACAGGATTCTGCCAGAAAAACTATGTAATTTTGGATACGGGAAAAAACAAATGTAGTTTAGAGAGACAGTTTCACAGACTTGTAACAACAACTTCTGGTATTTGTTGTCTATTTATCCATTTAAGAAGAGCTGAGTGTACTCAGCCACAGGATAGAGTTTATTATGGAAGACAATTGCAGAAATATAGATGTAATAATGGGAGTGTTCAAAGCAATTTGTGAGACCACATGTAGAATTCCTACAGACACAATCTCTGCTCAAGAGAACCTCACTGAAATGAGAAATGAGAACTATCACAAACTCTTTTAAAGCCAGTGATGAGAACAGTAGGCATTAGCTCCAATACATTAAGGCTTGATGCATACCTGTCACTTAACCCATAAATAACTAATAATCAGATGGGTAATACCTTAGCCATGACTAAAAGTTGCTTTGAAATGAGTTGGTAATTTAGATACTCCCTTTTCTGGTTGGGTTTTTTTAATGTTCATTTTTCTTCACAAAGGTTTGAGTATTTTTTTTTTTTTTCAGCGGATGTAAAGAGCACCACTGGTAAGCTGTAGAGACACTTTGGGAGTCTACCAGGAGCAAGATCAGAGATAGGTAGACGAGCAAGCATTTTTGTGTCTGACCTACCTTTCTTGATTTTTGCAAGGTATCTTCCAGCTGCAGCAAGAGACATACTTGACGTTCCTAATTATAATAAAGTGATTTTTTTCAAATACTTATTATAATTAATATTATCTCATGAAAAATGGACTAAACTAAAAGACATTACACAACTCTCAATAGTGTTACAGAAACAGTCATTCCTCAAGTCCCCTTCTTAATTTCCTCTTATCTCTGTATGTGAAGATGAGAATTTTCCATTGTGTGGGGGTTTTTGCACGCTAGAAAATTCAAGGATTACTAAGTCAGATGGTAAAAGTTACTGAATCATGGCATTTCAAAATTCAGAAAGAAAGCTGAAAAGGGTTGGATATTCTTGCACGTAAAAATGCAGTAGGGCTGTACAAATCCTGAAGGATCTGAAGTCAGAGCTCAGTTTGATCTATCACTGTACGTGCTGGTTTTGGCTGTGGTAGAGTTAATTTTCTTCACAGTAGCTAGTACGGGCCGATGTTTGGGATTTCTGCTGGAAACAGTGTTGGTGACACAGGGATGTTTTCGTTCCTGCTGAGCAGGGCTCACCCAGAGCCAAGGGCTGTTCTGCTTCTCC
>JAVJGG010000032.1:25634355-25673325 GCA_035590195.1 Aviceda cuculoides
CTGGAGCAGTCTGTGCCTGAAGGACTGCAGCCCGGGGAAGGGACCCACGTTGGAGCAGTTTGTGAAGAACTGCAGCCCGTGGGAAGGACCCATGCTGGAGAAGTTTCATGGAGGACTGTCTCCTGTGGGAGGGACCCCACACTGGAGCAGGGGAAGAAGGAAGATTCCTCCCCCTGAGGAGGAAGGAGTGACAGAGACAACATGTGAGGAACTGACCCCAGCCCCCGTCCCCTGTCCCCCTGCATCACTGTAGGGGAGAAGGTAGAGAAAATCGGGAGTGAAGTTTTGCCCAGGAAGTAGGGTGGAGGAGGGGGTTAAGTTTTGGCTTTTATTTCTTATTATCCTGCTCAGGTTTGATTGGTAATAAATTAAGTTCGTTTTCCCCAAGCTGAGTCTGTTTTGCCTGTGACGGTTACTAGCAAGTGATCTCTCCTTGTCCTTATCTCAACCCAGAAGTCTTTCATTATATTTTCTCTCCCCTGACCAGCTGATGAGGGGAGTGACAGAGAGGCTTTGGCAGGCATCTGGCATCCAACCAGGGTCAACTCACCACAACTTCTATCCTCTTTCCTTTATAATATTAACCCCCTAGCTGAGGGTAAGTATAATATCCCAGGAAAATGGTTTCATTATTTCAATATTTGCTGTCTTTCAACTCTGAAAAAGTCCTCCCCTTCTTTTTCTTGGAAAATAAGTGTAAGACATTAGTCTGTTTGCAATGCATTTCTCTCTTAATTTTAAGCTGGAATGGAAAATGGCTTGCATCTGTTGCAGAAGTCAAAACTACAACAGTTAACACTTCTGTGTCTTATGAAAGCAGATTAATTTCAAATGAGTTTATTGTGAATGCAAAGCCACATAGAATAAAAGGAAAAGATTGTATAATCAACAGTTGAAATGTTGATGAGGCACTAATCAACACACGATCTTTTCTACCCTCAAGCATTCATGGTACTGTCATGGGTGTTAACAAGATGCTTTGTTCATTCATTACGGAAAAATAAATCCATAGAGCATTAGCAGTCATTATCCCATATTAGTCCGAAATGAATAATAACAGAAACTAAAACTGCCTTATGCTTTTCTTTTCCCCGAAGTGATGTACAATCTTTGGTAGTAAACACAAGTAATACAGGGGCAACCATGCATAACCTAATTCAGAATACTAGGTTGTATGAGTGTGCTTGTTTTTCTAGTGAGATTGTACTTCATTCTGATTCTACGATCCCACACTTGTCAGGATTTCTGCAAAAATGGCCTCTTAGTTTTCCTATCAAATATGCATTGTTTAATTTTGGGAAAGTCTCCTTTGTTATAGCCAATGTTGTAAACCCAGTATTTAAAAATCAGCTTCTGTCTGTTGTAAGAAGCAGTTGCTACCTCTGTTTAATGTGCAAGAAATTCATATCCACAGAATGAAAACACATAACATCGGGTGCCTAGAGGATGAAAACTAGAACTGATTTCATTACATACAGATGAGGTTCAGAGATCTTCTAAAACACATATGTATATAGTTTAATACTGAAGATGATTAAACAAGGCTATAAAGAAATACTTACACTCACATAAGAAAAAAAAAATTACATCAGTATTAAAATCACCATGGAAACAGAAACTATGGACATTCAAACCTTTAGAAATTATGAATATTTCAGCATTTTCAGCTTCGGCCTTGCCTCTGACAGAACCCTTATGCTGTCGTGATTTTGAGATCCGGGTTGTTCGCGGGTGAGTGAAATTTCTTACCCAGGAATCTGGCTCAGAAGAACGGTCTTTTTTGCTTCCTTTATAGTACGCTGGGGCAGGCAGGCGGCATAAGTGCTAAATAGAGAGTGGTCCCACACAGACTTCTCAATGGTTTTACTCTTTGACCAGCTGCTCTATTCTGTGAGTGTATATCAGAGGCCCAGTTCAGAGCAGCCTAGCTTGTCCAGAGGCAAACATCACGACTGCACTTTGAAAAAAAAGGAGCAAAAAGGCTTTATTCATTTATTAACTCTGTAATCTCTAAAAGCCAGCTTGCCTGACTCCATCTTGTCTCCTACTGTGCCTAGTCCAGCCAAAACCTACCTCCTAGCAAAGGATTGAGTAGGGACATTTGACATTTGTGTGTTGGATGAGCCATCACTAGAATGGATGTGCTAAAGGCATCCAATTCCTGCTAAAACTTGTTTTCTCCTGGGAAGGATACCTAGTCATACAGTAATATTTTCAGCCTTATCCTGCAGTTCTGGGTAAGTGGAATATTGTCGTGCACGTGAGCCTCAAGTGTGGTTCCAGTAACTTAATTTAATTCTATTATTATTGCATAGTTCTTGCCTTTTAAGATAGAAGCTGCAGCTCAGGGCTGGTCATGAAAGGCAGTAGCGATAGTTTGAACACCATGCAGACTGTGCCTGATTACCATAATTAGTCACTGCTATCAGTAGGCTCAGTGTGAGAACCCCTGAGTGAACAGATACGCAGGGTTGCGAGCAGTTTAGTTCATTTTGAATGAATGATATGAATATTCTCTAGAATACTATTTTAGATAAACACACAGTATTTACAGAAACTGAAACAAACTTTGCAGGAACTAACATACAGCTGAGAAAAAATTATCTATCTACTTGAGGAAAAATTGTATTAAGTGTTTAAATGACCTCACTTTGTTAAGTGACTTACCTGGCCAGTCATAACTTTCTTGAACCTTAAATATTTGACTGTTTATAGTTTTTTTCCTAGCTAATTAATCAGAGTGGTATTCAAAAATGTGTATTTTAATTAAGCTTCCATAGTAAAAAACAAATCTGTTAAGATTTTTTCCTGGATCAAATTTATCAAATATCATTCTTTATTACAGTCTAGTACTAGAATTCATTTTCTTCACCCATCTAAAAGTAGGTTTTTGATCTTAGGTATTCAAGTCTACTCCAACTACAGTCAGTACGATAGAAGAACATTTCCACAGAGTGACTTGTCCCATCCTACAGAAGATACAATAAATTGTTTCTGGTGTGCTTGTTCCCTCCAGTGACTGGAAGAGATCTAGACGGTTAGTCTGCATGCTTTTCTACCTTTGAATTCCTTATATTAAATGTAATTAATACCAACTAAAGTGCTCCGCTTTCTGCACAGTTAAGCATGTTTTTACCACTTTCCTGTTTTCTTTATTAAAGATGTTGTACAGTGCTGCTTGATGCTCTGCATTTGACTAGAAAGGTCCAGGCAAAAGAAGAGTGTAATTTAGCTAGGAAACTAAATTTCATGTTTTGGAAGCCCAGTCCTGAAAAGTTACTCTAATAGAGAGCAAGTGAGCATTCCTATTGCATCTATATTATGAGTTCAAGAGGCATACAGTCTTCTAAAATTTGTTTAAAGCTTTTCTTCTACCAGATGAAAAGACTCCTCTATCTCTTTTTGCCGCAAATAGTTAGAACAAAATGTCTTTCACAACAGGTATACATCCAAGCACTGTAGGAACAGGAGGGAAAACTTGCAGAACCCTGTGAACATTGCGCAAGTTGTTAGTAAAATAATATAAATTTTACAGTCAAAAAAGCTGTGTGAAATAGTCTGAATCTCTAGACAAATTAAAGTGAACATCAGGTATCAGGATTAATGATTTTTGTGAGCATCATTCTGTGCTCATTAACACAAAATCAGATCATTAGTAAGAATTTCTGTACTCCTTGACTAGCCTCCTTCTCTTCTGTGAATGGCACTTGTCTTTTCCCAGCAACTAACTGACACTTAAAGGGGCTTCTTGGGGAATTAAGAGAGCTAAATTAGGAAATCGTCCTGGAAAATACTCTGTGGAGAATTGCACTTTGAATCCTTTCCAGATGAAGTGATAATATTGTAACTTTAGGATGGCAAAGAAAGTGTAGGCCACAAGAAGTTTGGAAAAGTCTTCAACTGAACTGTTCAGCCTTGCAGAGGAAGGTGATAAATGCACTCTTGTTGTGTATATCACCCTGTTAAAATTTATTTTTGTGCTTTAAAGCATGATACCAGGTACACTGAGCCCCAAAACAAATACTTTCTGTAAGCAAACAGAAAGAAACAAACCAACCTTCTGCTAAGTCCAAGATTTGAAAGGTATTGATTTTGATTTTTGAAAAATAGAACTCCATCACAGAAAAGAAATGGTCAACAGAAATGGTGAAAAGTGATTTATCATTTTACTCCTTTCATGAGGGATTTTTGATAATTCTTAAAAGACTAGGAATTCATCCGTTTTTTATGACCATTAAACACTGAACAGCCTCTTTAAATTAAAAAAGAACCTCTGTTTCTTTTTCTTCTGTGTTTTCTGTTTCAGCTACTCTTCCAGATCAATCTTGTGAGGTTTGTTACTAGCTAGTTCATAAGAACTTTTGTCTCAGTATTTAAAAACATGAGAATTGTCAACTAGGAGCATTTTCAGTGTCTGCTTTTCACAGCTGATGTCCTCTGGTTCCATAACTTTATTTCCCTGAAACTCCCTGTTGACCAGGTTTCACACTGTGGTTTGCTTTAAAATTATGGAATATTCACACTCTGAGGGGGACTCTGGGGACTTGTATTTTTGTGCACACACTCATATCCACTGCAAAGAAAAACCTCGATTGACTCTAGTAATAAATCACCATATTACAACCATCAGGGCATTTAATTTACAACTCAAATCAATTGAGACTTGCTGATGCTAGACAGTAATACACTGTCAGTTTAAAAAACTGAATATTGCAGCTCAACGCAGGATGGGCTGTCAGTCAGCAGAGTGACAAAGCGACAATTTATGGTTTGCAAAATTCCAGCAGATAACTTGCAAGAAAAATGCACTTTGACTGAAGCAGCATACTGTGTGGCGTATGTTTTTGCTAAAAGGACTGGGTAAGGTGGGAGACAATTACCTCTATCGAATTGAAACACTTTGCTCTCTCTCTTCATTATATGTTGCTTTAAAGGACCCGTTTAATGCTTGAGACATTTAAAGAAATGTAGTAAACCAAAATGTGTATGCCAGACATTGTTCTTTGGTGACGTAGCTACTTCTCAGATAGTCATCTAATGTAGATCTGTATAAGGTCACCAAAGCTCTCCCGAGCTGTATGGAAGGGTGGTAAGCGCGACGCAGTGGGTGCCAGGTGGAGGGAATCCACACTGCAGGCTGCTGCTATGGCACGGAAATAGCCGTGAGTTTGTAAGAAACAGGACGGTTCTTAGTGTTAAAGAAGCGTGAAGAAGACAGGAGAGACAGATCCCTACCTAGACGAAGGTCTGATATCTCAAATGTCATAAGGCCGAAAAGGAGAACAGTCTCTCTGCAGTATCTTCACAGCAAAAAGTGAATTGAGAACCTGTTGGGGTCCACCTGAGAAAGGTTGAATTGAGGGAAAATAGTCTCATACATGTGGTTTCTACTTCCACTATACCCTAGCTTTTGACAAGAATCATAAATAATTTTTTATTTTCTGATGGGGAAGGAGGGAGGTTGTGTTGGGTTTGGGTTTGGTTTTTCTTTGTTTGTGTTTATTTTTAGCCCTTGTGGATGTATAAAAATAGCTTTTAAAAAGTTGCAAGTGTTCTCCACATCAAAACTGGTCAATTCTGAACAAATGGCTGCAGCCATGAAGTTAGCATGTGAGTTTATTTTCATGAGGTTTGCCACCTTTTCCCTATTCATGAACAAGTTTGAAAGAAAACAATTGATTGGCAAGTACATTCATCACAAGGTAAAATGTTGAAAATATTAATGTATATGGCATGCAAATTATGAATTATCATGTATAGTGAGTACGAACCATTCTTTAAGCTAATTTGCAGAAAAGTGAATTGGTATAAATAATCTAAAAACAGGAAAAGGAGGCAAATTTGTCAAATTCCACCTGATCTGTGTACTTTTAAACACAGTGATACAGTTGACTTGGAAAATCAGCAATTATTATTATATCAGCCATCCAGATTATAAAGAGAGTAGTTTTACCTTACCTCTTGGAATATACATGATTCGTATCCTAAACACATATTAATTTGTACTGTACACTTTTAGTGCTGTTCTGGTCTACCGTGTGCTGTAATTAACATGCATTCTCTTTTTTAGATTGAATTCTACTGCCTCCAAAAGCTGTTCAAATATCAAGTCCCTTACTACACTCTCCAAATAAAAGAAAATTAAAGAGCGTATCAGACAATTATTGCCTTATGTCCCTTCACTGTAACCCAATCCTGACCCCTAGGGGTATTTAGTTTCTGAATTTGAATAGGAAGGTTGTCATTTTGTCCTCATATCCTCTTAAGATTTGGCCATTCTGTTGAAATTCTCAAGGCTGATGACAACAAACATTAATGTTATTTATAAGAATTATTTCTGATATGACTGATAGTCATAGAAAAGTCACCATGTAGAAGTTGTAAGTGGCACAGGAATTAAATTAATTCCTTCAACCCAAGAATATTGCCATTATTTACACTCTATGTCATGACAAACTATTTAGTTGCTCTTCATTCATAATCTTTATGTAATTCTTTGCCCACAGAGGTCTTACATCCTAAAAATATTTATTGTTATCCTAACTGCATATATAGGTACCCAAGGCTCAAACTCAAAGCAAAATGAAAAAAACCCATGTTATCTGACTATTTCTAAGTCCAATAGACATTTTTCTATCATGAAATGGATTGTAATTGTTGGTATTATTCAGTAACGGATAAAAAGACCTTCATTCTTTAAAGAGTTACTTATATAGAAGTCATGATAAAGATGTAATCCTGAAGCACTTGAAGTCCAGTAATTCTATGTTAAATCTTATAACTTTTTTTTATGCATTTAGTATTCCCTGAATTCAGAATTAAATTCTCATATGTGTTCTACCCAGGGGACAGTCTTGTATTTCTAGTGAAGACAATTCTTGTTGGAAAAATACCCTGATGATGTCAGAATTTATATTTTTGGGTGTCTGCATTTATTTCTATTTTTTAAAATATATATTCAGTGTTCTATTACAGAGAAAAAAAAAACCAAACACATTCAACAAATTAAAACTAATCGGAGATACCCGAGATCCTCATTACATTGTTTGGCTCTTCTATTCTGTGTCTGTGTCTTTTTTTTTTTTTTTTTTTTTTCTTTTCCTTATTCATCTAGGAGAACATTTTTACAGATGTAGTGGAATATAGTCATTAAGAGTTAAGACTTAAAAAAATCCAGCTTCACATCAATACTGGTCCTTTCTATTGTGAAATTACTTTTTCCACTTCATTTAATGATGGAAACTTAGCAACCACGATGTACTTTTATTTTTAACTTCACTTCTGATAGATGCATGTGTGAGAGACTTCTTGAAAATTACAAAGATGGTTTTGCTACTTACTATGCAGTAGGCTGCTGCCATTTAGCGTGCAGTAGGAAGCTACTATAATAGAGTATGAAACTTTTGATGATTCGATAGTGAATTCTCAAAAGATGGGCTTACGGCTGTTTCCGTGCTGGAGATACATTTACTCTGTAGTACATTTGTGTCTGTAGTCAGCAGTGATCTTTTAAGAATCAGGATTCCAAATCAGGACCCGGAACCCCTCCCAGGACTTCAGATTATTTTTCCCGGCCTATGAAGAGCTTTTTACGCACAGTTGGGTCTTTTCAACAATCAGCCAAGCAGGGCAGGTAGCCCAGGCTGGCAGTAATGAGCTTATTAAGGGGTGTTATAAAGGTGGTGGTGGTGTGAGTTGCTGGGTTTTGTAGAAAGCTGTTTCACGTTCTTCTCAGCTCAGCCACTGTTGGGTGGCTTTGTGTTGTAAGAGCGTACCTAGGAATGTGTCCTTTGGCATGGAAGCTCTGCTGTAGGAAAGCAGGTAAGTTGTTTGCTTATAAAGCCTATGGGAAATATATCAATTTCTGCAGCCTCTGCTGTTTGGCTTGTAGATAATCTGTTCTGAACACTTACTGTACCGAGAGCCAGTAAATCTGGACTTTTACTGATTTTCATTGCTAGACTAGCGAGACAGAAAAGATAAAAACTAACAGTGAGCCAACTCACTGTATATGTTGCCAAGGGTGAGATCTGGGAATGAGGAGTCAGAAAAAACAGAAGCTTGAAGTTCCCAAATAGAGTCTATTTGTCATGGAAATGGCCTACGTGATGGTGTTTGGTGGCTGCAAGCACAGATTCACAGTTGGGAGGGTGATGTACGCTGTACCAAACTGGTGGGACTGTGGCAGTAACATAGGCGATGAACTGATGCAAGACTTTCAAAAGGATGGAGAAAACCTGCCTGTGACAGAATATAATGAAAGGTGAAAAGGTCATTCCTTTGTTTTCTGAAGTAAAGGCGTATCTCCTGTCAATCGGTCGGCTTTTCTCCTGCTCATTTTGTCTACAGCCGGTGTACTGTAACTTCGTCGTGGTTGCATAGCAACTGGACCCTGAATGTATTAGTGGTTAGCAGTAATTATAGTTTTGCTGACATTGTTTCAACAGAAGTAAATCTCCTCTGTCTTGCTTTTCCCCCTCCCCCGGTTTTAGTGTATTTGCCAAGATTATGGCTTTCTCTTCGAGGAACATTATCTATCGGGAAATGAGTCGAAACAAGCAGTCGCGTGTCGCCTCACTGATAAAGCAGGTCTGGTATGCTTTGTCCAGAAGAAATCAATATCTAATGCTTCCCAAAGGATGAGGGTATGGGCTCCAGCCACTTGCCCTGCTCTATACAGACAATATTGGTCTGTACAGACCAATTAAAAATTATCTGGACATTTTTGAAGAACGCTGTTCCAAGTATCAAAGCATCTGCGTCTCTGGCTTATGAAATGGAGGGTGTTAGTAACTGATATTGTTGAATTATCAGCTGTCCCTGGAAACAAAAGGCTTTCCAATCTCTGTGCATAATGATGAATTTTGAAACAGAAAAGTGCCCTGCTAATATGTTTTACACTAGCCTCTAGGTAGATTCTGTAATTTAAAAATTTGCATTGTGAAAGTATAGTCTTTCTCCTAAGTGGATACAATTTCCATTACGTTTTGAATTGTAACAATTGGACTCTTAATAAAGCTGTCATGATACGAATGAGACAATCTCTGCCAGGAGCTTTCATCTCTTCAGCCTTCTACTGCTCAAAAACAGCGAGTCACAAAGCTTATTTAAACTTTTAACCTGAAGACTTAATTGGCTTGCATTTTTCTCTACATTCACTGCATTACCTTACTTAAGGTGACCAGCGTCCCAATGAGCTAGGTGGAACAGTATCTTTACAATTCCTGTTTACATCTACTTAGAATTTTTTTCACTTATGGAAAAAAACACTATTTAAAACTGTTAGGATCCTTTTGCGGAAAGGAAAAATACGTTTTTACTGTAAGTCTTGGCATAACACAAGGAAAACCAAAATGAATTATTTTAGAACAACTTATCTACCTGGTTATCAGTAATGGATTATTTCTCCAAATCAGCCACTAAATAAGCTACAAATTCTTATTTGGGGCATTTCACCAGTCTTTCAGGTTGTAAGTTACAAAAAGAATTTTTCTACTACAGCCAGAATAAGACAACAGTAGGAGTTTTTTGTCTGCTTCCAGTTAGCAAACTGTGCTAAATATCTTTATTGCCTGAAAATTGCTTTTCAATGAAATTAGCAACATAATTTGAACTGAAAGAGAATAGTGGTATAACTTACTAATTACTAGGGTGGTTTGTCAAACCACCTTTAGCATGACTTTAGCAAGAAAATAGATTTCCCTTCCTTTCCCCTCCTTTCATTAGGAATGAGCTTGATTAGAACTTAGAAACACAATAAATAATATTTAAGTCAGCTTGTTAATTTCTTTCAGTGATTCAAATTTGAGTAGAAAAAGTTAAGGTGAAAAAAAACTTGACCACACAGGTCTGGATTCTTTCTTATTTCAAAATCGATTGATAGCGATATGGTAGGGTTGAAAGGATGGAAATGAATGCCACAATAAAATTCAATAAAATGGTGATGTAACTAATGAATAAGCAACAAAGGAGCTGCAAGGGTGTTCAAGTAAAAGCAGATCATCTCTCTTTCTTGATTTTTTTTTTTTGTGTATATATAAACTTGAAGGGAAATTAAACTTTTATAGCAATAACACATCACTTTTGTCTTCAGTTCTAGTGTTCTACAACTGTGTAGGAGGGAGTGCTGCTACCTGATATTTAGAACAATACAGAAAATATGCTGTAAATATGCATTGCAAAATCATCCAATCAAAAAGGCAGTTTTGATGTCTTGCTCTATAACCACACCACTTCTGCAAAACCTGCTAAAATGAAGTGTAAACATCAAATCCAGGACTGAACCCGGTTAAAGAACTCCTATAGGAAATACTCTCCAAGAGACTTTCAGTCCTTTTTAAATAAAAGGCAATATATCACAGTAAGGAGCAGAGATCAAGATAGACTAATCAGGGAGACTACAAAGTGGATTTTGTGGGCTCAGAACAACAATCTCACCTTTGTGTGAGCCATTCAGCTTAAGATTAATGGATAATGGAAAACCCCTGTGCTGGGTGCCTTTCTACAATCTAGTTTTGGTTAAGGATTCTGCCTCACAGTATATCGAACTAGATTTATTTAATTGTATTTGGGTTTAAATGTCAAACAAAACAGAATTGCTTACTGGGGTATACAAGTGTTGTGAAATCAGAGTACAGGGACACTTCTGATTGGTGTCTTGCTGAACAGTATGAGTGTTATCTGACAAATATCTACATAACCATGATGACTTTCTCTCTTCCTTGTCAGGATTTATCTGTTTTATTTTTCCCATAATGATTGCCATCTCTTCTGCTTCTGTTAATTTAAAATAAAAATGTGTATGAAGTTTGGAGAAGGACACAGGTTCTTTAGTACTCAATGTTCTCAGCCTTGTAAATCCTCTCTATAGTTTTTAATGTCCTTTTCCATAGGCATTCTTGGAGAAATAACTTAATTTTGGCAATGGGTAAAACTCTAGGTTGTTCTTTCAGATGCTGTCTTATGCTTAAAATGAGATCCTAAAATAGTTATTTAAGACATAAATATAGGTTGTAAAAATAGTAATATTTCCCTGTAAATATTACTAGCCTAGAATGCTTGCTCATCTAATGAATATATTCCTAAATATTCCACATTAATCTCCTACTACTGTAATTATGGCTTGCATTTGTTTTCTATGATCAGCATACATAAAAATTTACATTTTCTGAACAAGGAAATACTAAAGCATTGATAAAAATCGTTTGACAAATCACAGTAGAACTCTGGTCCGTCAAGTTCACTCTCTTATTGGACATGAGTAGTAAATTCCTAGAGATTTAAAAACCAAAACACTGTTCTTGGCAAACTGTCTTGTGTTTTGAGAATAAATGGGTTTTCTTGAAACTTGGAGTAATCACTTTTCACTCTGAGGTGCAAATATGAACCTTAGCAATCATAAAGGTTAAGATTCAAAGTTATACAAAATCATAAATGTCGGTACACTTCACTTGCACTGCCTCTGTTTTATTCTTTACTCCTACATCAGATAGAGCTTCATTTTCAGTCCAAAGCGCCAAGTGCTTTTTTCATTATGTACACTAGGTTTTTTTCCTGTTTTTTCTGTCCAGTCTCACAAAGATGATGTGCCAAAGCCTTAAACTCCTACTGATTCTGTAGCTGACAAGCCAAATCCATAGAATTCTTGTATACATCTTAGTGTGGAAAGACTATTCTGTTTCTCTTAACATTACAATTGTGTAAACTCATCAAGGAGACTGACTGATAAGGAAGAATTCATTCCACCTTTATTTTGGATATCAAGACAGAGAACCTTAGGTGACATACAGTAGGTTTATAATCTTTAAAAACGTGATGAGCCTTGCTCGGGTTTCCTTTGAATGCGATGTTATCTGGATCCCAGTTAGCTGTTTATTATATGAGGTGCTTGGTGGGAGTTGACTGGTGTGTAAAGCTAGAGATATTGATGTTGACTGCTGTCAGTAAACCTTTTTAAATTAAAAAAAAAAAAAGCTATGTTTAAAGAATCAATCACATCTGACTGAATGGCATGTATAGAGATAAAAGTATTGAAACTGGTTTTTACTTAGTGTCTTACTGTGGTAGAAACTGTTAAACAATATTGTGGGGACAAATCTCTGTAGATTAATGAGATGATTTATATTCTCCTTTAGAGATGTTTGCAGTATAATTATTTCAACATTAACATGAATTATAAAAACTAAAGTCCAATTCAATAGGAAAAATTGAAGTGTACTTTACAGATGAGTTAATATTTTCCTAGCATCTTTCTTTAAATGTCAAAAAATAGAATGGATTTTTTGTTTACTTTTTATGAAATCTATAGGAGAAGACAAGCATATGAGAGGTGTTGAAGTACAAATAGGAAGAAAGCTGTTTGGCTACTCCATTTTGTCACTTGATTCTTGATGCAGTAGCCAACTCATTTCAGTGAAAACAGACATTACACAATAATACAAACTGACAAGAGAGTTGTAATTACACAGCATTTGAAAAGCCTCACATTCTCAGATGACAGGGATATAAAGAATATTCTACTTGATGCTACATATCATGGTTTTATATTCAGCATAAATGAATAATTAATGTTGATTGAACAGCTAATACTGGCATCTTTGACCACAACAGAAAGAAAATTCCTAATGGTTCCATCTCAGAACCAAATTAGACTGAAGAATGGGGCGTGTATTAACTTGCACATCAAGATGTTCAACATGTTACACTTTAATAGGAGCTGTCCAAGTTAGTTACTATGCAAGTTGTAGCTTCCCCTGGTGAATGAACATCTGGTGAAATCTGATGTGCAACAGTTGCAAAGAATTTATTGGCTGTAACTTTTAATTGATATCCACAGTAGCTTTCTTTTCTGTAAAGTCCCATAAATGCCTAGGTAGAAGGAACAGGAAGATCGTCTATCTAGATCTCCACACCACTGATGCTGGTATGTGGTTATCGTTTTTTTGAAATTGTTCTTAAATTCTGATAATGTATATTGTTCAAATATCTCCATTTGACCCATTATTAACTAATTTTTCAGTTAAAGCTTTTTCCTAATGTGTAGCCTAAATCTCCTTCAAGTTTAATTTGAATTTTTTATTGTCCTAATGCTGTTTTGTAAATGTAGAGTAGTACAGATGATTGCTGCCATAACAACCACCTTTCTATGTATGGGGAAACTTCCTGTGTGTATTTTTTGTGGTTTTTCCAACTCTGTTTTATGTATTGATACCTTAGTGTGATAGAAAAATATGAGGATAGTCTACCCACGGAGACTTCTTCAGGGCTGAGTAGACAAAATAAGTCCCTCAAGCATATTAAACTTGACACATCCATGAACTAAATTTACCTTTTCTCTGTGACAAAACCACTCATTACTTTAATTGGCTTTGCAACCCACTGAAATCTGGAGACTTTTCTTCAACAGTGCATAAGATCAGATAGTTATTTTATGCTGCTATTTTGGAGTAGTCTTTCAGTAGGTACAGAACTCTCACTTAATGACATTGCATTTTCTTTATAGACTATTTTAAGTCCATTTTGAATTCCTTTTTTTTTTCTTGGAAGTGCTGAAGTTTTGTCAGCTTGTTGACATTCACAGTTTTCTATTATTCTGTTGTGCAAAACCATTGATAATATAAAAGTTTGACTTGGAACAAAACTGTAATGGATCCCATGTGAAATGCCTTCCTAGCTTTCTTGAGTTACCAACTACAGCTTGAACCTGGATTTCCAGCCAGCTGCAAATATCTTATTTCACCTAGTTAGATTTCTCCCCTTCACTTAGAAAAATGTCTTATGAGACAATGTCAAATATCAGATTGATTTGATGGGATTTGTCCTTAAGAAATCTTTTTCACTTACTTTTTAGCTTAATTTCCTAAGGAAATTAGGCTTCTGCCATCACACTCTGTGTCTGTTCTTCCTGATTAATAACCTCTTTTCAACCAAATTTGACATTGACCAGAGGGATAGAAGTCTCAAATATAATTAAATCCCTATGCACTGCAGGGAAGTAGGCAGCTAGGTAAATGAAAAGCGCCTTTTATAAGATGAAGACTGAAGATTCAGCTCATCCAGAGACACTAGTGAATCCATCAGGAAAGGCATTTCTAATTCCCTGACCTTGGAGAAATTTCAATAAGTAAAATTATTACTACATATTACTAGACACCAGGGAATATGTAGGGTGTTGTTCCAGATGAGAAACGATGCCTACTTTTGATACTAACCATGTTTGAGTGAAGCACCTGATGATTTGCTTTAGTATTTTTTTGAGACATGAAGGTTAGCTGATAGGCTTATAGTTTAAGATGTAGCTTTTCCAAATTTTATATATGAACATGCTCACTCTTCTTTCTCCTGAAACTTACCTTGCATGAATTTTTGAGAAGAGTTGATAATGGCTTGGACTGCTTCAGAAAGTTTGTTGCAAATTCTAAACGTATTTTGGCAAGCTGTACCAATATTAATATACATAACTTATCTAAATATTCCTGAATTGTTCTTTCCCTGTCTCTTATTTCCTTTAATTTTTTTTTTCTAACTCTCTGGCTACTTTAATTATTTCTATGAAGCCTACAATAAGGAAATTTTTCATCTTGCTTCGTATTGTTGGTTATATGTCCATAGCCTAACATGGATGGAAAAAATAGTCTTCTGCTTTTCTTTTTGTTGTTTCTTATCTCTTGTGTTCTTCACCCACATTGCAGCCCTTAGTCTTTGTACTTTTCCTTTGATAAAACTGCATTCACATTTGTTATAGAATTCTTGACTTTCAGACTAATAATAAACCTCTGTAGACATACCTGTTCATCATGATGCTATGGTGTGTTTAATAGAGTCTCTTTTTATCAACTGCAAGCTCTCATTGATGCTATATTCCTCTACTAAAACAGAGGTTGAGATAGAAAATGAAGCAGCAAGTAAGATTTGATATTATACAGAACAAAACATAGGTATTCAAACCTCTTCTGGAGATGTCTTTTTTTAAAATTTATTTTCTCTAAATGTTAAAGCTTCTGAAAGGTTTTGTGGATAGTCTGAATTCAGTTTTCTCCAGTTTATCAGGGCTTATAACTGCAGCTATTTCAGGGATCAGTAGAGAGATTTAAATAATGCTTTGCTTATACCTTAACATCTGACTGATTCATTTCAGAGAACCTATGTACAACAACAGAAAGAAAAAAAAAAAAAAAAAACAAAAACAACACAAACTTTTGGCTCAAACAGTTGGGTTTTTTGCAACATGTACAACCCTTCGGATACTGTTTCTGTCACTGCTTGTTGTCTATAACAGAAAATGCATGTAAGAAAAAGGTATACTGACCTGTGTGTTATTGCTGATATTTTACCAAGCACAAAATTGCAGGAAAACCAAATTTACTACTTTTATTTCTATGCATTTCTGCTCAGTTTGCTTACATCTGAAGAAAGTGGTCTGCATAGCAAAAGGGCAGATGGAGCTGGAAAATTAGTCTGCAGAGCATGGCTAGTAGTGCAAGCTGCAGATCAGAATCACATGCTGTTAAACTGTCCCCAAGTCCCTTTCTTGTTTTATTTTAGGCTGCTGAAAGATACACAATTCAGGAAGAAGGAGTTCTGGCACTTCGAGTTAGCATGAGCAGAAACAAAAGCTTTAACTTTGCTACTGAGCTGCTTCTGGTACATATTTTTCTTCCATCCCACCAAAATACCTTCAGTTTTGCTCAAAATTTCTTTACTGTATCAGACTACTACCAAGTACAGTGTAGATATGGTGCGCAGTGGAGGGGTAGCTGCTTAACATTTCCATAAAAGCTTACAACATTAACGAAGTGTAGAAATGTGTCTACTAAACTGGCTCCAACAGGCAATCAAATTATATTCCCCAACTCAAATAACTGTACCAGGTCTCTTCGTCTAATAAAGGAAAGCAGCAGGAATCAAACTTTTTTGTGTTTATGTTGGAGGATGAATAACTTGTTTTTCCTTTCCATGTCAGTTTGTATTTTTTTTAGTGTGTGTCTGTACATACTAATTCATAGGGTTATCACTGAGGTTCTCCTCTAGATTGTCACACCGTGAATGGATGGTCCTGTACTTTGAGGGCTTGGGCAAGGTAATTCTTTGCTTGTGGAGTCGTCATAGCATGTGTAGCATGACCGAGGTAGGTCAGAAATGGTAGGGATGTTTGAATTTGTCAGCTACAGTTCCATTTTACCACGGGTAACAACATCATGCAATCCCTTTCAGAACCCATAAAGCTGTTTCCAGAACGTAGTTCAAATAATGGGAAACTATTGCTGAGGAATGTGAAGAGTTTGAACTGATAGCACTCGCTCACCACAGGACTAGAAACTGTGCGTCTGTAAATCAGTTCTCCAAAGTGGAACACTGTGATTCAGATTGACAAGCGTGTTCAGTTAAGGTTTAGCCCAGCACTAAAGATGTTCTTTAGATTTTTCTGACAAGAAAATTGTATAATGTCTGCAAAATCAGCAGTTTTCTACTTTTTCTTTCCCTTTAAAAAGACAAATATTCTCGCATATTATTGACAACAAATTCCCAAGCAACCCTTCAGCTGATATTTTTATTGTCGTTATTTAATAGCTAGCTAGACAACTGAACATGGTAAAGTTAGATCTAACTATTAATTTAGAGTACATGATGGTATCTTCCTAATTATAGGCTATGAGGCTTTTTGCATTTGAACATACAGATCAGTTTCTAATATATTATGAAATCCTTAATTATCAAAAACTTCATTAACTCTGAGGCTAAAATCAAATGTGCACACATCAGTAAAAAAAATCCAAGAGCAAGCGGAATTGTTAAAGTTCTGTGCCTGGTGGCCTTCACTGCAACCTCTGAATCTAAACTTTGGGAAACTGGTCAATCTGGTGTATCATACTGCTTTTTTTTTTTTTCTTTCCCCCCCCACTTGTAATACAAGTATCATTCTATGCTTGAAGATATAACAACCTAGGAAACTACTGATAGAAGACTACTTTGCACTATCAGACTTTCAGAAGTCTGCGAGCATGTCTTGTTACCTTCTTGTGTTTTTCCAGATATAGATAATGTCTATATATTAGCTACATTTAGCTGAATCAGTTGCTGCTATGAAAGACTTGCATGTTATGTGTTTATGAAAATCAACTTCACTGAAAAATGTTTGGAATTTCCATAAAGGTTTATAAAAATCTTTGCTGGATCCACTTGCCTTCTAAATGTAGAATTCACATTACTGAATCTCACAAAGAAATAGAAAAAAGAATGAATCAATGCTAAAACCCTAGCAGTTCTGAGTTTCATCCCTGACAAGGAGCTGCATAAAAATATATATAAGGAAGTGAATGAACATTTTCCTTTTACTGATTGAGGAATGTAATTTCTTAATGCTCATGACATATGAAGAGTGTTAAACTTGCTTTTACTGCAGCTTTATAAAATGATCCTTTCCAATTATTTACCAGCAGTAATCTGTCAGACTTCAGTGATAAGGAGATCTCCAACTAGGCTTCTGGCAAAACGATATTATAAGTTGGTATAAAAAAGTCACCTACAACAGGACCTTTAAAGTTTAGATATTCACCAGTAAAACTATTGTTTCTATATACATAGAAAATTGAAATGTAGTTTTATTTGTATATAATCCCATTTACTGAAGAATCCTAACTTGTTTTAGTTTTAATTTTTTCCACCATTTGATCAATTGTAACTACTAAAGCAAAAATGTTACAAAACATTGCTAATCTCATTCCTTCCCAGTTTAGTAAACTTACGTAGTAAATAAACTCTTCCTGAAATTACGTTCAGCTGGCATAGTTGATCTCTTTATTTACATAACTTCAGTTACATATATTTCTATGCATTATATACCTGTGTGGGTATATTACGTATACTGTGTTAAGGTTAAGCCGTATGACCAAGCTGACAGGAACGTGTATTAGCCAGGAATCACGGGCAGAATCCACTCTCCTCCTTTGTAGGTGGAGCTGCTCAGCCTCTGCCAGGGTCCAAGGTGCGGCTGAGCGGGTGGAACATGCTGTGGCTCAGGAGGTGCAGTGTGTTGTTACTTGGAGTTTAGTATTGGATTTACTTTTAAAATTAGCAGCTATTCACGGATTTGCTTCCAGCATCTTGTGTCTTAACATTACCTGGTAGGGAGGATTTGGGACCTGGTTTAGGCAAGGCTGAAAGGTGGAGAAGAATAAGTCCTTGCCCTCCAATTTGAAAATCTGCCTGTGGAGAATCTCTGCAGCAGCATTACCTAGTGCTTTCAAAGCCTAGCTGTATAGGGTATATAAATTTTGAAGAGCTAAATAAGGTGTAAAATTAGGGAATTTTCACATGCATATAATTCATATAATAAAATTTCACATTCATATAATGCTGTTCCATGTTGTATATCAGATGCTTTACATAAATTTGCTTCAGTACATTACTTTAACTGATGTTTGTTAAAATATTACAGTATATATTGAAGATGTGCATGTCTGTCTTGGCCCTTTAGTGCAGTAATTAATTCACTTTGAAATTATAAGTAGGAAGAAAATGTAGGAAGGGAGGATGGGGGTGTGTTATTTATATGAATTCTATCTGGAAACCTGAATGGATTAGTAAAACAATGTCAACAGTAGAAGACAGAATATTCTCTAGAACAAGCGTGGTGCAATAATCTATGTACACAGGAAACAAGGCATTTAATCTTTGTTCACTGTCAGTTATGTCATCTATCATTTAGCTTCTAAATGGGGAATTATAATTTATTTTTATTTCCCATATATATATTCAAAATTAATGAATTTTCATTTGATATCATTTGTGCAACATAAACAATTCTTATGTCTTATAAAGGAATTAAAGGAATTACACAGAAACCAGAGCTGTAAGGAGAGACTGTTTTAATATAAATGGTTTTCAAATGCTATACCTATCTGCAATATGCCAAATCACCTAATATTGCAGCTTGGCAACTTTCCCTTGGTAGAAATATGACTTTATTCAGCTAGCTCATTGTCAATTTTTTTTTATATCTGCCTACACTTGTTTATTTCCTGATATTCTTTTCCTTAACAGTTACTTTTGGAGGTAATATAAAATTCACTGGGTATAAAAGGAAGCCAGCCTGACTATGCCTTTAGTTTTGGTGTGTAATAGGTCAGATTGCATTACAATTAATAACATTACTCCCCAAGGAAGATACCAAACAATGTCAATTGGGTTCTTACAAGACCAGTGGATGTCTACTCTCACTTTAGCTACGTGCACTTTAAAAATCTGTCCAACGTACTTTTTTTTTAAGTGCTACAGAGACAGGAGCTGCTCCAGTACCAGGTGGTCTGTTCTATGATTCTGAAGAAAGCAAAGTAAAAATAAAACAATATACAGTTCCAAGCAATTGCACATGTCTGCATTAAAGTGGCTTTCAGTAGCAATTGTACTTTGCTGGGGTAGAATCTTTTGTCTCGCAGCGTTTTGCAAGGAAGAAATCCTTGAGCAACCCCCTCTGCATGTCGTGACATAGGTGTCAGCCAGCTCTACGAAAGCTTTGATCAGAGTTGGACCAAATGCCCTTCAGAGATCGTTTACAACCTAAATTGTTGCATGAGTCTACGAAGTCTCATGGCTTTTTGCAACAAGAGGCACTGTTTTATTAGTGATGACTTCAAAGTAACTCGAAGAGGTAACCCTATTTGTATTGAAAACTGCTTATCAGAATCAAGATTGTTCTGTATTCTCATCTGTAATATTTGGGATAAGTTTAAATGTAAGTGATAACAGCTTTATAAATTGGAGAAATATGACTTTGTTAACATCCTGGAGGGATGACAATTTTTTCTAAAACATTAAAACCAGTGCTGATAAACACATTAGACCTGATGGTTACCACAAAGCTCATGTGAAGAGTAAGGAGGTTTGAACAAATAATAAATAGAAATTAATCTAAAAAGTGTTTAAGAATAAGTAACCAATAAGAGAAGGTGAAAGACTCAGTAAAATATAGGTAGCCATAGTGAAGGTATTTATTTCAATATGTTCATACACTTAAAGTTCTGTAGAGTTGGCTTCAGTCAGCTCTAGGATAATCCAGGAGGACTGTGTTTATGATGTAGACCTGGCCAAGTATATTCTGGGGGCAAGTTGCTCCTTTTTCCCCAAAATACTGATAACTGCCAATGGGTTGTTGGATGCAATAAATCAAGTTTACAGGAGAACACAGTAAGCTATTCTTTGGTTATCTAATGGTACATCTTTCTAACTTATCCAGAGACATACCAGATCTGACATAGGAAGGCATTGCCAATTAAAAGAAATGTCAGTGCATTTGGCCTGTCTATTTCTGCATAGAAGTGCTTTACCTACTAGGATTTTCTGTGTCCCTCATCTAACCCATTGTTAGGCATTTTTAAGTGTCATAATCTTCTCCACTGTCTGCCTGAAGCAATAATTATTCAAGGACTGATTTTCTTTTTGCTTAAAACATATTTAACTCTAACAGGAGGTGAACAGATGAAATTGTATCCTCTGCAAATCATAACTAGTTGATTCAGTTTATTCTTGTCCTATAAACTGCATGAAGTCTATAAATACAGCAAAATTTTTCACCAGCTTCTTATTTGTCCTTCTTATATTAACAAAGTTAATTGCTGGAAGATGCTACACTTGATTCCTCATGCCAACTTGATATTAAACAGTAACGATTAGTGTTTTCAAACAGAATTTTCATGCGCATCAATTTAAGAAAAATGCTTTTGTTAAAGAGGACACCTTTCATAAACTTTCAAATGAGCTGTATGTGTCCCTGATACCCACAGTAAAGAGACTATCTGGGTAATTTGTCATGCCTCCTAGTTGTTGGAGTTGAATTACAATAACTACTTTTTTATTTCCATATTGCAAATTACAGGATTTGCAATACAGTAATTGTGTTGTAAAGCCTGAGAATCTAAATAGATCTCAAAACAGGATGGGGAACGGGAGAAAGTTGTGAGCCTGATGCCTCTGCTCTATTTCTTCCTCCTGAAATTCCCTTACTGGCAGTTAAGACCATCAGATGTTCTGAAATCTCCTCTTTGGTGCCAGCTGATTGTTTTGCCTGGCACCCTGGGTGAAATTCAGGTCAGCCTGTTTACTCCACCTGACTGTTCAGCTGGAAAAACAGCTGAATAGTGCTTAAGATGCCCAAGGGACGGTTTTAGCTTAAAAAGAACCAATCTTTATTTTGTTAGTTTAGGAGGGGTTTGTTGTGAAATGCAACTCCATTAGGGAGTAAATAATACAGTTCAGAAACTTCAAGTTAAATGTCAACCAGGCTTTTCAGTTAGTACAATAGTGGCTAAATTTATTTTAATTCTGTAATAAACATATAGTAAATACACTACGAAATTTTGTAATAAAATAAAACCTCACATCATCTAGCCCCTCTTGCAGCATTTCTAGAAATACCTGAGGCAGATCTGTACAATGAAGTCCATCTAAAAACCTCTCAAGTCTACACAGGTGACATTTGACACAATTACAGTTCCTGTGTGCTGTATAAACACACTCTCAAAGACAAAGCAATGTTGATTGCCCCGCAGTCTAATAATGAAAATGGACCAAAAGCAAAGAAATAGAGAGTTGTTTCTTATTAGCTTTTCAATTTCTGAAGATGCTGCTGAGAAGATTCCCTTCTTGAGGGACATGCTGTATATCTTCAGGTTGTTTCTAGGGCAGAAACCTGAGCTTCCTGTCAACAAACAAAAACAAAAGAGGTGGTGTAAATACAGATAAAACATATGCCCTAATAATGAAAAACATAGGATGCTGTAGCTGAGTTTCTCAGATTCTGTCATGGTTCCTCAGTTTGGGCACTGTCTGGGCACCTAGGACAAACAGCCGCCTTTTTCTTCAGTTTTTAAATCCCTGAAGCACCTTTGATTAGAAACTTTTCTTCAGCACTGTCGAGGAAAATCTTATGGTTGTTACTGTTGCTCAGAGCAGTGAGGACTGTTTATCCCTGAGATAAACCATTTGTAGAGACTCCCATGAATTTGCATAGAGAGGACAGATATATAAAGTGTTTGTGTGTAACTGTTGTACCTACTACATACATATGTATACCTATATTTATGTATAATGTCTGGAAATTTATATGTATGTATGTCTGGACGTCACAAATGTAACTGAAGTAACGCAAACCCTAAGTACTGTGGTGAACTTATGGTAAAATTATAAGTCTACATAGATGCCAGTAAATTAGATGTCTAGGAGGTATCATGGTATAGAAACAATCTGGCAGAAAATTGACCTGCACCTGTGCTTGTAAATGTGCTAGCTTTCAAAACGAGGCAGTTGCCCCACATGTGAACTAGCTGGAATGATGCCTGGCAAGGAACGTATCCCATAGGCTTTTTTGTGCTCAAACACCATACCAGCACCACATTTGCCTTTCTTCTCTGCCTGGCAGAACGTGTCAGTGTTTTTGTAGTCACTGTGAAGGACCACAATACCTGGAGTGGCAGTGTCTGAGGGCTCAGTGCTGATAGCTTTTATTTAACCTCAAGAGCTCAAATATTTGAAAGCCCTGCTATTAACTCTTTTGTTGCTAGATTTCATGAAAACACCTTCCTTGCCTTTTCTAGCCAGAGCTGGTGTTTTTCAGAAAGGGTGAGCCACTCCTGAGTAGGGCATGCATGGTGCAGTGCTGTCAATATGCATCCTCTACAAACCTCTGCACACCAGTGAAAATCTGCAGCAATAGTAGCAGGAAATACTACATTCCTCTGCAGACCACTTCTAGGAAGAAACTGGGACAGAATGGGCTTCCAGAATTTGTTCTGCGAGTACGGCATGACTTTCAGTGTTGTGCCTAGGAGCAAGGGCTTCTCTGCGGCACGAGGGTTGGACTGGGGAGCTGGAGGAGAAGGAGCTGCGCTGACCGTGCTACATCCCCGTGGCTTGATGCTCCCCTGATGTGCCTTTCGGACTCCTTTGGGGGGGCACCGAGCCTACTGCCTTTGCATGCTCCCCTCAGCAGTTCGTCAGTTCTCAGCACAGCCCCGTGCTCCGACGCAGCATGTTAAATGTGCTGCTGTCACGACGGGCTGTCCTGTTTCCTTGCTTTTGCCTCAGTTGTTGCCCCTCCTTGTAGAACTGAGCATACGCGTTAGAGGCTTCTGGGAAAGGGTGAGGATGAGGTGTTTCTTCTAAAATGAATAGCAAAGATGGAGTGAAGATACTAAAGACACTTTGAATCACATTACTAACTGTTGGTATGCAGCTGTCTCCTCTTTCACATAGTTTGAAGAGATTATCCTTTACTTTTCTGTCAGTAGGTCTTTGCTGCTTTATAATTTGCTCTTCAGTCCCCTCTGCCACTGTAAAACTGTTTCATATTATCCTTGAAGCCATTCTGTCCCCAAAGGGTGCTTTCCTTGAGTTTAAATTTGCTCCCAAGTAGATGGCGTAAGTTATTTTATGCAGTTTTGACTCTTTCAAGGGCTATCTTTACTGCCTTTGAAGCAGTCCCTGAGCCTAGGGGTGAAGGCCCTTGTCTTGTAATGGACACTTTGACTTTGTCAAAACGACTACTTTTATACATTGGTGGGAAAGTTAGTGAAATTGGATTGTAATGAATGTGTTGGGACAAGGTGGTAGAATACATCTACTACAGCAACTTAATATCTTGTGAGCTTCAAAGAAATAGAATCTTCTTTTTTTCCTCTGATGCAGCGATGCACTATTTGCTGCATACAGGTAATTTATCTAGGAAACCTCTTGGGGTTACAAGGGATAACATAAACATGAGGGTACAGAGGAGAAGGGCAGCACGTGCTGTCCTTAAGGAAAGATGCCTTGGTAAATTGAGACAAATGCCAGGATGCAGCACTCCGAATGACACCTCTGCCTTCTAATTTGAAAACCTTGGTTTGAAGCATATTACCCTATATTATCGAGTCACTTACTAGGAAACGTTTGAGTGTTTCACTGTTTTTTCAAGTTAGAAGATTGCCTTTATTAGGTTATGTGGGGCAGCACTTAAAATGGCTTCTCAAATGTATATGTATAACAAGAAACCAGAATCTTGTAGGGAAACAATCAGCAGAATGAATAAAGTTTATAGCCTAAGGAACTGAGCCGGTGCTTGCATTTTGGAAACAAATTCTTTGACACTCTTCATTCTCAATATGCTGTTGAATATATTAACGAGAAGATTTTTCCAATCTGCAGCTTTTAACTCCTGAACAATATCTTGTTATCACGCAGAATTATATCTACTACTTTTAGAAGTCCAACAGCAAACAACCTAAAGGTTTGGCATATGTCTTAAGTATTATAAATTTAATGTACCATAGACTTCCACAGTGTAAATGACACAAAAGTCTGTGCAGATTACTCTTAGAAAGTGGCGACCATGTTAATCAGGATAGAGATGCACTGTTAAAATTTTGATTAAAGTACCTCCACTTCATCTGAGGATCATTCATATTTCATAATGAATGACTAAAGATACCACTTCTAGCAAGCTCACTCTTTTGCAAATCAAAGCATGGATGCAATTTGAGAAGAGTGAGGGAGAAAAGGCATTGACTGTATATTTTCATTTTCTCTTCATGTTTGTTTAAAAAGAAAAAAATTGAAAAGATGCCCCCAAGTTGGATTTGAATGCCCAGGAGGTGATTTACTGTAGTGCATTAATCACTTCACTGTGACTGTAGGCTATGGGCCTGAGACAAATTGAGTCAGGCAGGCTTTATCTCTTCATTTCTGTACTCGCTTGTCAAGAAAACCTTGAAATAATAACAGAAAGAAGGTGGAATTGTTTTGAATGGTAGCAGAGGTGAAAGTCAAGAGCAGTGTCTCCTCTTAAGGTGTCTTTCCCATACTCTGTTCAGCTAGAAGACAAACACTGTTCAAATGGGGGGCAGCATGTCTTAAAAGCTTAATTTATGAAAACATAAGAATTTATGTGCATAGATTTTTGCATTAAGATTCTGGTGGTGTACTGGAGAAGAATGTAAGGGTACAAAGGTTAAAAACTCAGTCCAAAGATGCAGAAACGTTTTTGTTGCTTCAACAGCAAATTTACATAATATGCAGTCCTCTGTCAGACAGATTCCCAGGACGGGGAATCCAAAAGACTGATTTATAAAAGCTGGCTACAAAGAAAGCAAGAGTCTATTTGTGTGAAACAAATTGAATCTGACCCACAAAATCCAGAGGAATACTCACAATATTGCTGACATCCATATGCTGCATACTTGCAGCTAGTGAATATTTGAGAAGTGGGTAGGATTAAGTGCAATACAGGAGCCCCAGAAGATGCAGAGCTTAATTTAAAGCTGCTGGAAGGGGACTTTCAAGTGTAATTGGTGAAATACATGTTATAACTCATATCTGAGACAACCTTCCTTGCACTGGCCACTAACATCTTTGAGAATAAAGAAAAGAGAATGGAATAAGTGGTTTCAGGAATAAAACAATTTAATGAAGCCAAGGTATGACCAAGGGAGAGAAATGTACATATGCCTATTTCCAGAAATAGTTATGTCTCTCCAGCTGATAGAATCTGAGAGGTGTCTGACATCTCTCCCTTCTGCAGGGTAAAACCAAGTTGTTTGCAAAGTCACTGATCATCATCACCTCTCCTCAGCTGGTCTGGATCTTCATACTTATTTCATCTGTCAAGCACTTTTTCTACAGCCCTTAGCTCAAATGATTTTTCCTCTGAAATAAGCGTATCAGTGAAGCTGCTTTTCCTTCCACATACCACTCAAACTCCGAGTACAGGAGCTGTGTTTCCTTCCACAAGCTAGCTGATGGGTTCAGTCACTCCTTTCATCCCCTGAAGTGCAATTTGACATTCACCTCATACTGAAGAGCTCTAGGGAATGCTGTTGTAAACTACTACCTAATCATAGCTTTGACTATAGAGATGTGCTGCCATATTGGTATATGCACGTAATACAGAAAAATATACAATAAATTCTAGAAAACATGCTATGTGACACTAAGCACTTTCTCCCAAATCCTGAATGCTCTCAACCTCTATTCACTTCATCTGTATCAAATATTTTAGGCTAAAGTATAAAGAAAATCTCAAAGGAGTTTTTCTGGATCTTTTTTTCCACCGTTTTGAGTAATATATGCATTATATGACAATGGTCTTATAATGTTATTGCTTACCAGAACACAACATAATTGCAAACATTTAGCAAAATTAAGATGGTAAGCTTCACTTTGCAATGATCTGGAAATGATTTAAGTTTTTTAGTTATAGTAATTCGAAAAAGAAATCAATTAAATTTCAAACCCCACAAAATGCCATTGAAATCATGAAAGATAATAAGATCAGATTCTAAAATAAACTACATGTTTTGCAGAATTTAGCTGATAAGATGTTTTATGTTACATCTCATTTTATCTCCATAGCTTGCAGTACAAAATTTGTTCACTGTAGAAATGGAATAAGAATCAGACCTAGTTTTTGAGTGAGATGAATTTTTGTTAAGAAACAGTAAATCTTGGAAGTTCTGGGAAAAATAGTTTCCTCAGGTCAAAACCATATGCAAAATTCTCCTTCCAAAAAATGAGAAGGAAACTTGTTGAAATGAAATGAAGCACATACTCAGCAATGTGGTGTTATAACAAATGCTTCATAGAAAAAAGCTTCCAACAATGAATGGTCTAAAGAATGCCTCCTTAATACTAAAAATCTTTTTCAAACTAATGAACTCTGACCATGTTACAATGGTTATGGGTTTTTTTGGTTTCTCTTGTCCCTTTAACACAACTGGCAATGCAGTCCTGCAGTTTTATTGCTAACTAGGCTTTCATGGTAACATTTTACCCTCTGCCTTCTCCAAGGATACATCATATGTATATCTGACCTCCAATTCCCAGGTAATTTGGGAATGAATAATCAAGCAAGCTGGAAGCATCTGGAAGGTAGCAAGGTCATGGGTGACAGATAGTGAGAATATGCCATGAGCAAATCTTGTTAAGCAAGTTGTATTTTCTTCTATGTTGGCTAATAATTTGAATTTACCGAGGCTTTGAAACTATCTAAGAACAGTCTCAAAACTAAGCCAGAGAGGGGAAATGTGTTCTTGATGAAATTAGAATGGTTCAGATGCTAACTTGCTAAAGAGAAATGGTGTTTTATTGAAGGTGTAAGGGTCTAAGGACAGACAGACAAATGTCTGTAAATAGAGTTGGTATCTCTTTTTACACCAACTCATACGCTTAAAATAATTAGGCAACTTTTTAGGCAAACATACTTTTTTTTTTTTAGGTCTGAAACAGAAGAAATATATTTCGAAAGTCAATACAAACTGAGAAAAATCGCTCATTTTTATTCAGATTTCAGAGTAAGCATCTGGAACAAAGACAGTTGCTGTGTAGGTGCGGTGGTTTAACCCCAGCCCAGCCAGTAACCAAGCACCACACAGCTGCTCGCTCACTCCTCCTCTGGTGGGAGAGAATCAGAAGAGTAATAGTGAGAACACTCGTGGGTTGAGATGAAGACAGTTTAATAGATAAAGCAAAAGTTGTTCGTGTTAGCAAAGCAAACCAGGGAATCCATTCCCCACTTCCCGTGGGCAGGCAGGTGTCCAGCCATCTCCAGGACAGCCAGGCTCCAGCACATGGAAGACAAATGCCATTACCCCAAACATCCCTCCCCTTCCTTCTTCTTCCCCCAGTTTTATACACTGAGCATGACATCCTGTGGTCTGGAATATCCCTTGGGTCAGTTGGGGTCAGCTGTCCCGGCTGTGTCCCCTCCCGACTCCTTGTGCCCCCCCAGCCTGCTCGCTGGTGGGGTGGGGGGAGAAGAAGAACAGCCCTTGGCTCTGGGTGAGCCCTGCTCAGCAGTGACGAAAACATCCCTGGGTTATCAAACCTTTCCAGCACAGATCCAAAACACAGCCCCCTACTAGCTACTGTGAAGAAAATTAACGCTATCCCAGCCCAAACCAGCAGAGTAGGGAGCAGAACAATACTGGGGAGAGAAGTAAGAAATTATTAATAAACTAAGTAAGAGAAAGTAAACAACAGTTTCTTGCATGCAAAATGGAAGGGGTAGGAGAGGATAGAAACACTATAATGTACCAAATTCCTAAATTCTTATTTTTCTAGATATGAAAAAAAGACAGAAATGAATTATGAATTTAATTTGCAGGATCTTCTTTTTCAGAAGTTCAAGACTAAAAACCTGATGGAATGTGAATTTTGTAGGACATGTTGCTCCCTTAGAAGTGTGTGGTCCTATGCAGATTTTCTATATGAATTATTATTCTTGTATGGAAAGTTGCTTAATTTCACCTCCACAGTTACCATGAGAGTATGGTGTATTGGATGAAGCATGCAGCTGTAAGATTTGTTAGGTACTAATTGTTCTGTGGTTGAGAATATTTATTGTAGTACAGTAGAGAGATGTTAGCGCATTTTCTATTCTTTACTCAAGCAAAACCTATATTCATTTAGTGTGCTTGAGAGCACAAGGAGTTTCCTTTCAGAATGAATTTCGTGAGGCTGCAGGGCTGTTTGCAGAGCAAGATGTTTCTTGTAATACAAGTTGTAATTATTTAATGACACTTTGTATAGGTTCTGGGATAGGATGGGATGTGACAATAGAAGACATGTTCAGTGATGGATGGAAGTGTCATCTTTTACTTAAAATTTTCTTTATGTAGTGTTTAATGTCTCTTTCAGAAACTCTTTTCTACACGAGTAAAAATCTTCTTTATTGCTAAGGTGAAGCACTGTGAGTACTCTTCTAGTAGTTGAGGCACAGGCCTCGACTGTATACAAAGGCTTTTGGGGAGCTATTTTTGATGCCTGCAGATGCGTTGGCCTGTAGTTTTCCATTTATCACACTTGCAAGTTACCACTGCTGATGTTGCTGTAGGAAACTGGTGCTCGCGTACAAGCGTTGCAGTGACAGTTTGATGGAGAGTGGTGATTATTGAATTTGTGGTAAAAATCAATAAGGGAGTCCAAATTTCCAATCCGGATAATAAAGATGTCATCTATAAATCTTGGGTAGAGTGTCTACTCAGTGATAAAATTATTTAAGAACTGTTCTTCATTGTAGTTCTTGAAAAGAGATTGTCCTAATGCAGGACTGAAGAGGAGCTATCAAAAGAGAAGGATGTTTCAGTTAAGGTTTGCAGATGGCTGTGGATTGAGTGCTGTTCAGTAATTTCATTGATGTTCTGGATGATGGAATAGAGAGGATGGATGTCCTTTATTTGGTACAGATGTGAATGGTATTAAACTATTAAGATCTGTAAGACTCTTGTACAGGATTGGAATAAAAATTACACTAATAAAATTTGGAATATGGCTGGCAAAAAAACAGAATGGAATTTAACAAGAGCAAGTACAAGGTTATACACTGAGGAAAAAACAATGGTTTGCACAAATACAAGATAGGAAAACACTGGTTAGGGAACGGACAATGGCAGGAGCATAGCAGCTCCCAGTATTGTGCTGTTGCAAAAAGGTGAAATATTGCTCAAGATAAATGAATAAGTTCTTCCACTTAACAAGAGGTATTACAGAGAGTTACACACACGTTTTAAATTCTTATCGCACAATTTCAGTAAACAGTGAAATACTATTATAATATATATTATATGTGTTACATATTTCACACTTCACCCACCCTACTTGTAAATTTGGCATCAAGCTGTCACATTGCCTCATTGTGTAAATACATTCAAACAGTTGTCTATAAATGAAAGTTTATTGCTGGGTAGTACTTAACACATCATTTAAAGATCTATACTTCTGAACTTCATGAATTCTTTGAATGATGATTTACATGTTATAACTCTTGACCTTCTATCCTTGTGAAGTAAAATTATGAGTGCAATCAATCTACAATAATTGTGTAATGGAAACCTCTGGCCTTAATATTACCCCCCATTTCTCACAGCAGAACTTAGATTGCACCAACTGTTCATGTAGATTACTGATTAATCTTTAAATCTCATTCATATGATAAATAATTGTGAGAAATAAGTAGATGATGTATGAGCAATTTACAACAGTAAATAGATTCTTGAAGTGAATTATTCAATTTTGGCATATTTAATAACTTCAGAAAACATTCATAAACATGAAAAACTTGTTTATTGTATTTACACGTGAACATATTTTGTAGTTTATTACATCATAATTGCTCCATAATTGCTCACTGACTGTAATATTTATTTATGTTTTCATCTACATCAGATTTATCCTTGCAGATAAAAAGTTCTTGCATAAACTGCATCGTAACTCAATGTAGAGTACAGCAGATTGTTTTAATGAAACAGCTATTTTTAATAGACTTTTGGATGTTCCCTATTTTCTTTTAGGAAAAAAAAAAATATGGGCATGGTTCTTTATATGTTTTTCTTTACATTTGTTTGTACAGGGTGCTTAGTACTGCATTATAAACTCTCATCACCTCAGATTCCACAAGCTCTTTTTATCAACATTGACCTCTGGCTGTCTGAAGCCCTTTGCCACAAACAACTTCACATTAGCTGAACAGCTAAAGTAGTGGAAAGAGATTTCCTGCTGGTAGACAGCAGGGGAATGGAAAGAGTATCTGGGGATAAAGGAGGGGGTTTTATAAGTTCTTAATGTTTTACACTTATAGCCTACCTTCAAAATAGTTGATCTTCCTGTAATTTAGAATTTCGTACCCCTGTATTCACTGTTGTACACTGGAAACAGATGAGTTCCTAGAAAAATGTGCCTGACAAGACTGCTGGCTAAGAGGTCATCACGAGACAGGGTGTCATACTTTTCTTTAAAAGATCTTGAGATGATTTTCCATGTTCTTCAGGTCGCAGTTTATTACTGAATTTCTTTCCCTCCTGTTTCTCAGCATGAACTCTAGCACTCTGCAGAGCTGACTGCACTTAGAGAGGGAGGGGGCCACCAGGGGTCTGGGCAGAAGGGGCCCTCCCTGCACCCACGTTCCAGAAGATGGAGTAGGAAAAGGTAGGGCAGTTAAGGGGAATGCTTTGGTGCTAAGTTCATCCCAGAAAACAGAGGCCTGGACACAAGGGTTTGGAAGCTGTGAACAGCCAGAGTTCTCCCAGGTGTTCCCAAGGTCAAGTGCCGCTTGACTTGGCAAAGACTGCTCGAACTGTATGGGGATGTCTGTTGCCATCAAAGGTATGGTGATTTTTGAACTAATGCTGCTACTGCTTTTTCAATTCTGCGTGTGTAGCCAGGCTGACCAAGGTAGAGGTGAAGCTTCTTCACTCCCAGGCCATTTCACGCCTCTGTTCCTGATCCCTTTGGCCTGGACATTGTACAACTCTGTGGTTGGCACATGATTTGTTAGAAAAATGAGATACTGCCTTAAAACTCCTTGCAATGATACCTTTTAAGTGCAATGCTGGAACTGTATGTTTGCAGGCCCAGGAACATAACGTAGAGGTGCACAAAGGCATATAAGGATATAAACCACACTGGTGTAGTTTTAGAGGACTGTGCCTGGTGCAGAACAAACCTGCCTGTTGCTTGACCATACTAATTATAGGACATGGACTCTTAAGTGATCTTTCCCTAAAGCTATACAGGGTTTTGTCATAAAGGGAGCTGGTAGGATCTGTCTACAGTAAGGCTCAGGATGATCAGGGGATCTACTCCTATGTTTTCTTCTAAGTTTTATTTTATTTAGCAAAATAGTTACATCCCTATGCCATTTCTGTCCTTCTATTTACATACAGCATGCAGGATTTACTATGAATATAAGATCCTATCGCAAAGTTCAATGTTATAAATGAAAGTACAAACAGATTAAAAAATGTCCAAGAATAATCAAAGGCTTGAAATTAAAAGAAAATTTCCAGCCATCAATAATGAGGTAATGAAATAGTTTCCCAATCGAAGTCAGGGTAATAAATGCTGCCCTCCCACCCCCCGCATTGATAGAACTTTCTCAGTTTATGAAAAGTGTTATCTCTAATACAGTTGCCTCTAGTGGTAGATGGCTCAAGAGCTTTGTTTACTTTCTCCTTTTCCCCTAGGCCTGTGTATCTAATTGCATTTGGTTCTCCCATATTCAGGGAAAACAAGACAGGGTTTTTTTTAATTTTGCTACTTTTTAATTTAGAATCTTTTCTAACAGCACCAAAAATGCAGATTCCCATGACTTCTAATTAAGAAGTCCTTGAGTTAACAGTGATAGTATCATTTTAGTCTTCCAGGTAGGCAGTGTTTTGTGTTTTAGTCTTTACAATGTAAAATACAAAACTAATTCATTATTCTTTCATTATAATGTCACAACTCAGCTGTGAGGGGTTTTTTATGTTTTGCTTTTCCTCATGATACCATGTATTTATCTGCTGCCTCTTTGCCAAATGTTTTATGGCCAGATTACTGCCTAAACTTCTTTCTAAGTAATTGCAGGATTGTCTTTGCATCATGCAGCTCTGTGTGTAACATCAAGTACTTACTCAAAGACCAGCTAAAAGGCTCTCACATGCACTTAAAGGGAAAAAAAAAAGGAGAGTAAGAGAGAAAAAGGAAAGGGAAAATATCAATGTTTGATAATTCATAGGAAGCAGTGACTTTTTTTAAGAAAGGCACTAATGATGTTTCACATCAGATTAGGTGACCTCCTAATATGGAGATGTGATTCCTTCACCAGCCCCGAAATGTCTGAAAGAAAGACCCAAACACATGGATATCTCCTCAACTTAAAAAAAACTAAACCAAAACACAACTATGCAAGAACTCTGCTGGTCCTGCAGGCTGTGACATTTTCACGACAAACACAGTGCCAATGAATTTTCAGTGTAATTAAAATTCCTTTGTTGTACATGGTGGAATCAATGCAATTGGTGTTCCCTGTAATGAAAAATATTATGAAATAAGACGCTTACAAGCAAAATTCATTCTTATGAGCTGATGCACTCTCCTGTGCTCTCACATCTTCTACCATTGAGACAGATGCGAGAAGACATGAAAATCAAACACAGTAGATTTTTCTGTTGCTGTTAGGATCTAGTTGTGTTAATATTTGTGGGAGAAAAGTATTTAGTGCTTTACATTCTTTTTTTTGTGTGTTATAGTTTGGTTTGGATTTTTTTTGCCAGGTACCAGTAGATTTGTATTGCTTCACAGCTCACTAAATAGCTACTGCAGGGAGAAGCCTATTATGTTCCTGGAGAAGACAAATTCTCTGCTTTATGTCTTTCTCTGAGGACAGATGACAGGGGCGAGACTTCATGAAGCTCCCCTGGTAAGTCCTGAAAAGTGGGTCAGAAAGTTATACGTATGCAGATACTGATTATAAATTTACTGTTTGAGTATATGATGAAAACAATCACTTCTCATTTTTTGCAGTGGAAGCAGATAAAGGGAGAGAGAAATCACTATTATCTAGCTGAGTACTCTTTGTATTAAAACATACAATGCTTAACCAGTAGTTATTTCTTGCATTAGGATCCACTTTCACCTTTTCACTCTGCTGTTTCACTGTATAGAGCTATATTAGCCTTTAAATTAAACATATCATTTCTGATACTGAGCAGGTGATGATATTCTACCTCTTGAAATCAAGAGACTTTGCATGTGATTTTAGAATAGTAGGACCCAGCTGATGAAGATACATGCTTTTCACCCAGAAAAGTGTTACCACTTGTTCTGTGCCTCACTTTACCTTCTGCTCTAACCTTAATCTCAAGATTATTATTTCAGTTATCATCCATCTTGATAGTACACAGTGTTACACATCATATTGGTGTTCTTGTAAGTACTTCTGAAATTTTGTACAATATCCTTGGCTACTTAAGTTATCATAGGATAGTTTTATTGAACTCCAAATCTCAGTGATCCAGTGATTTTCATTTTCACTTATTTAGACCTTACTTTTGTTAATATTGTATGTCATATATTCTAGTTTGGATGGAAGAAAATTATATGCCCAACTCATTGTAAACTTGAAAAATGGACTTTCTTCCATTACCCAAGGAATACTCTGTGTATGTCAGAGGGGAAAGATTTTCTTCTCCTCTCACTCCTGTTCTCCGTTCAGTTCATTTGTTCTAGCCTGGATTGGTCTCTTACCGTACTAGTCTATGCCATTCATGATTATGTGGATTTTCATTGACCTAAGGTACAGGTGACATCCAGTCTCTTAAGGATAGCAGCTATTCCCACACTCATGGATATATTTTATCCAGAAATATTTTATTCACCTTGGAATTTGTGTTACAGATTGAATAAAGACTAGTCTTAAAAGTTTAGGTTATCAACTCACAATCCTTGTATCTCAAGTTATTGATACAAAGACTGTAGTTGGACACATTTCTAGGAAGTGTATTAGTGTATGCAATATAGTTATATAGTTTTAGGTGAAAAAGTTCACTTAACAAAATCCAATTTGGTTTTATTTGAATAAAAATGGACTCCTCCTTAGGAAGCTGGTAATGGTATAAATCTATCTCAGAAATGAGATCAACTTTCAAGCTGTGTATTAAAGTTCTATCAACTTTGGAACTTCCTTCCATACTGATGATACATATAGTGTCCTCTTTCTCTCAGCAAGGACATCCAACAATCTAAATGCAAAGCAGGGAAAACATGTGCTTATTTAGTTTAAAACAAAGAAACTCCAACTTGATTTTAAATTTAACTGAAATCTTCTTGTTTTCAGAAGCTCCTACACTTGGAAACTAGAGTAATTGACTGATTAAGTCATACTATATGTAATTAAAGCATAAATTAAGCCTATGTGTTTCTCATTATCTTGCAATACAAACAAATGGTTCATATGTGCATATGCACAAATGCACAAAAAATGGTGCATATGTCAGAAAGGTCAATACACATGATGTTTAAAAACGTTAGTTTAAAATCAAGTTATGGAATATTCAGTTCTGATTCCAGATCTTTAGCATTAACTTTTTGATAGGCAAGGTCTGTCATCAAACAATAAATTTTCTCTTAACATTATTGAACTCTTGCATACTGCACATGCAATTATGTAATTCTTTTTAATGAATCTTTTCCAGACTTCACACAATGCTGTAAGTACTGTGATTTTGCAAAGAAGGAATTGTGAAAATGCCTGTCTTGGAAGCAAGCTGGCAGGTTTTTTTCCCTTTAGTTCTGTCTATTGCTCTAAAGCCTCCAAGTTGTTGCATACCTGTGAAAGACAAATTAAGATTATGGTAGTGTAGCAGGACAAAAACTAGTGATGTAAATAGGAAAACCAAGGGGTTTTCTTTGTTGTCCATAATACTGATTAGTAAATAATTTTTCAGAGCCTATTCACTCATCAATTTTAAAGTTCCTCTAAAGTAAGTTTTATGTATAGGACTGAAGTGTAGCGTATGGCCAATATTTTAAAGGTTCAAAATGCAACAGATGGGGAAATTAGTTGATTTCAAATTAACCTTAAATTCCATTTCAGATTCCATATCTGTCTCTCAGTATCCCTTGTGTTTGTATATGGCTTTTTGCCCCCACTTTCAAAAACATTTTCTCCTGCTTTTATGTGAAATACACAAGCAGAAGAAATAACAAGGAAAATTGCTGAGAAAAAAAACTAAACAAAATGTCTTTTGCTCTGATCTCTTAGTTACCACCATGTCAGTAACATTTGACTGTTGCAAATCATACAAAATAAAAGCAAGCTTAGGTAATTTTCATGTATAAATTGACAGCATTCCTTTAAATTAGAACTCATATTAATTAGTTTCTGCTGTCATATAGCCAAAGACAGTTATTTTTCATTCCCTTGGCACATGAAGGTTTAATGAGAGATCGTCTGCTTGAATAAGCTTTGCCTAAAGTCATTAAATGTTCCCTAAGTGTCTTTTTTTTCCTGAATAAACCAGTCAAGATGCATTCAACAATCTATACAATATCTTGGTTGTGGATCATCCCATGTATTACAGAACACCGGTTTGTCTTGGGTATCCTGTTGTCCTTTCAGTGCGAGTACAAGCAAGTCCTACCAGCCACTTAAAGTAACCACGCTGGAACATAATGTGAGTTTGCCTCAGTCCTTTCCTTCTCTGTTTCCCAGCTGCCCTCCCACTTGCTTTTTTTGGCAGGTTGATTCACGTATCAGCATAAGGCTATGCCAAGTTCATTTTAAGTTATCTTCTCCTAAGTTTGGAAGCAGCAGATATTTGTCCAGTGTTCTTTCACATTTTATCACTACTTCTGTGATAATGTCAGTAATTCTGAGAATGTTTTGCAGATGCTTTATTAGGCTTCTTGTTATCGTTGACTTTCAGTTGTCAAGTTTGCCACAGTACAATAGTGCCCAAATTATAATTGTATCAGATAGTTTTAGCTCATGCTGAAGGATATGCTTCATTCGTCAGATGTAGGTGCTTTTCATATTCATGCATTTTGTTCCTCACCTTCTAGACCGTCAGAGTTTGTAGTGGTATTCAAATACATAAGGGGGCAAACAGGTTTTTTTGATGCTCGTTGAACAGCTTGGCCTTTTCAGGTTTGAAATAGATGCTTCTTATGCAAGTACCTGTTTTATGCCTTGTCCTGGGCTGTCAGTAGCAAAGACCCACCCTCCAAACTCCAACATAAAAGAAACATGACTTTCTTTGGGTGCGTCTAAGGACAGCAAACCTGGAAGTAGTTTTTTCTATATTGCAATGAGAGGATGCTCACCACAGTTCTGCTAACCTGAAGTTGTCCTACCTTTGTCCATGTTTTATAAACTGTTGAGGATTTCACTATGCGTAGAGCCAGAAGGGATTGTGCCAACATCGCATCTCATCCCTGAATAGTATTGGCTGTTGCAGTTCATTCTATTACCCTTGTGTATAAAAAAACCCAAAACAAAACAACCAAAATTTACATAAGTCCATAGACTCTTAATTCAATGATATCAAATGTGAATACAGTTGCAGTTTGCTACATCCATTTTCTTTGTTTTTTCCTAGTAACGTTTAGTATCTGATGCCTAATTTTCAAAGACAGTGGATGAAACATGGATTTTGCTTCCAAATATCTGTCTTGAAAATACTGGGACTATTGAAGGGATAGAATGCTCCTGTATCAAGAAAGTAAGACACTTGAAGTCAGTTTCCAGCTATGACACTGATTTCGGCTAAATATCTTATGGGTTTTCTGTTGCCTCTGCTTGCCCATCTGTAATACCTGAATGGACAAAACTACTTGAATATAAAAATAAAGTGCTAGAAAAACTGGTTTCAATCACTGTGATTTACAGAGCCTTTGGGAATGACCTAAACATCCAACAGATACCCTTCAGATCCAGAGATGCTCTCTATGTAATTCCCACCTGAATTAACAGGAACATATTTGAATCACTGTAATATTCTTAAAATTAGAATGAAGAATTGCAAGTATACGCATTATAAAGGTCTTGCCACATTTTCATGGATCTCAACAAAATACATACCAGACCTGAGCTCCTTGTTACACTTGGTAATCAGAACAATAGCTCATAGACACAATATTGAACAGGAATAATTTAACTAAACCATCCTGGGAAGGCTTCAGAATCAGAACTACTCCATCTCTTCACAGGTTAATGGGCTGTTCTGTAACATAGTAGTTACAGTGTTAGCTAAGGTTCTTCAGAAAGATCTGTTGATTTTAGAGATTTCCAAACCACTTCCCGTCTAAATTAATTAGAAGAACCTGATTTTTATAAACTGGTGAATATTCACTGTCTGATATCAAGACTGCCATTGTTGTGTTCCCTGTTAATATATCTCAGTTAAGTCTGGATTTATCTACCACCCACTTAGTAAAACTGGAAGCATGTTCTTAAGCAAGAAGGCAGACAGGCTGGCAGATGCATCAGAGGCAAAATGAAGGTAGCCCAGCGCCTTTGCATAGGTCTAGGCTCTTCTGCTTCTGGGCTGAAACCAACAAGTTGGTAAGACTAAAGTTACAATTACTCCAAGCTCATCTCACCTGTGAAAACTGTGAGCTGCGCTAGAAGTCAGAAATATGGATGAAAAAATGCGGGATTAAGGCAGCTTTCTTCCAAGACTGCACTTTATGTAATGTCATAAATATCAAGAGAGCCATATCTCAAACTGAGGTTTCTTCAGAAAGAGCTGCTTTGAACTGCTTCAGAAATCAGCTAGTATCTCCCAAGATCTTCATAAGCATAGCTTCATTTCATTCAGAAAGAATGTTTCAGACATTTTCATAGTGTAGGAAACCTGGTTTGCTCATTTAAATTTTCTTGCGTGGTCTAATAGCACTGAACTGTATCACTCAAAAAGACCTCCAAGTTCAGCAAATGCATTAGCCTTACCTTGAGAGTTTTTTGCATTTCAGCATTTATGAACAAGTGGGAGAATGCTTAACCCAACACAAGTAAAAGCAAAAAACACACCCACTGTGGGGTTTTTTTGCCATCATCTTCTCTTTGTCACTAGAATACACAGACGTTGATGGTAGTTGGGGATTGCACTGGAATGGTGTTTTTTAAGGCTATGATTAACTAGCTGACAGCAGTGTTGGTTTAACTTCTTGCCTGATTATTAACACAATTCACAGCTGAAACTTTGTCATTCAGCCAACATGACTGATAATTTACCCTACAATAATAAGTGTGGAGCAAATCCTTCTGCTTCAGTGCAGATTCATGATCCTCAGTTTCTTCTTCAGGAAGATGTTAATATACATTCCTTACAGGATATCACAAAGAAGATATATGGGGAAGAAAGTATTTTAAAAGGTATAGACAAAATGATGAGCATAAACAGCAAAATTGCAGTCCTGACAACTACCTACCTTCACATTCCCTTGGCATTTATATTTGAAAAGTGCATTGCTGATCAGTGTTATGTTCTAATTTCAGTTGGGAAATTATGTTTTCCTTCCCTGTTGCAATTTAAAATTCTTTGATGTTGCGATTTAACCTCAGCCAGCAACTAAGCACCACGCAGCAGCTCACTCACTCCCCACCCCGCAGTGGGATGGGGGAGGAAATCAGGAAAAGAAGTAAAACTCGTGGGTTGAGATAAGAACGGTTTAATAGAACAGAAA
>JAVJGG010000032.1:25678046-25693276 GCA_035590195.1 Aviceda cuculoides
CACAGGACACAGCCAGGGCAGCTGACCCAAACTGGCCAACGGGGTATTCCATACCATGGGACGTCACATAAACTGGGAGGAGTGGGGGCGGGGAGTTATCACCACTCAGGGACTAACTGGGCATTGATTGGCCGGTGGTAAGCAATTGCACAGTGCATCATGTGTATATTGCAATCTTTTTATTATTACTGTTGTCATTTTATTAGTGTTATCGTTATCATTATTAGTTTTTTCTTTTGATATTCTATTAAACTGTTCTTATCTCAACCCACAAGTTTTACTTCTTTTCCCGATTTTCTCCCCCATCCACTGGGTATTGGGAGGGAAGTGAGTGAGCGGCTGCGTGGTGCTTAGTTGCTGACTGGGGTTAAACCACTGCAATGCGAAAATACAAACATCTTATCCAATTTCTGCAGTGAAACAGGATACTGACTGCATGATAGGAAGGAAACCAGACTAGTTTTCTGGAGCTGGCAATACTTTAACAACAAGCATGTCAATGGTTCAGCTGATAATAAAATCATAGAAAAAAATGCTTGGAAAGAAATCTAATCTAATCCACTTTCTCTCACAGTGAAATTATAACTTAAACTAGAGCAGATCAGCCTAGTCCTGAATGTCTATAATTTCCTGGTACCTATCAATAATGCTCTGCATTTTTTGTCATGATATTACGGAAAGGTAATATTAGCTGCCTCTCATCTATGTATGACAAAAGGCAGAACAGCTGAAAGTGTCAGCCTGAGTATTTGTTTATAGGCAATTGCCTCTCAAAAATTCTGTTTCACTCAAAACTTGAGAAATTATTCTTGACCATGGCTGAGATTAAATTATTTGGAACCTTAAATTAAAATCCCAAACACTGGACATGTAGAATGTTAATATTTCTGGTGTTCATAAGGAATATTTACACTACCGAATATGTGTAATTATAGTATGGCTTGAATATTCTGTCATAATGGATTGATCTGGAGAGGTTAATGTACTAAATTTCTGGATCGGAAGATTCCACAGGTTTGATGTAAATACAAGTATTAAGTCAGCAAAACATGACTAAAGTGAACATCTACGAGACTGGCTACTTTTGGCCCAGAGAATTTTTGGTACCTAAGTCAAATACATTTAGAAAATGTAAAACTATTCTATTTAATACAGTGGAAGGTTATTAATAAAATTGTATAAAATTTTTCCAACAAGCGACAAATATATCTAAAAATTTAAGGGAAGAGCTAGTGGGATAGGAAACATTATTCTCTCATTTATTAAATTTGCTGAAATAATTCAGATAAATATTGCATGTTTTTTAAAAAAATAAGTTTTATTTATTAAACTCCACATCAGTTTAATGTTTAATCTTAAATTAATGGAAATTAATTTCATGTGGAAAATTTAATGTTTAATCTCAGAAATACCCTAACTTTCCAGTCTTTTGAAAATGAAATATTTTCTGCAAAACTGTCATTAAGCAGCATTCCTGCCAAGTGCAAAGCTGCCTCTCTGTGTTTGTCATGAGATTTTTGCCTTGTAACAGATTTATGGCAGAAAATATAATGAGATTACTGGAACTGATTCAAAAATTATTTTCTCCCCAGCATAAACTGCTTAGCTTCTTAACTTTACTGTCTGTTATTAGGAGTAAAATACATCACCAAATTAACATAAGAGAAGCGACAGTGGTATGTGATGGAGAAAGCACAGCCAGACACATCACAACAGGCGATGCTTCCAATCACTTCAGTGACTCCCGTTGCACACGTGTCCAGCTTGGATTGGAAGTAGCCTGTGTCTATGCCAGAGCAACATTAGAACTCCTCAATCATAACATGAAAAAAATCTCATTGATCTCTGCAGAATATTGCTGTTACTTCGAGGTTTATTACTTGCAGGAAGAATGATGGACAATTATTTTATGCAGTGTATTCTCACAGCATTGGTATCTTGTCCAGAAATGTCAAAATTCCGAGCCTTCAGGAATATCTAGTTTTTAAATATGATTGCACAGGAAAGAGGAGTGCTAAAGCAATGTTCTAATGAAGCATAGCCTGATGCTTGACAGAGTTGGTAAGCTTTCCAACATGCTGCTTTGGTCTTTATTTCTGATCGGTATTGTTGTCCCAGTTTCTTCTGGGCAAGCTGCATCTACTGGAATGATCTCAAGAAAAGAAGTGTCTTTTAATTTAGGCCTGTGCAGGAGGACTGAAGATTCATGTGGCTTAAGACCTTTATCCATTCTCTTTCCTCATTATGCCTCCGGGATGCAGCTCAGGACCTGGACTTTGGTGTTTGTAGAGCAGCTTTTTGTGTTAGTCTCTCTCGTTGCCATGGAAATCATCTAATGCATTTTTGGCAGTTTTCATCTGCTGTTAAGCATTCCAATCTGGTTTCATGACATAGAGACAATACTGCTCCCTTCCAAAATACAGACTTTCCAGTATCAAAGCCCTTGTTTCTTTGCTGTCTATATATTGTCAGCCAACGTTCTCTGTACTTTTAGTTTCCCCTTAACAGTATAAACGATCTCTTCCTAAATCTAGCTTGTTCATTGAATCCTAAGATTAAATGGTATTTGTTTTTACTGTAGAAACCAAAATTTCTTATGCTTAATATGAAAAAGGCAAGATATACCAAAGCTACTACTGTAGCTTGGGCCAAAGTTTTGATGCTAATCACTATATGTGAAATAAAAAAGAAGTATGATGTAAGACTACATACAAAGTAAGCAATCACTATATGTGAAATAGTATCTAAGGAGATAAACAGCAAATTGCTAACAATACAGACTTCCTTTGATTTGCACACAAAAAATAAGACTCGATTATATGCTTGGAGGTGGATATCCTCTGGAAGAGGGTGAGTACTGTGCATTCATGAATGAAGTAGTAAGAGACCTTGTGTTCCTAGGGCAAGACTCCACGAGTAGATAAGCAGGGATGTAAGCTTGTGTTGCCACATAGAATGGAAAACTACTGTGTTAGAGTACAAAATATTTAGCCATGCTCCTCAAATGAAGCAAAAGCAGAGGTTTCTTTTTGTTTTAGCAGAAGATAACCAGTACTGCTTTACTTATTATTCCTGTACTACTTGATCCAAATAAACATACTGTTTTGCTTTCACCTCATTTATGAGCTTTAACAATTCAGGAAATGAACCAAATAACAAGCAGGAAAATCGTCACACAGATGAGGTAACTTTTCTATACAACATACTAGTGAGTCCCTAAATTGAAGTACTGTGTCTAGATTCTGCAATTTAGAAGGTTGTGGACTGATTGAAAAAGTTCCAGAAATTGAATTAGAAAGCTGGAACAGTTATAGAACTAGAAAATATGACCTACATGGAAAGATTGAAAGAGAAAACATTTTGGAGGAAACGAATGTTTCCAGAAGGGTAGGAGGGAAGTGACTTAAATTATAATAAGAGACTTGGTCAAGGGAGAACACTTAAAATATTCCTACCAGCGAAGTTACTAAAATGTTGAAAAGAATTTTCTGGTGAGACTGTGAAGCCACCATTGACTGTGAAGCCACTCAATCATTGGAGATTTTTAAGAAGAATTCAGACAATTATTTAGCAGAAATGACACAGGCATAATTAATCTTGCCTTCAGGCAAGAGACTGGATCCTTTCCAGTTTGTTCTTTAAAGTTATTTCTATGATAGATGTCTAAAAAGCTACTGGTTTCTCATTCAGATTTCTCTTTTACAGTGTATCTATTTGAGCAGAAAGCACTTTTGAATCCCAAACTGCTTGCCTTTGACTGTAACAGTCCTCCTTGGCAAGTCAAGGATTAATCTTTAATTACAGGTGCTACGTTTCATAAAACAGTATCTTTCTGAACAGCGGGCCATTTCTGTCTGTAAAAAGACACAATTCAGTCTTTCAGTGCCCAAATGTGCAGATTAAACCTCTTTAATCTGACACAGGGAACCCAGACAGAAAAACCATGTGTCCCACTCCAATACATGTGTATTTTGTGGGACTGAAAAGCTCATTTGTGTCCCCAGTAATACTTTGTTAGTATAGACAGTGCAGAGGGTGCCAAGCATCTTCCTGTATCTCTTCAGCAGGTGTTTGCCGTGTCTTGTTTTCTGCAGCACCTTCCTAAGGTTACAGCTGTTTCAGTCATCCCTCTTTTTTCAGGCTGTGGATCTGCCAGCATTCATGCAGGGATCTGCTTTTTCTTCACTTTTCATTGTTTTGGATAAAGAGCCCAAGGAACTGGGGTTCCAATTACGTTGACTTGTAGCTCATCCTCTCTCCTCAGCCCACTGAAATTTTTGTACCACCTCTGGGTGGTGAGTAGCCCATTGAAAAACCTGAGGCAGTCTAAGCTCTGCCATCTATCTAGATTGTTCGGGAAGTATTAATCATTGTCTAGGTTGAGCATCACTTTCTCCTATTCATCTGATATTTTAGATCAAACAACTGACCTACAAAGAGGGGAGCTGTTAGGTGTCCATGCCAAAGTTTCCTGGAATGAATGTAGAAACTTCCCAGATATTCATAGTGCTTCAAACCACAGCCAGGACAATATGACCATATTGCTCCGGACGCTTTAATCCCATAAATACTAAGGTGAATAATTGCAAGTTTTTTTTCCAAGTAGCGAAATGTCCATGGGTATGAGAGAGAACTGCGAAGGTCTGCAGTAAGAGGAAAAGCCTTGCAGTAATATCTGGAGTCCTCTTGCAACTACTAGGATCCAATATACTTTTACCTCTGTTGTTGTTAAACTATAGGACTACAGCATCCTGCGCGTTTGTTCCTTGAGTATTGCAAGACACGGTATCCCTTTTGCCTTGAGAAGAACATAGGACACCGAATGCTTGTTAGCAGTTGGAACACAATTCTTATGCTCTGGGATCACATTTTTTAGTTCACTTTTTCCTGAATGAAATTTAGTTCATGCATTCCAAGATTTCTCCACAGTGTGAACTGAAGCGTGGCAAATGGAGTTGATTTGAGATTCACTTCAAAAGCACCTTCCTTCTCCAAACTAAAATGCTGATGTGCACTCACATTTCAAATTTCACCTCCTATTCTGAATCTTAATTAAACCTGTAAGTCTAATACATAGTTCTGAAATGTCTTGCATGGAAAAAATGGTTTAAAAATTTAATGTGTTTTGAGTAATCTTATTACGTGTATTGGTTGCAAAGACAGGATCTCTGGAGTGTGAACAACTTAAGAATTGTTTACATAAAAAGAAATCCTTTGGTCTGTTAAATAAATCACTTAACCCATCTTTTTAATGAATTGATCAATACTTTTCTCTGTGCACATATGCTATTATGACCTGACCTGCCCAGATAATTGCATCAAAATTAGTTAAGAACAAAGAAATAAAAAAAAAGGAAAAGTAATTTCCTTTTTGACCTGTGCTACTGGGTGTTCTACAGAAACAAAATAAAACAAAAGAAAGATACCTTTTATTTAAAACTGTTTATTAGCTGATTGACTTTCAAAAGTTGTAAATACAAAATCTTCAAATTTCATGTCAGCCAATACTATCTGAAAAGGACAACTTCTTCCATTACTGAAATGCAACTTTACCTTTGCCATGTAAATTGTATTTAAACAGTACTATTTAAGGGGAGGAAAAACTGGGGATATAAGTACATCTTATTGCAAATTTCAAGGAAATTTAAGATACCTAGTATATAACTGTACATTTGGCATTCAGCCAAGACACCAGAGCTAATGTTCTAACATTTGCAGAAAGTACCGTGGGGGTGAAACAATCACTGATTCTAATTAGCTGATGTCTGAACAACACTTTCAAGAGGTAAAGTGTATTGATTTGTTGTTATTTATTTTATATCTCAACTGAAAGGAAATGCATGTGATCGGACATGGCACTCATCCAGATGCACAACAGAATTAAGACTTTTGGGGTAAACTTACAGCTAAAAAGGCTAGGGACAGGAAATGTACGACCACTGTGGGATGTGGAAAGATGCAAAAACTGAGGGTGCTAAAGAAAAATCATCAATCTTGATTTGTGAGATGTGTTTTCTGCCTTCTGCTGGACAGACTAAGGATTACTCAGTTGCCTCTTCTTGATGTTAAGCACAGACAGATAAGATTGTCTCTTTAACCTTCATCATTAAATGCCTGTGTGTTCATCAAAGGCAGATCAGAATTCAACTCCTGCTTTTGCTGTGATGCTCCACATGGTGATGTTCTGTAACATAGGATTGCAGAGTATTTTTCAAGGGTCCCCAGTCTTAAAAAGCAGGAGTAGGAAAAAAAAAGTGATTTTCTCTTTCAAGCACATCATTGCTGCACAAAATTCAATGTTTCAATACTTGTCCCATCTAGACATTTCAGTAGGAGAACATCATGGGATGTTCTATTAGCTGCTTGGGCCTCTGGTGCCAGCTGAGAGCAGGGAAAGCAAAAATGTATGAAAACTGATAAGAAAAAAATCAGGTTATTCTGTCTTCTTAAGGTTTAATTATTTTTTCTTAATTTTGTGTGAGGCTCATATTAGCTTATTTCATTTCATCCATTTTACAACTTGAAAATAAAACAATGTAACTAACACAGACATAATCTTAAATTATTGTCATCATAAAATCAAAGCTCAGAACAAGCATTACATAAAAGATAGTCGTTGGCTAGTTAAAGCTCTGTTCTGGTTTGGTTTTTTTTCATGTACAAAGATATAAAAAAATATGATTTAGGACTCCTATAAACCTTAAGCAGTATTAGCTGCCCAAAAACTAGTCATCTAACTTCGTCAGTCAATGAAGACAAATAAGCACCTCTAGGCAGGGATTTTTTTAATCCTAAAATGTGTGGTGTAAAAAGTTAGAAGAGATTAACCCTAACCTATGTGCTATGCCACCCCAAATTGCTTATACCATTATGTTTGCTAGATAGATGGGATAGATCCTAATCTTTGTAAGCATTTGTGACTGGAAACAAAAGAAAATTCTAAAATTATTCTATGAATTTGTTTGGATTATAATGAAATATGTACAGCAAAGCTTCCATTACGGCAGGTTCAGTGAAGTAATGTCCCTGAAGAAGGAATCAAGAAAACCATAAGTGACTTCTATTTAATTCTGATCTAAAATGGTGATTTTTCTGGGCTTTCAAAGGTTGTCCTACTGATAGAGCATCTCAATCTGAGTTCAACGTTCTAAGAACAGAAGATAGACTTATACCTTCTATATGTAGCTGTCCTGGTTTCAGCTGGGATAGAGTTAATTTTCTGCTTCATAGCTGGTACAGTGTGCTTTGAATTTAGTGTGAGAATAATCTTGATAACACACTGATGTTTTAGTTGTTGCTAAGTAGCATTTATCCTAAGTTAAGGATTTTTCAGTTTCCTTTTTCCGTTGGGAGAGGCCACAGCCAGGACAGCTGACCTGAACCAGACGAAGGGATATTCCAGACCATAGGATGTCATGCCCAGCATATAAACTGGGGGGAGCTGGACAGGAGGGGGGATCATTGCTTGGGCATCAGTCAGTGGGTGGTGAGCAACTGCATTGTGCATCACTTGTCTTTTCTTGGGTCTAATTTCTTTCTTTTTGTTATGTTCCTTTTCATTACAATTATTATTATTGTTATATATTTTTATTGTATTTTATTTTATTTCTGTTATTAAACTGTTCTTATCTCAACCCACAAGTTTTAATTTTTTTTTTTCTGATTTTCCTCCCCATCCCACTGGGATGGGGTGGGGGTAAGTGAGTGAGCGGCTGCGTGATGCTTAGCTGCTGGCTGGGGTTAAACCATGACAGAAGCTTTTTGAAATGCATCCTAAATGAGAACCCTGGATGGTTCACTGCATCTTTAACAAGCTCAAAAAAGCTTTAAAGTATTGAGCACAGACAAGGGTAAACTTGTTGAGATGGAAATCAGGTCATCTTATTTCCCGAAGAACATTTTCCTGAAAACAGACATCTCTGCCCATCATTTTTTCAAATATTTTGGGGACAGCTTAATAATCTCAGTGTATTCAAAATAAAGGCTCTTTAAAGATCAGGGTAACTTCCATTTTTGATATTTTTTTCCTTTCAGGTTTTGTTTTTCTTACAGTGCTGGTAACCCTTCCTCTCTAGGTGGATAAGTACTTTCCCTGGATTTCTGTCATTCACACTGGGAAAACTTAGATCTCCTCAGTTAAACGTTTTTTTGTTAAAGATTTTCAGCAAGTTCAAAAGCAATTAGTTAATGGAAATTTACAATTAAAAATATTTTGGGTAGACTGATGTCTATTTTTTAATTTCAGCATGTTCTTTCCTCACCAGTTTTAGCTGATCTGGAAAATTTTTAGAATTACTTTTTCTAACCAAATGTTTTTAACTTCAGAATGGTTACTGATCCTTCTACCCTTGTAATAATGGATGGGAAGTTTTCAGTAGTAATCATGATTATCTTTGTAGGAGTTTTTTAAATCTCTAATCATATTCATGGTCCTGTTGCTCTAAATCTACCATATATAGAAAAAGCATGCTCTTAAGAATCAAATTCCTAAAAGACAAGATCTATCAACAAACCTAGACAGATAATAAGTAAAATGTGAAAAGCATGGAAAGAATGTTTTGTTTCCCTTACCCCATGATTTGCAAGGTGGAACAGGCTAACATACATGTGAAAAGTAGTGTTGTATGATACCAACAGATGGTGGGGTTTATACATAGTGCGCTGTGGATTTTTGTCTCCAAGATGTGCAGCATATGTCCTGTGACCAGTAACGAAAGTCTCTTCTATGTGAACTGGCGACGGGGAATATGTAATTTGACTAAGGGTAGGGATAAGCAATTTGCCTAAGGTTTCTTTTAGAATTGCACTTACTGTATTTGTCATTCGTATAAAACTAAATCTTCACTGTATCTTCTAATCTTAATTAAATCCTGCTGTTACTAATTGTGCTCCTACCCTAAGATCCTTAGGAACTGTTGGGGTTATATAGACCAGGAAGAAGATAGGATGTCTAGAAAAGAGAGATGCAAAATGCTAGTCAGTAGAATATTACTGGTACGTAGAGTGCTTTTTCTAAATTACCTTCACACCACAGCTTTTTTTATTTAGTTTCAGTACCTGCCACTTTGCAGTGCCCCAAAAAATAACAACGTACAAAACTATAAGGCAATTGCTAACAAATCAGTCTAGAAATGGTCCCAGAAGATAAATTAAAGTTAGCTTTGCCATTTTAATAAAATTATATTATGAAGATAACTTATGATTATGAGCTATTAGAAATAAATAGGTCTACATTTCTTGGGGATTTTGGACTGCTTTTGTGAAAATTTAAGTGTGTGTGTAGGAAGCTAAGAATTGCAGCTTCTGTTCAGCTTTCAGCCATTATTTTCTCTCAAAGAGTGGCAGTGAACAAGTTTTTCCACTTCTTGAAAATGATCATCTGCAAATGCAAAAAGGGCTTTTAGGGATGAAAAGTTACAAGCTATTTCCTTGTCTGATCAAGGGATGTTCATATAATAATTCATATAGAATATTGTTTGCACATAGAAGACAAAAAGCTTACACCAAGTGTAAAAATATAAATGTTGTATTTATGGTTTGTAGGTTTTCTTGGTGTCTTCTGTCTATATGTCTTTATGTGTCTGCACCTAGTTTGTAAACCCTACATTACAGTTCTGAAAGTCCATAGTAATTAAGATAATACTTAAACACTTGGCAATGTAATGATACTCCTAGTGACTCACTTCAAAGCCCGTGTATTGTAGATGAAAGATAAATTTCCCTTTCTCATCTGCATTTCCATTTACAGGTGATTGTCCGAAATTGCTTGCATGATATATTTCTGTATACTGAGATGTTACTAAACAGCTAAGGAGGAATTGCTCTACTCATACTGACTTGTCACTTCATTTTTTGCATTTGCAGATTGTATCCAGGCTGATTTTTTTAAGCTTTCACCATTTATTATGTGTGAGAAAGTAAAATTATTTAGAAATAAGAGTCTTTAGAGAAGTATCTGAAGATAGTTATAAGAATACACCCTGATCCTCCAAAGAAATTTAGAAGTTTAGAATACTTTGGAAAGTGATCTCAAGTTAAAAAGCAGATCTGAGGAATGATATTTTGTTGCTCTCTGTTTCTTAATGAATTGATAACATTTTACCTGTTTTCACATGTGCACAGTTGGCGGGGACAAATGTGTTTGTAAAGTATGGTTTGTGTGTCATACTTTTCTCCTTTATCCACAAGAAAGTTGTTCAAAGCAAATCCTCCTAAGTAATACTGGATCTAGTGACAGCTAGGTTTATCCTTTTCTGTTCATATTATATTATCTTAGGAAACAAAATACTCATTCTAAAACTGCTGTCAAAATTAGGGAATGGTCTTTTTAGGTCTTTGTTGCAGATACTTCCTATTTTACTAATTATCAATATGTTACCACTTAGACATCCAAAGTCCGTCATTCTGAAGAACCATGGACTGCACGTAACTTCCATTCACATCACCTGATAGAAGAATATAGCTCAGGACATGAGAGGCACTTATTTCTGAAAGACATCTGTGTGAATAATGTCCTTTGCCACTCTAGTCTATATGTGTCACAGTGCTTCCATTGACTTTCAGTAAGCCTGAGGTGAAAAGCAGGTTTATTGGGACAGAAATACTTGCCTTTTTTTATCCTTTAAGGGATTGTAATCTCAAATTCATTTATGTACCAGCTTTTCATCTCAAATACTTTAGTCCAAATTCAGCGATATTCTTAGGAGTCTTTCCCCCTCTTCCTAGATTTTTTACTGAACTTCTTGTTCTCATGAAGATTATGGAAGTGCTATTGTGGTTCTCTTGTAAAATTATCAGCTAGGTACTTTCTTTAGTTAGTACATCTAGAGTTGTGTTTCTCAGACTATTGTTCATAAGACTTTGATAGGTAATGTGCAAAAAGGAATATTTTTACACATGCAAAAAAGAAAAAAATGCCAAAAAGGAGAAGAGGAGGAAGCAATAGTAAAAAAGGAAGTAAAAGTTCAACTAAATTTCTAGATTGTTCTGTTCTAGATGAAAGCCAATGTTGGAGCAATACATAGCTCAAGAATTTTTTTCAAAAGGTGAAGTAAATCCTCAATTTAAAATGCTGAGAATCCCTGGACTAGAGCATTCATCACAATGTCTCTTAATTCTGATTACTTTTCTAATCAGTATGCATCTCACACCTAGATTTAGTATTGATCAGAGAAATGGGTGGTATAAGATTAAAAAAAAACCAAACCACAAAGCCAAGAACAACAACAAAACCCAACCAACCAAAACAAAACAACAACAAAAACAAACCCAAACCAACTAGCTCACAAGCAGCTCCTGCATTCAGACTCAGATCAGTTTCTCAGCTGCTATACTGAAAATCCAACTGAAAGTTACTTAAGTTAGTATTTTGAACCTGACTTTTTCCATACATATTTTTCTGCTTAGAGTGTTTGCACTCTATACTTCACACTAAAAAAGGTTGGCATAGGTTATTACAACAAGCCTGTCCTTTGTTCATTCCACTAGAATTGGAAAAGGCAGAAGTTCAGCATTTTTTCTTTATAGGCTGGAGCAATGTACGATTCAACGTTTTCCTTCACACAAAGAAGTTTATAGAGAAGTGGTTCTTTTACGTAGTAAATAGTTTTACACAGTAACTGTTTCAAATAAAAAATGTGTGAAAGATCTGTTTCTTGCTAAAACGTCTTCAAAGTCATCAATCTACTATGAAAAGATCTCTTTCATTCTTTCTCTCATACCTCCCACTGTTAAATAGAACAGGGACTTAAGGAAGAGTATTTTAGCAAAGAATGAGTTGAAATAAAAATGGAAACTAAGACAAGGGAATCTTTCAAAAAGTAAGCTTCAGCATGCTCTTCTTGTTCTTTTCTTTCCATCACCGTATTCTTGGGTTTTAGAATACAAGTAGGTTTTAAAAAGCAGACTAAAAACGTATCTCAAAATCAGATTACCTGACCATTCTGGAATCCCAATTTTCCTTCAGTTGTTCCATATTCATATTTAAAAGGGTGTTGGAAGTAATTAATTTTTAAGAAAATAATGTCACAGTCTGTTTCTCACATAACTTCACAATTTTAAGACCAAAAGAAAAATAGTTCCCAGGTATTCTTCTGTGCCAAATCTTTGCATCTCCTTCAGTAACACCTGCTTGCTCTGGATTAAATAACAATAGATCATTCTGAATATTATTGATATGACCTAAAAACCCATTTCCAGTTTGATAATTCTTATTTTCTGTTTGTCCTAAGTATAAATACAACCCATTAAATCTATCACAGAGATCTAATTAAAACAGAAATGCATCAGGTTTTCGCTACAGCTTATTAACTGCTATCAGTGCCTTCCAAAAGTTTAACTTTTGGGTTTTGCTATTTTAGATGAGGTTCAGATAGAATGTGTGTATAAAGACTTTTTGTCCTCAAAGTGACACGTGCAGGAACTATTTAAATAGAAACGTTACACGTCACTGATAAAGACACTTCTCATTTCTTGTCAAACATGCAAACCATTAGAAATAAGAAATCTCTCCTTGAAAAAGTCAGGAGGAAACATATCTTAAAATCACAACTTTACTTCTAATGTAAGCTAAGAACAAGTAGTATCTCTGCAGATGAAAGAGTCCTTGCTCAATAGTATATAAATCTTTCTTGGAAAAGAGTTCAAGATAGAGGCATTTTTTTTTTCCCAAATATTCTTTTGACATAATTTTATCACACCAAGTAAGACCACATAAAGATGTTTTTAGAACTCTAGATATTCTGCAACAGCTCTGAGAAGAATAGGTAAAAAAACCCCATCTTTCAACTTTAACAAGCAGCATTGCAACTTACAGGGGTTTAGCTAAAAAAAAGAGGTAGTTTTATACAAGGAAGTTGCTGTGCCTAATTTTAATGAGTAGATCAAACTGGAACTCTTTTGAGGTAGAAGAATTTTGTAGAAATTGGCATTTACTGCATCAGAAACACACCAGCTTCAACAAAATATAGAGGACATTCTGTGTTCAAAAGAGCAAGAAGGAGAGCACAGCGAGGGGGGTAATATAAAAATAGCTTTATTAACACCATAAAATAACAGAGAACTTTAAAAGTTCTGTATTGCCGAGGAATAAAGATGAATCCGTGCCAAGCAAACACTAGGCCCGAGTTGCTCAGATGACATATCACCAACGTCACACACAGCATTACTAATGCAACAGAGCAACCTAAAGGTACCCAGGTACAGTCGGCCTTCGACTGTCGCCATGCAGAACGGCTCAGCCTATCTAACCCCATCTACCTTCACAGAGTGCATCTCACCGAGCTCTGTTAGTCCTAGTATTCTTCCTACCACTTTATCATTATTGTGAAAAAATAATACATTTAATATTCAATCCGCCTTTCTGTGTCAGTCAATTTTTATCCATGTCTGGGTATCTCTGCTCTTCATACTGAGTTCTGTATCATGATCTGCTGCTTTTTTTTTTTTTTTTTGAGCATTTCTCCTGTATTATTTTTACGAGGTTGTTTCATTTATATATTGAAAGTTCTTGATAATTCATTTACACCAAGCTGGTCAGTATATTACTGCCGCTAAATATCTTATCTCAGAAAATATATTAATCCTTTCCATTTCAAAAGGCACTGATACAGAACTGAGGGGAGAATAATGTTTTTTATGTCCTTGAAACAGTCATCTTTGTTTCGTGAAGACATAAGACAAAAATCTAACACTTATTAAGAACAGAAATCTTTACAATAATACAAGTAATACAGCTGATTTCAGTAATATCAACTGAGTACAGTAATATTGAAATAAACTTCAGATTTTCAATATTGAATAGCATTAGGTAAATATTTACCCCTGTTCTTCCTCAGTATGGAAGTTCATACTGCTGCATGTAGAATACTAGCATGTAACAGAAATTATGAGGTAATTTAAAATGACAATTTGACTCTGAGAAGAAAGCAAAACCTTACTGATTTTCACCACTGAAAGTGAGAGAAAATATTTTTCTCTGTGGTTATATATTTCTCCCTGTGTGCTGTCTTTCAACAACACACCTGCAATGTGTTACAGGAATATCAGCGTGCATAAAAGGGCTCACCATAGCTTAAAAGCAGACAAGAGACCAAATGAAATTTCCTCCAAGTACATATATGTGTAATGGTATATATAGCTTCCTGTAGTTTACTGGAAGGTTGCCAAACTAGGAATAGAAGAGATTTACACAACCACAGCAGAATTCTTCACTTAATTATTAGGTGTACATGGAAATTGTCTTGGCTTTGCAGCCTAAGCAGGGGTAAGGGAGGACAGATAAAATGTGCTGTGTGGTTTATTTTTAGTCGAACCTGCAGGATACCATGCTTGGCTGTCAATGTTTGTAGGTAATAGGCTGGAAAAGAAGTGTCCATTAAATAATCTCTGGAAAAAAATATTGCTTGAGATACAGAAGAACTTTCTGGGCACTGTGCATGTTGCTGTCTCATCAGGCAGTAAGAGCGGTCCTGGCACTTTTGTTAAATGGGTTGTAAGATGTTTCAAATCAGTCCCTTTAAATACCTTAAGAGAAAGACTCTTCCTTTGGAGAGAAACTCCTGATCAAAAGAGATTGCTGTCCATCTTGTAGCATACTAGCTTCTAGGGAATATTTTCCCATGCAGAAGTTCATTACGAAATTACGCTGTGTCCCCATACCTCTGCTGTTTATGCAAATATTGGTAGTTAATTGAAAGAATGATCTCTGTTGTACAGTCTATGACAAACCACATTTCAGAGAATAGGAAATAGAAGTACAGACACAGCTTCCCAGACTAGTTCTGACTACTTCCTCAGTTAGCTTAAACTTTGGGCACAATTTTCTAGCTTCAAAGTCCAAATAACTGTTTAGTACTCTGTCCTGGTTTTGGCTGGGATGGAATTAATTTTCTTCCTACTGGCTAGTATAGTGTTATGTTTTGGGTTCAGTATGAGAAGAATGTTGCTAACACACTGATGTTTTCAGTTGTTGTCGTGGTTTAACCCCAGCCAGCAACTAAGCACCACGCAGCCGCTCACTCACTCCCCCCCGACACCCAGTGGGATGGGAGAGAAAATCGGGAAAAGAAGTAAAACTCATGGGTTGAGATAAGAATGGTTTAATAGAACAGAAAAGAAGAAACCAATAATGATAATGATAACGCTGATAAAATTACAACAGTAATAATGAAAGGATTGGAATGTACAAATGATGCGCAGTGCAATTGCTCACCACCTGCCGATCGACACCC
>JAVJGG010000032.1:25693648-25704273 GCA_035590195.1 Aviceda cuculoides
CACAAGAAGTTGGGAGGGGACACAGCCAGGGCAGCTGACCCAAAGTGGCCAACGGGGTATTCCATACCATGGGACGTCACATCTAGTATATAAACTGGGGGGAGTTGCCCTGGGGGGATCACTGCTCAGGAAGTAACTGGGCATTGGTTGGTGAGTGATGAGCAATTGCATTGTGCATCACTTCTATATTCCAATCCTTTCATTATTATTATAGTCATTTTATTATTATCATTATTGGGTTTTTTTCTGTTCTATTGAACCGTTCTTATTTCAGCCTATGAGTTTTACTTTTTTTTCTGATTCTTTCTCCCATCACACTGGGTGGGGGGGAGTGAGTGAGTAGTTGTGTGGTGCCTAGTTGCTGGCTGGGGTTAAACCACCACATACTCCTACAATCTCCTTGTTATACTAAAGACTGGGAGAAACCTCTTTGAGACTGAGGGACATTCTGGAGGTGTTTAGGGTTTTTTTTAATGACGGGGGGTTAAGGCAACTGAAAATTTTCACCATGACCACTTTATACCCAAGTGCTTCCTGAAAAGCAAAGGTGATTTAATCCGTGGATTGTTTATAGTTTATCAGAATAGTTCATCTGGCATAGGTCTGATCCTGAAGGTCCTCCTTTTCAAGGTAATTTAAGTACACCTAGGAAGAAAGTTTGAGGCTGAGCAGTTTGTTATTGCAATGGGATCAGCTTTTTTTCATGGAGTTCCTTAACTTTTCCCCCATCGTGTTGCATCGTCATAGCCCATCAGCACACGGGATCTGTAAATGTGCAGTGAATCTGTTCCTCCCAGCTTGCGTCAGGCACGGCTGAGTTGAGAGTTCTATTTCTTTGATAGTGAAAGGGTGTGAATACGCTGCTCCCTTGTCGCCTGAAGGGTAATGTGGTTGCCTATACCACATAGAGTGGCCATTGTTTATGTAAAGTATTAAATGGTTCTGAAGAGAGATGTGAGAGGCATAAATTTTTACTTTACATTACTGAGATCTATCTGCAGACTTTGCTTCATTGGTGCCACATTAGGAAAATGCACCAGTACCATGAAAACCTATGCACTTAGTATTAAAGGAAAACAAAACCAAAATACCAACTTTTCTGTCTTGAAAAAAATCCTGCTACAAATAAAGCCCTATTACAGTGGGTTTTAATTTTTCACTCAGGCATTTTTTCAAATAAGGCATTTATTTTAAATTTACTGTTCCTTCACAGTTTAGTGCAGCTGCTGCTCTAGTTCAGCTGGAAAATATATTAGAACTCACAGGAAAAGGAAAACCCAAAGAAATTAGAAAAGCTTGCTTAGAGGTAAGAGACAGTCAGGAAACACCAAGGACAAAGTGTGTATGAAAAGTGACCAACCTAACTGGCTTCCATTTTGTTGCATTCCATCAGGAATTTTATCCCATGAATTTTGATTTATAAGAGTGGTGTAGGCAACAGGAAATCCATGGTTTGAGGGAATACATTCATCAGTGCAGAGCCCTATCTTTTCTCTCTAACATGGTAGCCAAGTATGGATCCTGTTGAGTTTGATGCTGTGATAGATGATCTGCTACTATGCACTTATTTTTTTACCATTATGACCTTGACATTGCCCTTCCTGGAGTGGAAGCATGTCTGATGAAATTTGTAATTCCAAAAAGTTCCTTGCAGCCATCAAGCCTAGTCATTTTTATTGATTTGTTTAAAGAAAATGATAGCTAAAATTTTGAATTCTCCTCTTATAATGGGATTTTAATGCCTAAATCTCTGCTGACCCTGGTCAGAGCACACAAAGGAGGACATGAAGAACATTTTAATGTTTGTATTATTCTATCTCATTCTTATGCATTACATGATACAGGAGCCAGCATGCACCCTGTCCATGCCTTACTTTATCACATGTAAATGCAACCAATCTCTTTTCACTATGACTTTGAAAATAGCTTTCTAAAAAGAAACAAGCACATGGAGGGTCATTTTGTAATCAATTCTTTAGATTATGTGGTGTGGCTTGGTGTACTCATGAAAAGTGAGATTCAAACTAGTTACGATATGAATAGGCTGCTGCTTTATTGACATTACATTTTTGTGCAGCTCAGTTGGATATTTTTTGTTTTGTTTTTCCAAAACAAGTTTTAAAAGCTAGGCTGAAAAGTAGACTAATTATATGCAGTGGGATTCTTTTAAAGGGATATCATAGATTCAAACAAAGACAAAGCTATTGCTCAAATATTAGTTTTGTAGTGATTAAAGTGAACATTAAATGTTCGATCAAAGTACTTTCTGTTAGTTCAAAATCTCCCACAAAGTTTTGATGGCACACAAGTATGTTGTATTTTTTGCTTATCCTATTGAGCAACTTTATTATAGATCAAGATTTTCCCCCATGCATTGCTATCAGCCCTCATACTCCTATGATCTTTAATATTGTGCACTACTTATTTTCTAAGTAATCCTACTATTTTTTTTTATCACAGTCCAAATCCAGTGTGGAACAGCAAATACTTTAAACCTGTACTTCTTCTGATCATATAAAACAATATAGAACAGATAGTACCTGATTTTGAAGAAAGCAGCTCAAGAAACTCAGTGGTAAAAAGCAATGGATGAAATTCTTAACTTTTTTGAAATGTAGATTTTTGACAATTCCTTTTAGATTGTTATTTTCTTCTTTATCTATATCCATTTTAACTATTACTCTCAATCCCATTTTGTCGTAAACTTCTGCAGCCCAGATATGCAGAGCATATTTGTCTGTACTTTAATATCCTCTACTATTTAAAAATATTACTGATAAATGCCATTTCGTTATATTATAGAAACAAAGCTAAATATCCGTTTTCATTTATTAAATGTAAATATTGCTAGATTACCCTGCTTAACAGTTTCATTTTTCAAGGTATTCTGAGACACACTGTAGCATCTGTTTTTGTAGGTAGGGTGACCATAGTTGAACATGATATTGAGTTAGTTTTGATCTTTTGTTTCTAAGGAAGACATGCTTGGCTCATAAACTTTCTGTTTTCAAATAAAATTTCTGGTTTTCTATCAACTTCCAGTTTCAAATTAATATTTTTCTCTTGCTTAGGTAGCCTCTCTGCTGAGAGTAAGGATTTTAATATCAACACTTTAGACTCTAAGACCTTCAGCTTGCTTCACCTTGTGTTTTTAAAACCTACTTCCCAAGTTCTTTTCTACAATTTTAAGGTATGGACTGATAAACAAAGAAGCCTTTCCCATTTTTAGTTTCTGTGATGATCTGATCATTATTCAGATTCTGTTTATACAGCTAGTGAAACTGAAGTACATGCCAGAAGTGCTCATGATTTGCTTGGCGTCATGCTCCACAGCAGAGCTGGGAGTAGCATGCAGGGGTACTCATTTCTAGGTTCTAGCTTGAGCCACCACTGGCCAACTGCAATAGAGAGTGGAAAATACAACCTATGACTGCCTTTGTGCACTTTTCTGAGAATAGCATTTAAACAGCAGTAAAGTCAAGCACAATGACCTTTTACATTTCTTAAAATATTTCTTATTCCCACCTACTTGCTAAGTCTCTTGATAAGAAATTGCTACAAGTACAGAAAATACTATCATGTGAATCTATTTTTGAAATGCAGTTGTAACAAGAGTGGCAAGTAGAACAAACCAAAACTCTGTATCATGTAATCTCTATACTTGCAATTTTGTGGTCCATTCTGTGACGATCACACTACTCTGCTATCTTACCTCTGCATCTGAAATGGCAAATGAATGACATCTCATTTCCCATCAGATTCCTAAATGTCCTAAAGGAAAATGTTCAATCATTACCATCTCTGCAGTCACTTTGTAGACTCTGCTAACAATAAATGTTTCAGAGGGATTTCTTTCTTTCTAAAAAACATTCTTAAAAGCCCTTAACCCCACTTCTAACTTGGACTCAAAACAGCTTCACTTAGAATATATTGGCTTTGTCTCGGTGTTTCAGTAAATTGAGGTGTGAGTATCAGGAATGTATGTTTGGCAGATTTTGACACTCACTTTATATAATTTCCTATAGTTCTGTTACTTACAAATGAAAAGTGTTGGTAATGAAAACATTTGTAAAGATAAAGTAAACTAACATTGATTTCATGTGAACTAATGTCATTCATTTCTCCTAAGATTCTGTTCATCATAATATAAAGTAACAATACCGTACATGTTACTTGCAATGAAGTGCACAGTCGCAGAAAAGTGGTTTTGAAGCTTTGTTTTCTATCTATTATATGATTTATATGTTCATATAACAGCCTCACGAAACTATGCATAAGTAATTTTTGACCTTTAAAACCAGCCGACTGTGTATTAAAATTCAGGTTGTTTCTGGTCTTGTGAATCAGTCCATTAAAGCTGTGTAAGGATCTGCTTGAAACAGAAGGGTAAACAGTACTCTCACCACAGCATTAGCTCAGGGTGATGGTTAGGACATGCTTTTGAAGTGCTGAAGATGTGGAGTATGTTTCTTCAGGCTGAAAAAGACACTCAGTGCAAAGGTTTCTCATTTCCTGAGTATGTGTTATAGTTGGTTAAGGAGATACTGCTATGACCTCCATGTAAAGCTGGCATACTTTCTGCTGATTAGCACCGACAGCGTATATTGGCTATGCTCAAACTATACATCTTCAACATAGGTTCTTCACACTTAGGTACTGGGCAGGACCTGGTTTGTTAACCTGAGTTGGGTTTAAGCATGAGTTGGATGCTGAGTTATCCAGCTTTATTGAACTGGAAGCACTTCTGGACATGGAGAGGAGTTGTCATCTACGTTCCCCTGTAACGTTGCTGTAAAAAATTGAGAATTACCATAATCTCTCAGATACTAAAAAGACAGGAATGTAATTTATTCAGCTCTGAGATTTAAGAACATGAATTTCACTGAAGTTGTTCTTATACTGTTAAATTATTTCACGTTCTTTTCTATTTTACCCTTTCTCTCTTCCACAATGAACTGTAAGTATCACAAATGGATATTGGCTTTTTTTCACTCTGCAAAAGTCTGTTCTTACGGCCTTGCAGGAAGTAAGTCAATGTCAGAGCACTTTCTAGTAGATAGAGGTCTGCATCATGAATATAACTGAGATTTTCATAGAACTCTCTGTAGAAAACCAAACAAGTTCCCAACAAAGAACAAGTTTACCTACTTAGGCTTACAGTGGCAAATTGACACACAAAAAACTTGATACCTTTGATATGACACATAAGAACAATATTTAGTTCTCTACCTATTTGTATTTGATCTGTAAAAATCTTCAGCCTAAATGATGCCACACTCCCAATTTCAATCACCCTTTCTATATATTAAAAAAGAAACTCTTGAAAAGAGAAATAATATAACTTGTTAGCTATGTGCTGAAAAGACAAGAGACATCTCCTCTGAGTGGCTTTATAACCACAAGATGTAAGTATATGATCTCTATGAATAGCTGGTACTTTCTGAGCATCTGAGATCAAAATAATAGTGTATATTTAAATTAAATATTATAAACAAAGAATTATCTCTCTATGTGCAATTCATATATGCAAATTGGAATGCATGTATATATTTACGCATACCTATTTAAAGTGCAAAGCCAGAAAAAAAAAATTATGATGTATCTAATAAACCTTATTTGTTTGAAATCATTCCCTTTTTGTCTCCAGCCTTTTGGTAGCTGCATTCTTGCTTCATCACTGCTAACACAAAGAAAAGAAAGGACTAATATGTATTTAAATTGTTACTAGGGGAACAATATTGCCTCTGCATGTAATCTTTAATGGTCACAGCAAGGAAATATTGATGGAAGTTATAGTAGGCCAACACTTTTCTCCAGATGTGTTGTATGTTCCTAAACTAAATTAATTTACAAGAGTTACTAATGTATGTACAGTTCTTTGTTTTGTGTTGTTAATTTTAATCTGCTACAGGAAGCCTAGTACCTATTAATAATTCTGCCTTTTTAAATTTTATAAATGATCCCCAAATATGTCTTCTCACTACAAAACAATAGCCTATGGAAAGACATAAAAATGGTCCACTCACTTGATCCGTGTTTCCAATTAGTGTTAGAATGTCCCAGAGATGTTTTTTGAAAGCATTTTGAGCCAATAGCAGAAGAATGTCAAATATTGTATCACTTCTCTCTACTTTACCAGGACATTTTGACAACTCAATTTAACGTGGTCTTCAAAATTCCCCAAAAGAATTGGAGACAGGGGCTATAGAGACATGGCATTCCATATATCAGTGCTAGTGCTGGTCTTTCTGGAAAAAAAAAGTACTAGTGATAAAAAACTCAGAATGTTGATGCCAAAAAATATACTGATTCTGAGTCATTATTAACTTTTGCAAGCATTTTTGTCACAATTTCCACCACCTAATAGATTTTTTTAAGGTTTTCATTAAAATCTCACTTTCTGGCCAAAAATATTGCTCGGTTCTGACTGGGTCTGCTGTTTCATTTTTAGGAATCTCTTTGTAATGTAAGACAGCCTGTCTACATGAGAAATAGGAAGGATCGATCTTCAGTAAAGCTCTGGCTACTGTAAGAATATCTTCATTTATGTGAAAACTTAGGCAAAAGGAAGTAACAGTCTTCAGACAGAAGTCAAATAATGATGATTCAGTGTTGCTAAGAATTTTAATAGTGTTTCTATAGTGCTTGTATTTATGATAACAGTTTAAAAAAAAAAGTTAGAAGCAGTAATATCCTGATGTGATAAAACCAGAATGGTTTGTTTTTCTGTATTTTCTCTGCAGCTATATTCCTAGCATAACACATTCTGCAACTATTTCATACACACCAAAATGAACTCCATTTCTTCTAGGTGGCATATCATGAAAACTAAGCATAACAACAACAAAAAAATGATAACTTAAAACTGTGACTTATTTATAATCTTCTCATCCAGTAATACTGTTTGTGGGCCATCAAGATTATGCCAGGCATAAATATATCATATGCCATTGTGTCAACACTACAGTAAGTTAGCTATGCAGCCAGGTGCCAGCATGATTATGCAAATAGCGGTACTTTTGGCTTGTCAGTCAAAACCACTGCCAGAATGCCTGGGAGACAGATTTCATTAAAGGAGATACATTCTGTCTCAGTGAGGCTGACATTAATAATTTATGATTAATCAGTTTATGGAAACATGTTAACAGCAGAATGCTGTGGAGAGCAAGATGGATGTCTTGCCTCCACTTTCCCCATTTCTTTTCCTCCTACCTGACTCCAAATTTTTTTATTATTAAAATCCACATAGAGGACTCCGTTCTTCAAAAGAGAATGGATTAGCTTATAAAAGAACCATGCAGAACTGCTGAGCTGGGGGAGAAGTGATGAGAAGTCATCTGACTTCCTATAAGTGGGATTGGAGCTGAGCTGGTGTCCAATTTGCCTCTTAGGTTTCAACAACCAGGCCTATGTCAGGACATGTTACTAAGAGCTGAATTAGTATCATGTCTAGGCTTTAGGTGTGAAGTTTAAAATACCAGAAGTCTAAATATTTGCATATTCCAACATAAACTTCATCCACTCAAATAAAAAGAAATTCAGGCAATGTTCCCTCATGAACTATTGCCACAAATGTGTCTTTTTTTTGCAGCCCATGCATAAAATAATTAATAAAATGTGAAGTAGAAAGCTGTGAATACAATCTCTAATCCAGAGAAAGGAAGATCAACGCTTAAGAAAGTCGTTAACATCCACTGCTGAGCTAAGCCTCTGAAAATGCTTCTGTAGATTCTTCAGTTAAGGTCCAAGTGCAAAACCACTGAGTAGACCCAACTGGAGCTTGATAGCAGGAATCCCTAAGGCTAGAACAACATGCACAGCATGCATTGACATCAGCTTGAAAAGGTTTGTCTTCCACCATAGCTTGCTTTGAGAAATCTACCAAAACAATCTCTGCAGTTGGGACAGAAGAACAATACCAGTTTTGAGCTCATACTGGGACTTTACTGGGTTCTTCTGAAATTAGCCATCAGCATTCAGTTTTGCATGTTGCTAAGTTCATGCTTCTGGGAAAAAAAAAAAAAAAAAAAAAACCAACCCACAAACAAAATTGAAACAAAAAATAATGTTTTCATGTAAATATTCAGGCTGCCTAGAATTTATCTAAGTGCAGTTTTTCTTTGATCAAAGAAATGCTAATAAATGTATCCCACAAAAGGATTTTTCCCTTTAGTGTTTGGTACAGTTAAGAGTCATGATACTGCAATCTTTTTTTCCAAACTGGACCTTCTTGTGCATTTTTCTTAGATGTTTGGTGCTCAACAATACACACCACTATGGAGTATTACAAGAGTGAAAGCCGTATCAAAGTGCAATAAGTGAGAGTTGAAACATAAATATATCAGCATCAGAATATGTATTTCATTATACTCTTCTGCCATTTTAACATTTGAAAGTCCTAATTTATACTTCCAAATTTTAACCTGCATATAGTTTATTGTTAACAACCAGCGACTCCAAGTGCCTCAAAGCCTGTGCTAATAGACTCTGATGTAATTAAATTGAGCCACATTGCAATGCAGAATGCTACTGGAACCATCAGTGTCAAAAGTAATTGATAAATCAACCACTAATTGACTTGAGATAATGAAGGCAGTTTTAAGGTGCAGTGAGATTGTCATCTAATTAACTTTGTAGAGAAACAAGTAAGATTATGTTTACTACAAGAGTTGTGGGTTAGTCATTGGTTTAAACAAAATCAGATAAATATGCAATGTGGTAAAATGATATCTCATACAGATAATGATTCTGTCTTTATAAAGACACAACTTTAGCAGCCCTTAAGTTCTGTGAATTTTATTTTATTTTCTGATTCGGTCATGTGTATCAACAGGTGCAGTTATATACGATACTGTGATTTTTAGAGGAACCTATAGATTCCTCTGTAGAGAAAATCTACAAAATGTGACTGTTTCAGGGTTTCCTAAATAGCTATTTATTTCTCCACATCTAATATCATCTTTTCCTGGAACCGCTTCTGCAGATAACGCGTTCCATGCGTTTCAAGGTGATTTAAGTTCTGCATGAATGTCTGATCATTGTGGACAGATCTTGCTTATTGTTAATTGTAGGAATATTAAAACTAATTTGATTACAACTTTTTCTTTTAATAGATTTGAGAAGAATAAGGTTTCAGTTGATCCTTTGAAAAACATTTGGAACCGAACGGATATGTGCAGATACAACTTCTGTGTGATCCCACTTCAATGACTGGAAGTGTCAAATATGCATGTTACTGTTTCTCAAAACCAGTCATCCAATTTTCTTGAAGGATCAACTGAAAATATCTCAATTATAAATTAAAACAGAGTATTCCTGACAGTAAATAAAGATATTTATTCTTGCTTAGTTTACAAAATGGATTTATTTTAGAGCAGGCTTGACTTCCAGAGAGCAACTGCCTCCAGCCCATGAGAATGAGAAAGATATCTGGTTGTGCTGTACTGGCAGAGACCAGGTTTTCCTCTGATCTTGAGAAAGAGCATTCCTTAGTGTTGGAGCACCTTCTCCAAATCACTCATGACTCTGAGGGCTTCTTTCATTTCCTGATTATTCATTTGTAAGTAACACACTTTCTCCCTCAATGGGAGCTCTCCCATGCTTCAATTCCTGCTATTCTTGCCTGTTTCTTGAATGCATGTTAAAAGCTTTGTTACAAAGAGAACAACAATCAGCTGTTTTCAAAATGGAGTGTAACAAGTGGAAGTTGACTTTATTTATAAAAAGTGTCATTTAGATGAGATTTAACAAAAGCATTCCTGATATATACTGTAGCATTCCTGATATATGCTGTTCTGCTTATATTGAAACCTATCAAAACAGCATAACCCATACCTTGCAGAGATTTTAAAAAACAAATCTGACAGACATCTTTTAGACACAGTTTAGTTACATTAAGCCTGTCTCAAAGCCTGTAAAAGTAAAAGGATGACCTAGAAATTTATTCAGGAAATCCTTTCAGTCCTGTAGCAAGGAATACATAGCTGATAATGTATCACGTCCTGGCAGAAATTACCTTCTCACCAGTTTAAATCTCTCTGTGAAGTCCATAAAATGAGTCTACACAAGTGAAACTGAGCATTTCTTTTCTATTGGTGCCAAAATCTTTAGATCAGATATTGGACCCACTCTACAAGCTCAGCTAAGGATTACATTTATAGCACAGAAATGAAATAAAATTTAAATGCAAAAAGCCGTTACTCTTTCAATAGGTATGTAACGCACAGCCTCAGATGACTTCATTACCTTCTATTTATTTCACTATCAAGATATAAACCCGCCCCCCAAACCCCATCCAATACTTTGTACATTTGTCTTAAGCTAACCGACGGTACTTATCTCATATCCGATGGTACATATCAGAGCAGTAGTTTATTCCATACAGATTGTCTTTCTCTGGATGTCATGAAAAAATTCCAAAGCCCTTCGATTAATTAATTTAGTAGGCTTCACAATACAAATTATTGATCCCATTTTCAAGTGCGTTTTGGGTTTGTGTGGTGGGGTTTTGGTAGCGGGGGGGGTGGGGGCGCAGGGCCGGCTCCTGTGAGAAGCTGCTCGAAGATCCCCCGGCTCCAGCCAGACCCGCCTCGAGCCCAGGCCGACCCAGTCAGCGACGGCGGTAG
>JAVJGG010000032.1:25723347-25743368 GCA_035590195.1 Aviceda cuculoides
CAGAGACCAGGTGTGAGGAACCGACCCCAGCCCCCGTCCCCTTTTCCCCTGCGCCGCCGGGGGTGGGGGGAGAACTGGGAGGGGGGTTGAGGCGGGAAGGAGAGAGAGGTGGGGGGAAGGTGTTCTCGGGTTGGGTTTTACTTCTCGTTATCCTCATTTTGATTTTGTTACCTTATCAGAAAGTAACTCCCAAAACACACGAAGTATGTTTAGAGAGGAGACATTTCTTTACTCTGTGCAGGGTGCAAGATGGAAGACTTCCACAAATCAAGCACACCTACTGAGGTTTTCAGTCCATACTTACATGCTACAGTTAAAGCAGCATGCCTAATACATACGTTCCACCTAACTATTGCATATTCATTATGTTGAGCAAGCATCCCAGAGTCTTCTCCGCCTGCACAGGGGTCTCTGGTGGTCTTCTGTGGTTTGGGGAAGACTACCTCTACTCCTTTTGTCTTTTTATGGTCATGTGTCATCTGAGGACACCCGGTCTTTATTTCTCTGCCAACCCCTCATTTCTCAATGCTGAAAGAGGATGCATGTCCTTAATTAGCAAGTCTGTGACTCTTTAAGCATCCTCTATTGTAAGCAGAATCTTAAACTAGATAAGCTTTACCTCGAGTACACGTAATCTAAACATTCTTTGAATAGCAAACATACCATACTTCTCATGTTTTAGGTTTTTTTCTTTAAACTATCACTGCCTTCTTATTTGTTAGTCAGTCTTTTAAAGCCTTGAAGCAACAATTTGATTTGTAGTAAATTAAACTGATTTTGTTTCTTCCCCAAGCTGAGCCTGTCTTTTGCCCGTGACCATAAGTGGGGAGTGATCCCTCCCTGTCCTTGTCTTGACCCATGAGCCTGCCTTTATATTTTCTCCTCATCCCACTGGGGCCGGGATGAAGGAGTGAGTGAGTGGCTTTGTGGTGCTTTGTTACCGACTGGGCTTAAACCATGACACTAGTACAAATGGGGAAAAGGAACTTCTCTAGCGTAGGAGGTAGATATAAAAAGCACAGCAACATCTGTCTTAAATGAGTCATTTGTTGGAAAGTCTTTTAGGATGGGGAGCTTTGAAAGACTGTTGCATGATTCTTTTAATACAAAAGGTTTGTTTACAAGGACTTACCCTAGAAGGGCTTCTCACTCAGCACCCTTGAGTTAAATACAGGCTATATTCATTCAAGGGTCAATGTGGCCAATATTTTGCAAATATCATAATTTATGGACCTTGCTTTTAAAGGTTGTATAGTGTGACAGTGAGGATACAAACTGTTTATGCACTATTCACTGCCGAGAGCTCATGAAAGGAGAAAGGGTGGACTTTGTCTCAAAAAATGAGTGACAAGAGCTGAGGCTGGTTAGCAAACACGGTTTGCAACTGCAATTAGAAGCAATCAGATCATTGAAGTTCTACTATTTCCTTTCCTCTGTCAGCAGTACCCTTCAGAAAGCCAGACTTAGAGCACCTTTCTCAGTCTGACTTTCTGAAAGGAGTATCTCCCTGGGGTGAATAGCCTTTACTAATGCAAAGAGATGCCTTTAGGGTTGACTGTGACCCTAAGGCTTTGTTCTGTTTTCATTCTAACACACCATCAAACCCCATGAAATATTTATAAACGCAGAAACTTCCAAATGATGTTCTATTTATAACAGTAATAAAATGACATCTCTCTAAGTACATTTCCTCTAAATTTTTAAGTTGTGTCATACAACCTGGCTAAGATGATAAATTAAAGAGTACTCCACAACTCAAGGGAAACAATGAATAATGTTCAGCTGAATAACAGTTTTGATTCCTCATCACTTCTTAAAACATTTCTTTCCCCCTTCTATTATTTTAGTGCACTTTTCTGCAAGTGGAATCATATTTGGCTCATCTTTTGATTTTTACTGTTTCTCTGTGCTGGTTAAAACCTTCTCCTGTTGAGCTTATTGTCTTTCTACTTTTCTTCTATGTACATATAATGACTCTACAACCATAATTCAATTATTTTCTGTAAGAGTACAAAGAATAACGTATGATCTCTGGGTTTTGGAATACTTCATAGCTTCCAAAAATCAGGGTCGTGAAACGGTAGAAGTGGACCAGTTTCAGCAGTAGCCATCGGCCAGTGGAAACCAAAACAAACCTCTAGACCAAGTCATTAGCATTTAAACATTGCAATAGGAAGAAGTGGTGACAGCACATTTTATTTGTTGCCTGATTTATGCTAGATGTCAAAGTATATAGTGTTCCAGGTCAACCCAAAGCAGGACAGAATCTTGGTAAAGGTTATATTACTATAATTCATCCACACTGAACAGCTTCTGCAGGGCAAGATGCTTGTGACTTCTGCTTTTGAGATTAAGTTCTTTCTCACAGACCCTTAGGACCTTGCGGTGGTAGCGCTTATTGCCTTTTTCTGAGGTCCCCTGGAAGCCGTCTTACACTGCTGAAGGAGAGATGTACAATCTACTAATAGTAAATCTCTCCTTCTCCTTGGATTGCCAATATACATGCCAATTTGGAATCTGTGATACGAATTTGATTGTGTTTTTTGAACTAGTGAACTGGAAAACCAAAACTGTTCCCAGTTACAAATCACAAAGTTGTCCTAGGTGGGAGGAGTCACAATTTACCAATAAGGATACCAGAGGAAAAAAAGAACATGCACTGTTAAATATGACCTGCTTTTAATTTTACACAAGATGCAATCATATTAGCTTTAATCTACTTATCTGAGAGAAACAGCACAATGACAGGTTCTCAGTGGAGCCTGGATCATTAAACTTTACAATATATTTACAAATATGATGATTCTCAAGAAAATCAAGACCAAAAATTAAAAGGCTCTGACATGCCTGTTATGGTTAACACTTTGCACCACGATGTAGGTAACTGCAGTTTGATTTCTTGTCCTCATCCAAGAGAAGGAGACCCCACTGCCATAGGAGTAACATTTAAAATTGACTAAGGATTGTACCTATTAAACTCTATAGGGAATCTTATTTAGACGTGGTTGATGTTCAACCATCCATATTGCTAAGGGAGCAAAATGGGAAGCAAATATCATTCTCCATGAAGTTGTACAGAATGTGAAAAAGCTGTAGGATTTTGCCCAGCACTACTTAACCCTTACTCACAATGCACATGGAAACATATCACTAGCGTACAAAAAGCTTCAGTGTGGAAAGAGGGATGTGAATTAAACAGAGGATTACTTTTCGTTTTCTGTCAGTATATAGGGCATGCTGACAGAAATAATTATCTATATTCATCAAGTCCTGTCAGAAAGCTGGGAAAGACTTTAGCCCCACGTCCCTTTAAAAAAAAGAAAATAAAAGAATGGCAATAGGTTTTATTTGAGAGCATTTATAGCAAGGAGTATTGTGAAAAGAAAAAGAAAAGTCTGACATGCCATACAACTTTATGAACACGGCTGAGTTATCCCTAGATTGTGTCAATTTCTTCTCACACTACTATAGACTATATAGTCACTATCACATGTCTATTATGGGAATTTTATTCACGAGCAGAAGCAAGCAGTATTCAAGCTGCCAAATAGTGGTTTTAGTTTGCTTCTGCTCTGCCAGCTTTCCATGCCAGGACAAACCCTTTTGAACTCAGTGACAGGAAAGTAAATATATGGAAATTAGTCCCTAACAAAGCCACTGTCATCTCTTCTAACAAACCATAGACCGCTGTCCAAAGCAGTACAAACAAAAGCTTTCCCTTGGCTTTTCAAGAGCTGACTTTACACAGGGTTGCACACAAAACACCGTGGAAGTCCATGAGTTTCATGCCAGCCTTCATTCTAGTTTATGTGGCTTAGTAACCACTGCACCTCACTGTAGTTTTAGCTCAGTCGGACATGAGCCCAGACTAAAATATTTGATATGATTTTTCATTGTTGCTGGGCTTTTACAATCTGCCTCAAAACCTGAATTTTGCAATTAGTTCTTTATTTATAATGACAGAGTCTGTGATGAACACAGCCCTACTGTTTCAGACATGCAAAATGCAGAGGTGGTATTTGCTGAACACAGCCCTACTGTTTCAGACATGCAAAATGCAGAGGTGGTATTTGCTGAGGTCACTAAGTGGCTCAGAATCTGCTAACTACGGTCTTTGCAGTGTGGAAGTTCAGTAATGAAACAACCAAAATTTTCACTTGAAGCGGGCCATTCTTTCCACTGCATAAGGATATTTGAACACACATCCTACCTCTGAAGTGCGTTATGTAATGATAGTTCTTTGAAGATGGTTTTGGAGATAGTGTACTACTTTGTACTCATTAGTCAAAAGGTGATTGAGATTGTTTCTTTGACCTGGTAGAATATATTAATCTAGTGGAACGGTGTGTTTCTAGCATCATTGAAGATTTTATTCATATATGACTTCCTCTATGAGAGTAATAGATACTGAAAACCTTTAGTAATCTCATGGTTAAGGCATGTCTTTTTTGAAATATTGTTAACCTGAAGTAGATGAAGGAATTCTTTAAAAAAAATAAAACCAAATGTTCTAACAAAGTACCTTCTGTAACCTTTGAGTCAGCTGTTGTGAGTCTTCCTATTTCGAGAGGTTTCTTTCAGCCAGAAATAAATTCAGCTCAATTCCAAGAATAATTGCAGAACAACTAAAAAACACTTCCAGGGAATTTACTACACACATATATCTGTCCAGTGCTACTTGCAAAAGCCAATTCACAGGTTGGCCTTAACAGTAAAAGCCTACCAGATCTGGCTTAATTTTTTCACAGCTCCCACTGAAATCCAACAGGAACTGCATGCATTTGGCACTTCTGAAATCAGTGCTTTACTCAGAAAAAGCAAGTACTACACCCACATACTTCCTTTACCTAGTGATTGTTGCCTATGCAACATACACAGAATAGGCTTTCAGCAGCAGCTTTTTCCAGTGAATTATCGTATTCATTTTATTAATGGAAAATTCTGCTGAAGAAACATACCCTCTCTGACCTCCCACAGAGTGCAATGTGCTAGTCCTACTCAGGGTGACGGAAACTCTTAAGCTTTGTCCTGTATGTATTAATGCTAATGAAATTCAACAAATGGCTGGTTTCAGAGAAAGCAGTGAAAGCAGAGGAGAGGGTAATGGCAGTAATGAGCCTGTAATTATTTGTAGAAATAAAGGAGAGAGAGTTCTTAGACCAGAAAGAAATCCAATGTAAAGACAATACCAATACAAATGGTAAGAATACATGCAAAGTTTTTTCAAAGTTGTGTAAGGAAGAAAGGGGATTAAAAGAGGAATTAGCAAGAGCTGAAACAGCTGCTATTCATGAGTTAAGAGCATTAACAGAGTCAGTACATTTTCTGTGCTACCACCAATCTTTAATGTAATGAAATAGGAGCTCTATCTCATTAAATATCAAGCGAGAGGCTCTCTACCTCTAGTGTACTCTGTGTACTGTAGTAATCCAGCTATTTCAACATGATGCATTAAAGAAGGAATTCATAAAAAGAAAATTCTTAAATGCAAAGTTAAACACTGGCTGTGTTAAAACATAAAGCAAAATGGAAAGATAAAAAGTATAAACCAGCTAAAATACAGATGTATGCCTACCTATATTTTTCTTTAGGGAAATGCAAGGGTCCATGTAATAAGTTGCAAGACCTTGTGGAATCAGATATTCAGTGAGGGCTTGAATTGTTATTCATCACTTCACCATGCAACTGCCTGGCTTTCTCCTCAGAAAATTTCTCAGCACACCTCCTGCTTTGTTGATTCTGTGATCCTTGATACCTACAGAGTTTGACTGAACAATATGAATAGGTAGAATAGTGCTGTACCTCCATCTAATGTCTGGTATACTGCTGTAATAATTTAATGATACTAGCAAATGCATCATTATGCATATTTGCAGTAATAGTGCATGTCTATCCACAGCTATAATTTCACCATTTAAATTCATACAGGATAGACCTGTTTGTTCACTGCTTTGTTGTTTGTAGTGACATTGCCTATTGCATCGTTCAAAGGGAATCCAATTCAGAATGGAAAGAGTGGTAGTTGTGTATTTTTTTCCTCAAGTGATAAAATTGTGGGAAAAAATTGAATCAGCCATGGTATTTTGTTCTAGTATTACATTTAAAATTTCACATTCAAATATATATATTTTAAATTGTCTTGGGTACTTCTTTATAACATTAATTAGTTATAACATAGCAACTATATAAACGTTGGAATATTTGTTCAGGATATTTAATTACACATACAACTATTGAACTCAAAAGATCAGAAAGAATGTAAAATTGAATGTGCTTGAAAAAAAATCAAAGTACTTTTCAATAATACACCATTTATGAAGAAAAAAATTTACTTCACATTTTACAAAAACAAATACTGACACATCAAAGTACCTCCTTTTTCTTTTGCCTAGACAGGAAAGCTTGAAATGTTCTGTTAAAACCATTCCTAGCCAAGGATATGAGGTTGTTTATTATTGTATAGTGTTACAGTAAGCTATGATTTTTAATTATTTGTGGATCTATGGTGGTGCCTCTATACTACAGTGTTAGATCTCAAGCTGCATCAGTTTTGATAAGAACTGGAGCCGGCAAAAAATTTCCAGTGCTTCAGTTTAACATTCCATCTATATATATTCTGACCTGAGCCCTCATGAAGGTCTAGCATTTTTCTTTTTTTTTTCTTTAATGTAATCTCTCCATTGTTGTACCATTCATATGTGTCATGTCGCTTTGACTCTCTTCTGGCTGAGAGAGCTAAAACAAGCTTCTGCTAAAGTTAGGTTAATGCCAGTCCTGATCAGCCAGTGCTGTGAAATGATGCAAGACTAACACCTCCCCTTGGAAGCTGAGGTCACTGCCAAGAGCAATGAGGAGTATTTTGTACCAAAAGCAAAACTGACACTTTTTTCCCCACTTTTTAGCATTTCCAGCTGCGAGTGAAAAGGGGTTTTTACAAATGAAATAAACCACCTGCTTTCTCCACTCATACACAAATAACCCTTTCACTCAACAGGGATACCAAATCCATTGTGTGTGTTTTGAAGTAATCTGTACGCTATAGCAAATGGAGAAAGCAGGTTAGTGGGACTGGTAACCATATCTCTTATCTTTCTTTTCCCATAGGACGCTGACTGTTTTTGGAAGTAATGGGTATTGTTGATTTAATTCCATCTATCTCTGTAAGAATATCAACAAGAGAGCATAATTTCAAGTAGACAATGGATTTTCTAGTTTTAAGTGTTTTCATATATCAGAGCACATTTTAAAAATAGGTTGGGATTCCTACCTAGCAGATGGCTGATTATCCCAGCTTTGCATGTAAGGCAACAGAAGCAAAAAAGAGGTTATGGACCTATTGCAAAGGTATCTGTGGGCTGACAAACAGCAAATTTTCATACTGACAATCATGCATTTTCTTTGGTCTGTCTTGAACAGATCGTTTCCTCCCTGATTACTGCAGTATCACTAAGTATCTTCTCCAAAATTTTGTTCAGAGTTTAGAAACCACCAGAGAAGAATTTCTCCAGTGAATCTCTGGCAGGATTTATACTACCTCATACATGATATGACTTTGGAAGTTTAATCAGTTCTGAAGTAATACATCTCTTCCTCACTACCAGAAAATCAGTTATTTAATTTTGACCTTTTTAATCTCCTGGATAAAAAAAAATAAAAATAATAATAAAAAAACCTGTCTGTTCGAGAAGGCAATTTGATATCCAGATGAATTTCAGGTCAGTGTTTGATGTAGCAGTAAAGGAAACCATCAACAAGCATTTCCTCTGGAGGAAGACTGAAGTAACAAATATATTCCTCAGGCTTTGTTCTCTGTAATAGTGTCATTGAACTTGTAGTATTAAGCCCTGGTGTTCACAAGAGACAACTAAGGTGATGTCAGCTTTAGGAAGTAGTCTGCCACAACAGAAAAGGTCTGCAGAGTAAAAGACTTGGGGCTGAGGACCTGACGTGCACTCAGACCGAGGGCAGGAGGCTGGGAGTTGAGTTTGGACCATCATTACACTCATCCCTCAGGCAAAAAGCCCATTAGCAGCTGGTCCATGTCTTTCTTTTTGCTTTCATCAAAAATGACCCAGCTCAGACTACTCTCCAATGCAAATCAAAGCCTGGGATCTGGTGACAACTCTGAGAGTTACTTTAAAAGCACATTTTTCACCCTAAACTAGTCATGTAGATAGAACATAGGGAAAGAAACCAAGCTGTTAAAATTCCCTAGGTAGGATCAAAACAAGGGATTGCAAACAAAGTTGTAGGGTTGCAAACAAAGTTGTAGGGTTGCAAACAAAGTTTAAAAATACTGCACTAATAACATGACGATACCTTTTCTGAAAAGGCTACTATGGAGATACAATGGACACAATACTTTAGAAAAACGTTTGTTTACACAAATGTTGTGAAGAATATCACACTTCCAAAGGTTTCTCTTCAATGTGACTCTGTTTCCAGTGTCTTTCAAGACTGAAAGGAGATCTTAAATGCAAATTTCAAACTTTGACTTTTTAATTGGATATTCTCTAGTCCTGCTGACCTTTATTCCCTATTTCTACCTGGTTTCCTGTTCTGACATAGCTTAACCAGCAAGAAGTCCCTTGCAGAGTGATAAGAGAACATACTTGTTCCTAAGTCAAGGGGTAATGGTTAATGATTGCCTTCACTTTAAGACTTCTCCTTAAATTTTCATTTGGTTCAACATGCTTTTAAGTGGAATCAGGTTAGTAAGGTGGATAACCTTGGGCAGCTGGCCAAAGGGAAGAAAGATGAAGCAGATGATGGGAACATGGCTGTTCATTTACCCTTGTTAATATGCTAGTGAACTCAACCCACTTCCTAGAAGGCTTTTTGGGGCACACATAGGGCATTTCTAATTTTCACACCATCACACTAAAAAATGAATAAAATTTGAAGGCTTAGAATCTCATTAAGCCCACAGGTACTTCACCTTGTTCTGGAAGTATAAAGGCAATCTGGATTTCATCTACTTCCTCTTAAAGTATTTTTATTCTGCTAGAGTAATGTCAAATTGTTTTAAATTCACAAGCACTTGACCTAATGTCTTTATTCTTAAAGGATATGTAAAGATTAAAAGAGAATAACTTTTTATGAATTGTTTAGAATAATAAAAAAAAAAAAAAATCAACTGCCATTATGTTATTCAGTGAGACATAGAGATTTATGGGTGGGGATAATTCCAAAGACTTACACTTCAGGAGTTTGTCTTCACTACCCAAGCACAGAGCCTGACTGTGAGGAGTACTCCACGCAGCGGTATCCCCTTAAATTGGTGCACTAGTGGGCAGGTGCAAGGTTCCAATGCATGACAGCTTGTGGGATTTGTGACACCTGTAGCAATTCTTCTGGAAATACATGCATACATATACACACATACATATATGTGTGTTTAAAAATATATAAAATATGGCCTATTTTTGCATCAGACACAATGAATGAGAGTTCTGCTGACAATATATTCAAAGGCTATTGAAACACTTATCAGCTCTTCATCTGCATATGATTATTAGAGCAGATCAATCAGGAGATAGAGACATAGATTGCTCTGGGACCTTAAATGGGGCAAGGGGTACTACAACCCTTCAACTAACAATCTCATTGCAAGAAACCATTTTTTCTCAATGCTGGGCTGTATATTAATGTTTTCAGGACAGATTGTCAGATTCTGTATTCAGTGAAGATGTGTGGATTTCCTCAGGTAAAGAAAATCCTTTTCTTTCGTTCTTCCCCCCCACCCCCTCACCCCCCATTTACTCAGGTCTGTAAGGCTCCTCTTAAGTGCTGTTTATTATCCTAGTTTCCTAGTAGAATTATAATATATAGGTGTGTAAGAAATGTAACTGGGATGCTGGTAGAAAAAAATAGAGAATTACCTATCACAATGGAAAATACTAAAATATAAAATGCCCTGAAGCAAAAAAGCTCACTCTTCCTTTCCTTTGATATTTCATTTTTTCATTTTATTTATTGAAGTGTTGAATTCCTATTAGCGTTTTAAAGATTTTGCAGCCAGCTATAGGAAAACATCTGAAGTAAGCCAACACAGATGAGACTGGCTTTTTCTCCTCCATAATTATCCACTGACCTGATTTCTAAAAATAATGCCACTTCACCTTAGAACATTTGTCAGACAAATTGGTTTGTGCTAGTGCTAGAAACTGCAGCTCTAGCATATGCAGACTAGAAGGTATATTTTAACATTTAAATCTTCTAACAATGGTCTAGAGTTATACAGGCTCATAAAAAAAAAATAAAAAATCACCATTTTGACACTTATATGAGAAAGTAGAAAGAAAGGCAATGTGATTGCAGTAGGTTCTGCTTCCTTAAGAGGGAAGATGTTACTCCTCTTGCGGCTGTGCAGACTGGAACCGGAGCAGGTAGCTCTGTGAACTCAGCCGATAGAAGCCAGATTGAGCCTGTTCCATCCTTGTATCCAGTCTGAAGACTATTTGAACAGACTTTAGAGGCAATCAAAGGGCCCTGTGCACATGCTTAATTCATATACTTGTGAGTGATTCCACTTTACTCTATGTGTGTCTAAATTATAGCCGAACCATAGTAGACTGTCAGTAAATTGTATACAAGAAATTCAAGGCATGGAGAAGTCAAAATCACCTGTATATTAAATCTGTTGGGGCAAGATGTCACTGAAAGAATTTTGCTGATTTGTCACTCAAAGTGTCATTGAGAAGTCCTCAGAAGCAGTTGGATGGCATTTATAGAGTGAAAAGAAAATAATAATGAGAAATCCAAAGAAGCTCTAATTAATGTGATCCTAAGCTGGGTCAGTACATGGCAATTTTCATTTAAAAGAAAGCCTACTAAAATGAGTCAGGGTAATTACAGGACTGTAGATTTCTTAGTGGACTTTATATGGTTTTTGTAGAGAGGGATTTAGAAGAAAGTTTTCATTCATTTATTTTTGTTTGATTTAAGAAGCTGCTTGACGGTACAAGGGCATCTGTGTATAGAAGCTTTGAAACATTTCAGTTTTGCCAGAGAAGTATGCCCATTTTTCCATTGACTTTATGGTTGTTTTTCAGTAACTACCTTCTGAAAAGTTCATCAATTCTCTTTGAAAGGATGCAAACTTAAAGCCGCTGCTATTGAAATCGCATACTACTGCAATACTCTGGATGAAAGCTTCCAGTGGTGGCCCTGAACGAGATACTGAGGTGATAATGGAATTTCTCTATTTCCAGAACAGGAACCGCTGTTCTGCAGTAACCAGAGACTGCTGGTAGCGACCAGAAACAGCTGTCATCTCACAGCCATGCCTGTTAATAACTGCCAGAGGAGTGTTTCAAAATTCAGACAGGGGGAAGTTGCAAACACTATTCCTCAAATCAACATTATCCTGACAGTTTTGTTTCTAATACAGACCTAGAAGAACGCTACGCATCGGTTTCATTTCTCTCAGACTAACACTTTTGCACATAACTTCTCAGTACAAAGGTGTCCACGTAACAGTCCTCTCTTGGCAATAATTCCACTGATAACTCCCAAAGCATGGGAAGGTGTGATGATGTTCAGAACCCATGTTAGTCTCTTCTCCTGAAGGAATGTCTGCCACAACACTGCAAAGCAACTTCCACAGTGAGTACTGAAGGACCTGTGAACTACGGTCAACTGTATTGTACCCCAACCTGCATACACAAAATGGCCTCTCTTCTACTGGATTGCTTTTTTCTGATTTACTTTCTACCAGTGCAAAATGTCTTCAGCTTAACAAAGGATTTCATACATCAAGTGAAAGATGTATCGTTACACTTATAAAAATGTTTATACATTTAGCCCGCAATAGGTATACTGTACAAATTGTAATATGTCATCTGTTGAAAATCTAACTTTTCATTGTTCTGAAGTCAAATGCAACTGAATGCTGTCTTGCGGAGAAAAATAAAACATTTAAATAAACACCTCCTACCTCCCAACTGCAGACCTATTCCATAATATCCTTATTATGGATAATATAAGGCCTCTTAAAGGAACAACCTTTTGGAAGGAATATGTGGTATCCGTGTAGCAAGGTTGGGTGTTAAACAGATTATTATTTTGTATTAAATTGGTTCATTTTGAGAGGCTGTGGAGACTGATTGTCAGTCAGAGACCATTTTCCTAAATAGATTAAAATGACACTTAATTAAAGAATAGAGTTATGGGAAAACAAACAAACAAAAAAAAAGGAGCGCTCCTTCCTCCTTCCAGAGCTAATACCTATAATTTCAGTAGTGAATGTTTACATAGCACTTTGAACAAGTAAAGTGCTTTTCATAAAGCATTGTTGTTAACTCATACAGCATAACAGCAGAGTTTTCAAAGGGGATATATTTAAAGACTGAATAAGTTAAAATGTTAAAAGAACAAGAGTACAAGACAGTAAGTTTCTCAAATGAAAAAAATGACAATTTTTCATTCAAAATTTTCATAAGAAAAGAAAAATCAATTATTACATCTACAGTAACTCTAAAGAATGGATTTTTTTTTTTTTTTTTAGAAATGAGCAACGCAGATTTGAAAAAAGGAGAATATATGGGCCTTTTTCTTCTGCATAAAAACTTTGTAAATAATATATTGCCTTTCCTTCTTTTTATCTGCCTTTCTACTTTTATTGGTTACAGTGATGAAATAAACTCAGTGAAGGTATGCATGTCAGATTTTTCGGTCTCAGCTAGACCTTACATGTTCTGTAGCTTGTAAGAAACAGCACTTGCCACCTGATGCAGGGGAATTTCAATAGGTAGAATGTTACCATCTGAGTGATGGTACAGGTAAATATTTATATTCCATTAACCACAATGGAGTTTTATCATGAGCTGGGATCCATTTCTAACAACTAGCTTAGCCAAACATTTAAGCTCCTTTTCTTTTGAGCAGTTTAATATAGCATAGATGGAAATGTGAACTTAAGCATTGTTTCAAACGCTTGCTTTTCTCAAAAAAAAAAAAAAAACAAACCACAAAAAAACCAAACAACCAAAAACCCCAAACAAACAAACAAGAAACTGGGGAGGTGGGGGTGTGGCTAAAATTTCAAAGCTTCTTTCCTGCAGGTTTTGAGATTTTTTAAAATTTCTTTTGTGGTGCTAAGAAAGTAAAGTGATGATAACAGATAAAGAATTTTGTTTGTTTGCTGAACCAATAATGTGACTGCATTTTTCTTTGTTTCTGTACTTCTGAGCATCTTATAATCAATCTTCAATCTCAAAACAGAAGCTCTCATGAAAATAAATGGGAAAAAAATCGGCACTCTTCAAAAGCATAGAAGTGTTATTAACTACTGTATCCTCTTGAGTAAATTCTGATGAGGGTACTTACTTTATGCTTTATACTAAGTTCTTGAAGCTCCATCTGGGTGTAATAATCTCCTTCACTTCCTGTCCAAATGTGCTTGCTGGTGCAAGTCATAGGCAGTATTAAATATCTGCCATCTTCCACCCACTTCCAATATACTTCAGTGTTTCAGGAGTACAGATGTAGCTGAACTATGTCTGTTTTTTTCACAAGTGCAACAGAAGTGACAGGTCACAAGGAAGCTTTCCAGTGATAGCTCTTCCCTTCTGGATCAGTTTGTTCATGCTTCTTTAGCTGGGTGCAAAGAGACTCTGAAACCAGAATATACAGCTCGTAGAAGTACCAAACAAATATTTACTGGCTAACATACTAAAGGTGGCTAGGATTTAGCAATCTGTTAGGCTAAACCTTAGTATGCTCGCCTCCTTTGACACAGCACCTGAAGAGTCTTTACTGGCCAGGGAACCCCAGCCAAGTGGGAGAGGACTGGCTTCTGCAGCTCCTATGAATTATCTCCTCCATGTTGCTGAGATGTAGTTTTCCACCAGCTCATCAGCACAGGTGATGTTGATGACTTGATGTAATCACCCAACCCCAGCCAGGCTTCCAGGTTTTGTCCTATAGATATTTGTACCTTCCCATGGGGGAATCTTTCCTTTAACTCCCTGATCTACTAATGATTTCATCTCAACAGTCTAATTTATTTGATTTCTTACCCCTCTGAGAAATTCCTCATGGCTCTTCTTCACAGTTTGAGTCAAGGTTATGGATCTGTGCACTGCCAGAGCTGAGCCCTTGGTTCACAGGCAGCAGGAAGAGAGCAATATGAAGGATATGGCATGTATTAGAGAGAGAGGTTTACCTCAGGAATAACATGGCTTTTTTTTTCCTCCCTATACATGAAAGCTAAGTGAAGGTCCGAGTCTTTTAGTGGTGATGTAAGTAAATACAGAAAAAAAGTAGATCTCACTAAGTGTTCCTAGGTAGGAGACTATGGTTGAAGAGCTTTAGGAAAAAGAAAAGTATATTATGCGTGGTATAAGAGAAAGAATGTTACCTGTTATTGCCCCTAGGAGATATAGTCCCTCTGGCCTCTTCATTCTGCAGAAGCTCTCAGGTGATCCTTTCCTCAGTGTATTTTTCCATTCATTGCTCTCAGGAAAATGCCATGGAGTCATTAGTACCTCTCAAGAGACATCTGAGTCCACAACTGAGAAAAGTGTTTTGGACACAAGAAGTATGAAGAGATTCCATATTTTGCCTAACTGAACTCTTGCTTGTAGGTTACTGCAAGAAAGTTCCACACTCATAACTTCTAATGTATGATATCTGGAGATATAGCTAATCTGATATTTTGGGTTTGTGTGGTGGGGTTTTGGTAGTGGGGGAGGGACTGCAGGGCCGGCTCCTGTGAGAAGCTGCTCCAAGCTCCCCCGGCTCCAGCCAGACCCGCCTCCGGCCAAAGCCGAGCCCGTCAGTGATGGTAGTAACGCCCCTGGGAGAACAGATTGAAGAGGGGAAACCTGCAGCGGAGAGGGGAGTGAGAGGAACCCCTCTGCAGATACTAAGGTCAATGAACAAGAAGGAGAGGAGGAGCAGGGGAGGAGGGGGTGCCCCGCAGCCCGTGGTGAGGCAACAGGCTGTCCCCCCCAGCCCATGGAGGGGAGTGGAGGCCCCCCAAGATGGCCATGACTCCGTGGGAAAGCCTGCGCTGGAGCAGGCTGGGACTGAAGATCAGCTCACAGAAAGGTCCCATGCTGGAGCAGTTCTTGAAGAACTGCAGCCCATGGGAAGGACCCACATTGGAGAAGTTTGCAGGAGACACCCCACGGTGGAGCAGGGGCCGAGCGTGGAGTCCTCCTCCCCCTGAGGAGGAAGGAGCGGCAGAGACCAGGTGTGGTGAGCTGGCCCCAACCACCATTCCCCTGTCCCCCTGTGGGGAGGAGGGAGAGAGAACTGGGAGTGGAGCTGAGCAGGGAAAGAAAGAAGAGTGGGGGATGGAGGTGTTTTAAGGTTTGGTTTTACTTCCCATTATCCCTGTTTTGATTTGATTGGTGGTAAATTAAACTGATTTTATTTCTTCTCCAAGCTGAGCCTGTCTTTTGCGCATGACCATAAGTGGGGAGTGATCCCTCCCTGTCCTTGTCTCGACCCATGAGTATTTATTTCTATTTTCTCCTCCTCATCCCCCCCGGGGCCGAAGGGGAGGAGTGAGCGAGCAGCTGCATGGTGCTTTGTTGCCAGCTGGGCTTAAACCACAACATCTGAGCAATGGCGAAACTTCCAATAGTGTTCAATACCTAAGCTAACACCTGATTTAAAACTGCAGTCCCTTCTACCATTTCCATATTCCTACTACTCTCTTACCCTGCTCCCAGGGTACAAGTTTACTGTACTAATGAGGTTGAACTATGAAAAGTTTGTCACATCATTTGTAGAGACTTTGGATTAAGTTCTTGTAAAAAGCATAAAGCCATATAAAGTTTAGCAAGTATTTAAGCCTTCAGTTTAAGGCCTGTTTTATCAGGCCTTTCATCATGAGCAAACTGAGATCTTTTCAGGTGAATTTAAGACTTTGCTAGAAGCAACAGGGGCTCAGAGTGCATAGACTTAGTACGTATCTGGTGACAGATTACACGTATAGAAAAATCTTTAGTCCATTCCATTTTCCTTTCCCTGATATATTTCTTTCCTAACTTTTCCTTTGTCTTCCATTCTTGCATAATAGACATGTTGCAGTAGTTGGAAAACACTGCAGGACTACTTGTTTTTTACTTCAAGTCCCCTTTACAACATTCTTGCTGCAGAAATTGATCCTAAAGTGAACATAAATATTATTTGCCTGAAAATAATAACTTAAGTTAATAGCATTTTTTTCAGTTCCTAACCAGATAAAATATTAGCTGTAGTAAATCTTCAGGGAACTTTTTAAAACAGTAAAGTAGTTGTTATTGTTTATCCAAATTCAGTTATATTTGTTTATTTTACTTTTAACTTCTCGTCTGATTTTTGCATCTTTTCTTTTTAGACTGTTCTAGTCTTCTAGACTCCACTATTATAAAAATAATGTACTTTAATTTCTGTCAAGGATTTAATTTCTCTATGAATATTTTTACCTTTGTTGTATAGTACTGCATATAGGATCATTCAATGCAAATTTTCATTGTAACATGGCATATCCTTTCTTAGAGACAAACACAGCAATTAAGCAATTGTCTCAATATTCAGAGCTTTATTAACACTATGCATTTTGACTTTATTAAATATTTTTAAAATTAAGATGAAAACAAATCATCAAAGAATAAGTTGTCTTGAAAAGCAGTACTGAGCAGTTAGAGGAACTAACTCATCATCCAATCAGCCCCAGGAGCAAGCACAGGGAAGTGACCCTTCCCCTTGCCTGGGCTGATACTTAAGGACCAATCTAGTTCTTAATAGCACATGTATCCCAGAAGTTTACTTGAAGCACTCAAAAAAGTGTACAGAAATAGCCAAAGGATATCACAGAGAGATTTAAATACTGAATACCAATTCAGATATTTTTTTTTACGGATCTAGAGGGAACTGTAGATGTACAATTTTTGCATTAGTCAACGCCTTCCCCACTTGAATTAAAAGAAGTCCTGACAGTGGTCCCAATTTAATTATTACGTTCTTCATTTGGAAGATATAATTGCACAATTCTAGTTAAAACATCACATCATCTTTGCCAAGCTCTGTGCTTGTTTTCTCGCAAATTTCATTACATGACACTGGTATTCCTATGCGATAGCAGCAGCTTCACTTGCTACCTCCAGAGGCAGCATGTTAGGCTTCAAATCACATTTTGAAAGTGTGACAAACTTAGAAGCAGGGCTCACCTGAAAGAAAAGGGCTCAGCCTCCTGGTGAGCTGAAAAGGCAGTTCAGTGTTGTTATGAGTAGGAAGCAAGAAGAAGACATGCAGCAAGACTCGGATTGCACACGACGTCTGCGCGCTGAGGTCCCCACTGGAGAGCAAGTCCTGCATAAGATATGTGGAGGTTCAACTTTGTCTATGCGGTGTTGCAGTGGCATTGCATACACTTAATTTTACTTCAGTCTTGGAACGTAATTGAATTGCTCTTGCTGTGCTCTGTTGAAGAGGGTAACACAAACAGATGACAAGCCTGGAGGGAATATCTATTTCAAGTGACTCAAAGAGTGTGACTGACGCTGGGCACAGTAAATCATTCCCTCAAGAGTTACTTGGGCAGTCACAGATCTTCATCTGCCAGCTTCTGGCTAACACTCTGACATGGGCTTGTATTGGGCTACTGACAAAGAACCTACATACAGAATGCCTGAAATTGTATTTCGGGCTTCTTGAAACAAGAAAGTGATCCTTCTTCAGAGTCAGTTGAAGAACTTCCACCTAAATAAGAAGAAATAAGAATGGATTTCTAAAACTTCATATTTTAAATGCATTGTTACGAAGGATTTGACATCCCATATAATTTTCCTTAATTCATGTTCTGTTCTGTTTTCTCCAATAATGTAATTATGCTACTTGCTTGGTTTGTAATCTTGAGTGTTATTTTAAGAAAAAAGCCAATCATCACTCTCCTAAGTGTCTTCTTGTACCTCTGTGCCAACTCTTACAATTTTGTTTCTTAGTTTTGTGACATATGACATCCCAAAAAATTTCTGATCCTGGCTTATTCTTACTCATTTTCCCAGGTGATTCCCACATCACTTCGTTAAAGCTTTACTGCTACAGAGGTTTTAGTTTTCCGTCACCTCTTTACCCTTTTGGTTTCCAGTTTAACACTTGTTTTACCTCTGTCACTAATTCAAAACATTCTGGGTTTTGTTTTTGGTTCATTCCTACCCAGTAGTCACTGTTTTCGTGAAGTTTAATTAATTAATCACTCTCTGTTGTGGTATGCATTACCTTTCTTATGGTGTTAATATGAAAGATCACAATAGATGGTTTAAGGTCAGTAAAGCTAATGCCGGTTAGCATTTATTAAATTATTCATGGCAGAAAAATTTTTTTCCATATGCAATCTCCCACGCTTTGAAAGCTGTGAGATTTTCTCTTCGATGCTTGTGTTTCTATAGATAAGTGTCATATGTTGTAATATCATACTGTTTCTAAATTTTTTTCCTACCACTGACAGAAATATTTTGTCTTGTCATTTCTTACATTCAGCTGTACCGCCTTTCTTCAGTGTTCAGTTCTGGGAGAGCTTTATTTAGTCGTTTGGTACTTCCTGATAATTCCATCTTCATGAATATTAAATAGCCGCTCAGACATTAGTTTCAATCTTACCTTTAATACCTTTTATACAAGTCATTTCAGTGTGTCACTACTGCAATATTTGAGCCATAAGACATTTCAGAGGGAGAGGAAGGTTCTAGGCTTCAAGGGCCCTTGGCTTTGGCTGTGCAGTTTTCTCTGCAAGCTTGAATTCACACATTGCTTAGTTCTTTCTCTGTAGCAGCGTGTCTGTGAAGCTTCCCAACGGGAGGAATGTTACATGTAATTTCCACCTCTTTGCAGAGCTGGAAGCTTTTAGGTGACTGACTGATTTGTCCTATATATTTCTTTATGTGAAAAAAAGGACTTGCTACAGCTCTCCTTGGGTTTTTGATGGCAAAGTTAACACTAGTCTATACGCAAAACTGTATGTTATACCCAGCAGAACAATAATTTTTTTAAGTAATTTCCCCTCTTAAGATGAAAAGCATGAACCTTGAAAATGTGGTGGGAATATACTAGTTTATCAGCTATAGAATTGATGGCTAAGATATAGGTGTGTGTTACTGTAGAAGTATATGTATTTCTGTACAAAGACTGAGAAACAGTGAGTCCTACTACATAAAAATGCATGTTATCCTCAAGTTTCCCTGCATCTACAAATCTTTCCTAGTGGTTTAAGTGAAGGTCTGAGACCTGCATGTGAATAGGTCTCACAGTACGTATGAATGGCACATTTTCTGTATCACGCCAAGGAGAAGGCAGGCACAGAGCTGGACAAGAAATTCTGAGTCATCATTACAGTCCTTGGAAACTGTAGGCAACAGTGGAACTGCTGATTACAAATAGCAGTAGTTCCTTCTTATAACTAATTACATTTTTTTCCACAGTTATTCCTGTTCAAAGGCTTTTTTTCAGAACACCAACTCCTTAATGGTTAGAAACCTTCCCCTAATATCTACTTAAATGTATTCATAGTCTATTTATACTCATTTATTCTTTTGCCAAAATCATTCTTAAACTTTAATAGCTCTCTGCTTTCCCTGCTGTTTATTCACTTGATGAACTGATAGAGAACAATAAACACCCCTCTCCTCTTTCTGGACTAAACAGGCCAAACATTTTTAGTATCCTAAGTCAGACTCTCCAATTACCTGTTGTTGTGGTTTAACCCCAGCCAGCAACTAAGCACCACGCAGCCACTCACACACTCCCCCCTGACACACAGTGGGATGGGGGAGAAAACCAGGAAAAGAAGTAAAACTCGTGGGTTGAGATAAGAACTGTTTCATAGAATATAAAAAGAGGAAACTAATAATGATAATGATAACACTAATAAAATGACAATAATAATAATAATAAAAGGATTGGAATGTACAAGTTATGCGCAGTGCAATTGCTCACCACCTGCTGATCCACCCCCCTGTTAGTCCCCAAGCGGTGATAACCCCTGCCCCCACTCCCCCCAGTTTATATACTGGACATGACATCCCATG
>JAVJGG010000032.1:25743543-25773274 GCA_035590195.1 Aviceda cuculoides
CATACTGAACTCAAAACACAGCACCGTACCAGCTACTAGGAAGACAATTAACTCTATCCCAGCTGAAACCAAGACACCTGTTTATCTCTGTAGTGTTTTTTGCAGGTGTTTTTTTCCAAATTGATCTTTCTTGAATGACATATCAGGTTGAATATCAACAAATAGGAATTCCAGAGACTCTCACTTGCAGCACACGTGGGTATTTGTTTAAATTAAAGATGAAAGCTGACATCTTCAGTGGTAATGCAGGATTAAAATAAACCAATACTCAAATGTTTTGAGACATGGGGATCAGAGTCTTAAAAGGTAGGAGAGAAGTTAGATGATGGTTTCTGCTCATTCACTTAAATCTCAATCATATCAATTTACTTATTTTTAATAACAGACATTTGGAAAAGCTTTTGAGGCATAACTGAGTCTCTTTTTTACATGATTTTGCACTATAATCATGCAGCTTTTTTCTACATTTAATTTTCTAACTCAGTAAAAGATAGCACCATGTTTGTTAAAAAAGCAGACTCCTAAAATGCATATATTACATCGCACCTGAAATACAATTTTAAAGCAACCAACTCATCTTCTGTAGCTGGAAAATAGAGACTCCAACAATTGCTATGCAGGAAGAAAATAAAGACTTTTAACAATTGTTATACAGGCCTTTCTGAGTCTCCTCAGCTTGTTGATGCTGAAGGCACTTCAGTGTTCTAAAACCCCTGATTACAGTATTCATCCATTACTTTTTTAGTTCATGTTTTACATAAATGTCAGTATCTCCTTTCAGGACAATGTTATATCAGTAGCAGGGATCAACATACAGAGATCTGAATACAAACTTTATACACTAGATTGGTGTGAAATCAGACAGGTAATTATCATATTCAGGAATAAGATAGAGAATTCAAAGTGCCAACAGCCTTGTTTTTGACAAGGCTGCACAGTTATAGTTAGTGTCAGAGTATTGACAATTTCTGCACAGTTACGTATAACACGGTGGAGAATCTACCCTACAAAGCCAAAACGCTGCTCCAGTGCAGCAGCAGAAGGGACAATTTGATAATCTTTGCAACATACAGAAAGATCTGAAGCTCTTAAGTAATTTTTCGTAAAAAACAATCTATTTGAGCAATTACATTATGCTATGAACTTCTATTTCCAATTGTAGACATAGAAGTTATTTGGTTTGTAAATATAAAAAGCCACTGAAAAAAAGAGTTCTGAGCACAAGAAATGGCAAATCTTTTATTTTCCAGAGCTTGAGACACAGACGCACAAAAGAGCACATAACTATTCAGGACTGACAAATCTGAAGGAGACAATGCAAATGGAAAAAAAAGGCTCTTTATAATTTTTTTTCTTTTGAGCTTTCATTTTCATTTTTTTTCTATTATTCTATTATCAAGTAATGAATGTGCATTGCAGAAATGGAGTCTATTTTTCAGCAATGCATTTGTATAGTTATATCGCTGACACTTCCTATTCAGCTTTGAAAGTGGAGGTTTTCTGAAGACATTTCTCTTGAATAGAAAATTTTCTAGTTTGAGAGGGTGGGAAATCAAGTTGTTTCATCTTTTTTCACTGAAAAAAGTCAGTTAATGCAAATTTTTTAATCAGAACCAGACAATTTTCACAATATATTCCACCCTTCTCAGTGGCATCACTAGTTTTTATCTATTTCTTTCTCAAAAAAGATACACAGTCATGTTAAAAACTCTTGTCACAAATTTTATTCCGAACCCTGTTTGGCTGTTACCAAAATTTGAAAATATGGGCTGTCATCAATAGACTCCATCCTCCGGAAATAAATATGTACATCTGTATACTTACTAACTTTGCCTTTCTCTTTTTAAGAGGCAGGAGCCAGATGAGTCGTGAAGGCTCTGGGGAACTTCTCATAGAACTAAAGACAGAGATATGCCCTTAAAGCACTTAGAAGAAGTATTAATTACTTCATGGCTTTTTAGAAGCTGATTGTGTCAAATACACCCACCAGAGATCTCACAATGACAAAATCTGTACAGTTGTCCCTTTATTTTCATTTTACATGTGAAATGACTAAGATCTTCAGGCAGATAAATACTAAAACAGTACAGTTCATTTGCCGTAACTGAAGCTGTTGACCCTTAAAAGATGAAGGAAAGACAGGGAATTTTCAGTCTTGCTGCTACTTACCAAAGCTGTGAAACCAAGAGGAAACATGGGGAATCATGATGAACTGTCTCTTCAACACAGACATTGTTATATTGTAGATAGTGTATATTCTCTGTGGTGCACATGTGTGTATACAAATGTGTAATTAGTATTTTCAGTAAATTAAAGCAAGAAGAAAAGTTAGTAACAATTCAAATACATTTTAAACATTGAGATCAACCCAGAGGAAAAAAGAAAAGCAGTGTGTGGAAGATCCCTAATGATAATATCATCAGGAAAAGACACATCACATTAGCATCAGCAATGAAATGAAACACTACTAAAATAATAAAGAAATTCAACATGTTGAGACAGACAGCGGAAGTAGCTTAAACTATATGGAAAAAAAACTGAAACAAAATAATATTCAAAAATCTAAGCTAACTGAGCTACCCCATATGGAGTGGTAAAGGACTGGCCCAAATCCAACTTCGATTTCCACCTTTCCAAGAAAAGACAAGCTAAGAGGGTGTTATCAGACAAAGGAGATCTTTTAAGCCTTCCCTTGATGCTGCTTCCCCTTTTCCTCTGCTCCCTGGAGACAGGATCAGCAGCCAGGTGAGCTGTCTGAGTACCGCTCGCTGCTCCCACATCAACTCCTCGTCTCTTCCTGGGCAAGGACAGCAAGCAAGATGGAGCGTCACACAGGCCCGAATCTCATTTATGCACTGCCAGTGGGCCCACACTGAACTGTATGCAGAAAGTAGATGCAAGAAAAGCTCCAAGAAATGCTGTATTATAGCAGAGAGTACAAAAACCCCATAGAAGGAAAATGAAAACTTGCAGAGCTAAAAGTAGTAAAAATACATTCGTGTAGAAAGTTTGAGGACCAACTTGTTACAAGAACAGTTTTGACATTTTGTGATACTGGTGAATGCAATGTCTTTGTTTGAATTCAAACCTATTTATGTATCTGTTTTTACAACTTCAGATGTAACCAGGTATATTCCTAAGGTAATTACTGGGGAATTTGGTAAAATTCCACATCGGATTTTTGAGCTTTGTGTGACATCCTAAAAGAAAATCCTTTCCAGAGGTTGTAATAGCCTCTCATAGTAATGTATAGATAATACATTTATATCTACAACTTAAAGATAAAAGCCATACAAATAATATAATTTTGTTCAAATCAGTGAATAGAGAAGATCAATAAGTATATACATGTTCTCTCACTGAAGTCCAACATTTGAGGCCAGGCTAAATGTAAACATTTTTTCAGCTAGCAATAAGGTCTGGTTGGTACTAATATTTGTTTCTGTGAAAATTCTTAGATGATAATTACTACTTTTACTATCTTCCACATAAGTATGATAGGTTTTTATGATTCATCTCTGCATCATATACAGACAATAGTAGAGGAAAGGCATGTTTAAAGGAATAATTTATATGGAATTGTAAGAGAATTTTTACGAATAGTTCTATTACTAAATGTATCTTTACTGTCAGAAGGACCTAAGATTATCACATCAATTTAATCCTAAAGCAAGTAATCCAGAGAAAGATAGAAATGGATTTGACAGTGAATAACAAAAGCTTGCACACAAAACCAAGAAACTTTGAAATTGTTTAATAGTCCATAGAATATCATGCCCAACAAATCCATAAATTTTCACGATCTGGGAACTTTAACCAACAGATTCACCTCCACTTCACCCAGGGGGATTCATTGTATTTTCATTATGGCTTAGAATCAGGATTTATTACAGAAAGTACAATGCAGACATGAAGAGGTGCAAACCTGTGGAGTGGTAGCAAGCTGGCTACCAGAAACCTGACCCACAAAAAGAACTGAGAGCTTCTCTCAGGAGAACATCATTAGTTGGAGAAAGGCCTATACAGAGCTCAGAAATGAAATTGTTGTCGTGACCCAGATGGAAACTGGTAGCCTGGATCTCTGAGGAGGCAGTAACAGGCTGCTCAAATATTTTAGTGCTTACCTCAGCATACCAGCCCGTGTACCAGCTTATATTTTTGGAACCTAAACAACACACCATTCTGGCCCCGAGACAGTAATGAGTAAAAAGAAAGAAAATCTGCACCATCTGTCCAGTTGCTGCCATACACAGCTCACAGGGACAATGTGCAAATCTAATGTGGCTTGTGGGGACGGAAGATGCAATTTGGCTCTTAGATTTGAATGGTTATGCTCTCTTCAACCAGATACCAAAAGCTTTTGAGTGCAATGGGTGTTTTCTCCATGTTTGCCCAATCTGTTACTGGAAGGAAACTCCAGTTCTGTGACAAAAGGGACATATGGCCATTTGCACAACCAAGAAGGTGGAATATTTTTCTCAGACAGAAAGGATATGAAATCAAAATGGTTAGTTTAACAGGGACTTAACAAGGAAAATATTTGAGAGCTTACATATTATCGCAGCTAATGATATCTTATGGTTTTTGTTATGGCAAGATGGCCTTTGGGGAGCAAATGATGAATGTTTGAATTACAAACCCCAACCTAAGAAGAGTATAAATATACCAGTCCATGTTCTTTCATCGCTAGATGATATGCCTTCTTAAATAACCTGGCATTATTTATGAGACCACTGAGGAACTTAATAATTCGAGTTGGTTAATACTAAAGCATAACTATTCCCTAAAGTCTGCCTCTGCCTCATCCTACCAATTTTTTGTCTCACTTTATGGAAATGAACCCTACAGGAACTTGTGCATGCAAAAGCAAACAAAAAACTGTTAAATGTTCTACCACATATGAAATGGAAATTTAGATAGACTTTCTAGGGACGTTAAAATTTTGGTCAAATATACATGTGACAGTTTCAAAGTATACATATTGATAAAACAAAAAGCTTCTATGTAATACCAGCTGCTGTAAAAATGAAAGAAAACAAGAGAACATGGCAGTTTACTGTTAGAAAGACTGCACATGATATTACTGAAATTAAATATCCACAAACAGTATGAAGAAACAATCTTCCAATCTGTACGTAAAATTTCTTATATTTAGACAGCAGATAAGCCAGTGTGGTAAAGACCTCAATATACCTTTTCTTTACTTTTCCCACTTACAATATGGGTATCTTCATATTTTTTTGAAAATGAAATGGCTCTGCTGTACTGTACACACACAAAATCATTCAACGTATTAATCCTCCTATCTAGTTTATCATAGTCTAACCCACTGCTGAATGCTATAATTTGACAGTCTTTCAAGACATTTATATCGCAATACGAAAGCTGTATTTTTTGTGAGCAAAAGGGGAACTGGTTCCTGCCACTGGGGGCTGTATCACTTGGATGTGCAGATTATTCCTGGATGAACACATCCCAGACCTTACTCTGAGTGGGCCAAAAACTTATTTGTAGGAACACCAAGGGAGTAACATCAGTTGAAACATGAAATAGGGACTTAGTAATGTTAACAACCAGTCAAGAATAAATGTAGAGATTTTTAATTCCCAGAAGAAAGTCCATCTGGATCCAGCAGTCAACCATTTTGACAAGTGTTCAATAGAAATCAACATACTGAAAAAACCCTGAAGGTCATCAGCAGCAACCTTTATCTCTATTGGGAGGTGTTAAATGTTCCTGCAGGTTTTAACTGCACAGATGCCTTGTATGTGAACACATTTTCCTACATCATCAATCAAACAGAGTCCAGTGACAAAAGCCATTTCATAAAAAAACATATCCAGAGAATGGAAAGAATATTATCACATGTGCCTGAGTGTAGAAATGGTGACATGGTATTTTGGTGACATTTTTACAAAAATTGTAAAAATCTCCAAATGAAATTGAGGGGGGAGGAGGGGTGCTTGCTATTTTCAGCAATGTATCCACTTAGTGGAGCAGGCTCAGTTATTACTGGTGAATTGTTGACTTCTGTTTATCAAAAGGGTAAGATCAAGAAACTTTTTCTGCAGGTACTCTTACAAAATTTAATTAAATTTCTCAAGCTTAATTATATACATTCTTCAAAATGTGGGAGGGTTTGAGTGAAAAATAATTGTACTGTACTGCAGGGGTAGGTCTATGATATTTTGAAAAGGTTTGAAACAACTGCACTCAACCACTATGATAAAACATACTGTAATATGACTGCAGAGCATTCCTGTGTGCAATTGCCGGACAGGTCGCTCTCCCACTGGTTAACTGTGACCCTCGTGTCAAAACCATTGTGCACCATCTTATTTCTGCAATGACAATGAGTCAGATATTAACTTGGATTTCTAGTTTTAATCAACAGAGAACAGTCTGAACGCACTTGATGAGATGAGCGGTTGAAAGAAGCAGCACATTTCTGATAATGCATAAATCACCTGTAGCAGCAGCTGCCATCTCTCGCTTGGGCTAGACATCTGAGTGGCATGGGTGTTTCCAGCACCAGCTCTCTATCTTCTTATATACCTTATAAAGGGTATTGTAATAGTTAACAGTGAGGGTTTCTGTTGATATTCCCCAAGAAAAGCAATGTCGTTAGCAAATCCCAGTTTAATCATTCCCAGCTGTGGTGCCAGGTAAGTTTTATGCTTGCCTATCTGGCAGTTCAGTAGGTTACATGGCCCTGGCCACCACAGGGCCTTGTCTTGGCCCAGGTCCACATCTACTGTGACTTCAATGTCTCTAGCAAACCTACAGTGTGATAGTGGTTGATGGCATCTTCCATATACAATCAAAAGAAAATGGTTATAATGAACGCAAACATCCCAGCAATGCTATTTTTCCATTATTACTCAGAAAAATGTCACTGTCAAAAAGGACTGAGCAAATCCAATTTTTGCTCGCAGAAATTAAGATATCCACTAAATCGCCTGTATTTGCCAGTCTGTTTTTTCTCTTCACAGTGTCTCCCAAGACTATCATTACGGAGCAAACTATAAATTATGTAGCAAAAGTAGTGATATAATTTCTACTGAAGACAAGACTTCTATCAAATGAGACATGCATACTCATAACTGTCACATCCATCAATCATTTTGATATGTGCCACATCTCACATCTGTTTGAAGAAATGGTCTTTGTTTACATTTTGAGAGGATTGAGGTATTTTATTTCCTAGCATTTTAAATTCTTAGGCCTTGATTCTACATGTAATACATGGTCTTATTCAGGAAAGCACTTTGTTAATTATTTCCTGAATTGGAGCCATAAGACTTGTAACACTTCAAATAGTTTCACTGAATTAGAACTTTTCAATGTATTTGGCTCACTACTATGTGTTTTTTAGGTTTGAGTTTCTAAGTATTTTCTTCACCTATCATTTGCTGCAATGAAAATGTAGATATATTCCATAAAATTACAGAAAGGAAACTTAATAAAACCAAATTCAACATATAACACTTCTCCTAAATGCTTTGATATGTTTTTATTTTAGATTTTTCAAGACAGCCACTATAGACCAGAAATATGGGTCAGTGTATCCAAAACATCCCATATATTTCTACATTTCCAGCCACATATCTCTCAGATTCATTACCAGGTATCTTAGGTGAAAATATTCAGTTAATACCTAGAAAATTACATGAACTAAAGTTTATCTTGGGACTGGAGAATTTTGTGTTTACTCCTCCGCTCTGGAACGAAATTGCCTGGGTGACCTTCAGTTCTCCTTTGTAAAATGACTGTTACTGTATTTCTTCACCTCAAGTAGTTTTTGACGATCAGTGTGTTGAAGATTTAAGCTCCTTAACTAAAAGAAGGTGACATTTAATAAAGATATTGTTATTAAATCACTGTGTAACAACCAATCAACACCAAGGCCTTTTTGTTTCAGGCAGGATAATACTCAACATCTGACAGTCACTGACCCCAAAAGGCACAATAATATTTGTATTTCAGTTGCAATTTCAAAGTTCAGAGAAGTGCAACACCTTAAAAATTCTCCTCAGAAAATCTTGCTGTGCACCTGAGAAAGAATAACAGTTTGGCTTTTGCTCAAGAAACTAACAGTGAACCTTATTTTTCTGAATCAAGATTTTCTATTTTCTTTAGAAATGTTGTGTTAGAAACAACAAATTGAGCACAATAACTCTGAAGAAGATAATTTTATTTAAAAGAACATAAGATTTTTGAAGATTCATTTTATTCTGAATTCTGAACAAATTTTGAACAGTTTAATGTATAATAAAAGGAATTTAGTAATTTTTGTTAATAGGAAATTTCTTTTTAATTTTAACATTTTAAGATGTTGCTCAAATTTATCACGTAGTATCCTATAATTAAAAAAAATGAAAGAAAATATTTTCAGTGGGAAAACAACAAACTTTTAATTCTGTTTCTAAGTAAGATGTTTCAGTACTGTTGAACTTATTTCTTGTTTCCTCCTCAGAAAGCAGTTACAGTAGGAATGTGACTGTAGTCAAAGACAGATTTCCATCTTTCTGTTTTACCTTTTTATCTGTAGGTCCATCCTCAATTTTGTTACAACATGAAGAGAATTTGAGAAGTTATATTAGTTTTGAAATTTTCACTGATAAAAGCATATATATAGAAAACTTGTTCTTTGGTTTCTGCACAGAGTATACGTGGGATTTTTACCCCAGATTGCTGTATTTCTTAAATTATTCTCTATCAGTCTGAAATGTCATATGTTCATAAAAGAAAAAGAGTGTTTCATATTAATATTATAGTATATCTTGTACATCTTGCACATATTTGGATTTAAGCAAGTCTAATTCCGTCACACGATTTGGCTGCTTATGTAGATATGTTTTTGTAGAAGAGCAATGAGACCAAAGATGGTGAATCCCAGATAACAAGAAGTGTGGGCCCTGACGTGGCTAGAGGTGCTGCATTTGTGACCTGGTTTTAAGTAAACTGGATTTTCTGATTTAGACAGTAGGCAATGTAGACAATTTAATGAAGAAAAGGAATGGTACAAATTAGACCTATTAACCTTTCTTCTTATCAATCAAAAAAAAAAAAAAGCATCTGTTCCAAATGCAATAAAATTTTCCCAGCTTATTATTTATTTGTTCAGAGTTAAGGAAAGTTATACGAACAACTGATTTCCCTCTGTTATTCTAAATTAGTCTTTTTTTTATCTCTTCCCACCCTCTTCTTTTTAAGCCTTTTAACTAATACTGTTTCAAGGATTTTTTTCTGAAGTCCTGTGATAAACACTCTGGAAGTTCCACAAGAAAAACACTGTAGTTTGGAAGAGCATAGAAATGAAGTTTATAGACAGAAAACAGACTGTTAGAAGTGATGCATTGACATTACCGATAATTTCATATAGGTCAGCACATCAGCAGGTTTCTTATCCAGAACTTTCAATTAACCCGTATTTTTGCTGTATATCATAATGTTTGAATGCTTTGTATACATCCAGACTAGCCTAGCATGTTTTCTAGGTATTTTTTAAATTTGTTAGAGAGATTAATTTACCAGCTACTGAGATTTCTTTTCTCCTTTTTGCCTTGGCATTCAAACTATAAACAGCGCAGTTTGTTTTCACATACATAAAAACTTATTTCGAAGGAAATTCAATTTCACCAGAGTCCTCCTTATCCTCTCCATTTCTTTTAAATTTGTCTGAGAATCACATAAGCCTATTATACACTGCAGTCGTACTATCAGACAAGATTAAAGTGGTTTGCTTTGCTCTGACCACTAGTTCACATAATCACCTTTTACTGTAACATTTCCTTTGCAGTAGTTAAATATGTATTTGTTTATTCCATTCTGTAACACAGAAAATTAATGCATGCAAACAAATATAGATTACGACTGACATGAATTCTTAGTTTCAGAAATAATATTTATTAAAAGTTCCTACCAGTCATAATAAGTATCAGTAGTGTACAAACCAACTTCTTCTGCAGACAAAAATAATAATTAAAAGGAGATAATACGTATAAGCTCCTGCTATTTCAACAGCTTTTGATTATAATTTAATAATAATTTGCATTTACTGAATTATACAATAGACTGTTACTATATTTCATAGTGATTTTTTCTATTGAATTGCCAGGATATGTAGAAGTTGGGCAAAGGCTGGCAAAGAATCTGGATGGTGCCAGTCCTGCCAAGGGGAAAAAGAAAGATCTATGGAGTGAAAGTGCACATTTCCTAGAAACAGACTGAGAGAAAAAATCAGAGGAACAGTCTGAAAGCTCCTAGAGGATAACAAGGAGATTACTGACAGCTACCATGTATCTATCAAGAAGAAATCATGCCAAAGCAATCAAACTCCTTGTGGTGACAGAGGCTTAGACCTTGTGGACAGGGAAAAGCAGCCAGTGCCATGTGTCCTCAGTAAAGTTTTTGATACTATCTTATATCACATTACTAGAAGCAAGCAAAGGAAACGGCTGAGATGATGAAATTTTGTTTGGAAAACCCCGTGGGGGCTGGCAGCGCACGCTCAGCGTCAGGGTGGGAGGGCAAGCAGAGGGCAGCTCTCGTGGCAGTTCGGCTCATCCTCGCTCTCCTTTTCTTTTTGTGGTGAACAGAGAATAACTTATTACATTTGCATGTGGCACAAAGCTGAGGGAGATTGCAAGTACAGAAAAGAGGATTCGAATTTAACATGACCTTGACAAATCGGAGGAATAGTACAAGATAAACAGTGTGTAATTAAATAAGATATGTGCGAAGTATATTTATGGGGGAAAGCCTGTGATTCTGTTCCTCGGTCTAAATTGACCTTATGACCATCCTGGCACAGCATAGTTCAGATAATGTTTCTCCAGGTGGGGTTATATGCCATACATTTCAAAATAAACTGGGCTGCTTAGTTGTGTCTGATCTGGTGTCTGGTTGCTCATTCACTGCGTCTAACTGCCTCAGTGATCACCTACTTTATCTGGTAAATTTGAGTCTGGTGCTCACAGGTCTTAAAACCGAGCCATAATCCAGAGAAATGTTTGACATCAAAGCTTTGAATCTCTTAAGATGAAATAAAATGCTTCAAAAGAAAAACACCCTGGATTATGGAATTTTAAATTTCAGTATTTTTCTCTGTTCTAAACAATGTATGTATAATATCTATAAAAATGCACAGCTATTAGGGTGTGGGCATGTAAATACTCTGGAGGCATCCAAGCTGGCTTTCTGCAGGCTGGGCTGGAATAACGTTGGTCCGCCGTATTGCACAGGAGCACCCTCAAAACTTTGCACATCCGTAAAGTCACTGTGTGATCTCACCATGCAGTGGCTAGGTCCGGGGGTCCCCAGCTCAAAAATGCCCAAATTGCAGGGAGCAAATTTCACATCTGTTTGTTATCACGTGCCGTTCACAGATAAAACCCACAATTGTTGTCCAACTTGTAGTCCAGTTTGGCTGTAGCTCGTTGAAGTCGAGGGCAGGCAGAGCGGTGGAACAGCTCTCCTCTCCATGTGGAACAGTGCCCTCTCCTGCTCCTCCGGGCACTGTCTCGCCCTGCAAAAAGCATTCCTTCCTTTTGCACATACTTTATATGAACAGTCAGATGGGCAAAGCTCAGTCACACACGTCTTCAGCAGCAGAATACATAAAAAAACCCTTTGCATGCCGAACTTTTCACCAAATCGAGGTTATTTGCAGGTTGCTCGTAGTTACGTTCATTATCAATACCACAATATTTGGAGGTCGTTTCCTGTCCACTGTCCTGTCCCCCACAGGGGCTTTGGATCATGATTTTTAGTTTGCAAAGATAATATCTCTTTAAATAAAACACAATATAATCCTACAAATTGGAATTGTCTTTGGTAATGCTTTTGTTGTGCTTTGATGACAAGTGTATAAGCCTTGGCTGCTGTGCTTTTTCCACAAAACAGTAGTCACGCTTCTTGAATTCTTGAGCACTCACAGGACTAGCAGTTGATAGACTCTCTTTTCATTGAGTCTCCGACATTACTTGTTGGTGCTATTCCTTCAAAATGCTTTTGATGTTAGCCTCAACATCAACCAAAAAGCTATAGTAAAAATGGCTGCGGGGAGAGGTTGGTAAGGGTCAGAGAGAAAGAGAGATTACTGTTTTACTCAGTGTAGTAATGTTCTGACTCCAGCTCTGAAAGCACAGGAATACATTTACCAAAAACCCAAAACCACATTAGTGAAATTTTCACCCAAATAACTTGCAGTTCCTGTGGTATTTAACTTCTCAGTTCTGCAGATTCATACAGCAAAGTGAATATTGTGTGGCAGGTGCTGGGGAGAAAGCCTAGAGACTTTGAAGTAGAGCTGTTGAAAAATGCAAAAAGCTGCAGATTCAGAGCACATCCACACAATGCAAAAGAAACCTGATTCTGGGAGACCCTAGTTTTACAAATCTTTAGCTGCAGCCATTCTTTGACTGTTAACCAGAAAATGAGCTGCATGTCCCAACAATATCTTTAATGTCAAGGCAGCTTGCCAAACTATCACAAGTGCTGGTTTGTTTTCAAAGGAGAGAATACTTTGAATGAATCTTGGGACAGTTCTCCTCATTTCTTGATGTTTCATCCTTTGCTCTGTCAGCTGTGCCTTCTTAGTCTTGTTGATTTTAGTTGACACTGTCTTAATATATTTGTCTCACAGCAGGACTCACCATCTTGAGCTGTAGACAAGTATATAACATAGCAAAGATGGAAAAGAATCACTTGCCCTGTGTACCAACCATAGCTACAAGGAGTTGCTGCCATTCTTGATTAGAAAGGCTTTAAAAATGGGATTATAGTGCATTCTTGTTAAAAAGATCTATTTTAACTCTCATAATGCTCTGACTCTGTGTATGTATGCAGTGAAAATCCTTTAGGTATTAGACATAATCAGAATAGCTCAACTGGGTCATAGGTCCAACACTGGCAATAATTCAGTGCAAGCAAAGTGGGTTATTTTGTTGCTGGTTTGTTTTTCTTGGTGAGGGGTTTTTTTTTGGTTGGTTGGTTGGTTGTTTTAAGGGCAATTAGCTGCACTTTAAAGCAAGTAGTCACTGATTTCTACCCTCAGTTCTGTGGCAGTGAATTCTGAGTCCTTCTGACCAGATTGTGCTACGTTCAGCAAAATTCTCAGTGGACTAACTGATAAGATGTCTGATAATTTCTGAGCAGCTGTCTTGTGAAAATTGACAGGTGACCTTCAAGACAATTATGCAGCTTCTTTCTTCATTTATGTTGATAGATATATATTCAGGCTTTCATTCTTCTTTTTTCTCCAGAAATTTTGTGTTACTTTTTGCTTCTATTTTTTTGTCTCTTTTTCTTATGCTTATTTTCTGTTGAAGGTTTTTCATGCTTGGTGTTCATCATTAGGTTTCATTATTATTTAATATTTTTTCATTCTAAGTGAATAAAAAAAAGCATAGGACTGTTCAGACTACGAATATTTGAACAGTGAATATGTGATATGAAAATAGGCCATCACAGGTGCCTAAAGTTCATGCTAAAATATTCATGTATCTGCATGTTTGTGAACACAAAAGCTTGTTTTTCACAATTTATAATAAGGTGAATCAGTTCATTCAACTACTGTACACCACATTCAATTAACTCCCAGTCCCCTATAGAGAAAATGAAGCAATAGGGTTTTTTCTGGTTTAGTTTGAATTATTCAAATCCTCATACAATGTTTTGTTTTCTACCACTGAAAGTCAGTATGCAGTGGTAGTGGAATCATTTACACCGAAGCCAACCTGTAGACTGAAATGAGGTTACTTTTAAGGCTTTTTTCCTCTGACTGACTGCAGATGAGAAATATTGAAAATCTTATGTTCCAGTACAGGCTATAATGAAGTCTGAGTCCACAATTCTTCTGTCTCTAAGAGGTAGCAGGTTTATTTTTAAGACATTGAACACTTGGTAGAACTGTCCACAGATGTCACTCTCCAAAGACCCATCCTTAAATCAATGCAATGTCCACTAAAACTCAATCTTAAACTCAATCTTTAAAAAGTCTTAAAATGCCTTGAAAAGGCAGAAAAATAATAGACAGCATTTCAGCACTCTATTATACCACTCAGTTTTCTTGATTATGCTTTCAGGTATCTATCTAATTGTTGAAAATGAAGGAAAAAAAATCTCATGTGGTGTGGAAAACACTGTTAAATTAAGATGTGATATTGAGATAGAACTGAAGAGCCCTTCACTTAAATCGGATTTATTGCTTCCACCTTGTTAACCTTTGTCCTCAGTCACTGACCATTTTGTTACACAGGGGCCAGAGACTTCACATTTATGGCTTTTCTAAAGTGCACTTGTCAGCTTCCACTATAAATCCTGACATTCATATCATCTCAGAAACTTGATAACAAAGTGCTGTGAGTACCCAACATGATGTCACAAACATAAAAATGGATTTCACAATACTAAAGGGGCCACCATGAGTGTCCTTTGCTAATTATCAGGACAACAAATGGCCTTAGATTAATGTGGCACAAGGCAAACATTGCAGGCTTCCTAGACTGGAAAAATAAGTAGGGTTTTAAAAGGCTAGTTATCTGGAGATAACTCTTGGAGTAACTCTGGCAGCATTATTTTTAAGCAAAACAAAAGAATGAAAATAAAAGGCTGATTCTGTCATTGTCCATTGAGAAGCATGAGGAGAAAGTGGTTTTTTTCATGGAGCTTCAGACAAGAACTGTGCTCCTCAGTGAAAATGGTCAGCCCATAACCCATTATTTTATATGTCAAACTAGAATGCTTTTTTTCTCATGTACATCACTTTACAATTCCCTATACTAAGTTTCATATGCTATTTTCATTACTCAAGCAGTCTACTATAGTCCTTTTGCACTTTTTCACTGTCTGCCCTTATCCTTTCTACCTGGAATAATCTGTATCAGAAGCAAGCTTCATCTCCCTCCTGCTCGCCCACTTTCCCAAAACTTTTATGAATGTGTTAAGCAGCACAGACACCAAGGCAACACCCAACTAAACTCCACTGGTGACCCCCCTCCATTCAAAAAGTTGACTAACGACGCTTGTTCTCTAGCTCCTATATTTGGAGCTGTTATTTACCTATGACAGAGTTTTCTCTCTTACCCCATCATTGCCTAGTTTCTTTAAAGGCACTGAAGACTCACTGTAAAAAGCCATCTGATAGAGGTATAAAGGTATGAAAGAACTAAGGAATGAAGGTAGGAGGCAAGCACCTATCTCAGGTTTCAGGAAGGGAATCCCCTCCCCTGGTTGTCCTAGCCTTTGAAATTTATTGTTTGGCTTTTCCATAAAATTTGCCATAGAAAAGATGACTTAACCCCAGGGCACTCGGCGGGGGGAGATGGGAGAAGTGACAAAATACATACAGTTGAAAAATAAACATAGCACATAATGTTTGCTTTCTGTTACTGCTTTGGCAGTGATCTGTGATGTCTGAGAATTCTGCGCTCCAGACTGTCTTTGAACACTTCTCCTTTAGTTGGGAAGTAACTGATTTCATAGTGCAGGTTTTTCAAGTCCTCTGCAAAAGATTTTGCTCTAATTTTTTCTCACACTCTCATTTTCACCTATTCCCATGGTTTGGCAATTCATGCTGCTTCCCGTACTTATCTTTTCTCCTGCATAGCAAGGGTTTTCCATTTTCTCCTTCAGCTTTCTTAAAGCTTCCTGGTTTTATGTCTCTGATTTTTCTACAAGCTGTAACCATCTAATTTAGTCTCTTCAGTGCAATGTACTAAGCAATTCAGTATTCCTTATAACAAGCAAAGGAATCAAGTGTATACTTGTTACAAGTGTAGTCACAGGACTCTTCTGAGTGCATTTAAGGATGTTCCTCTTCCTGTTCCCCAGAAGACTGTGCTGGCAGTTATTTAGGAAGTTGTCACTGAAGACCGAACACTGCATTCGCTGTTATCTGACTAAGATATTGCATTCTAGGAAAAGCCTAGGGACTTCAAAGCTAAGTCCATATTCATTTACTTGAGGATCAAAACCAGTCTTTGTTCTCAAGAACTTTCTCGCTTTAAAGGAAATAAAATGTTGAGCCTTCCAAGAAAATTCATATATATTTTGATTGTTCTTAAGATGTGGAGAAGTTTCTAAACAGCTTTGAGCTTCTATTAACCACTTAATTGGACAACAGAAATGCAACGGCAGTATAAATCACAACTACTATGATACTGAAAATTCTGTACATATCAGATGTAATGGCACCAGTCAGTGCCATATGACAAGAGAAAATCAGGTGTTTTGGTTTTGGTTTTCCACTGAAATGTACACAGTACACTATTACTCATTTTCATCGAGCTGCACAATTACAAATCTGTCCATTTTGTCCCATTGAAAGGAAGTATTTTTAGTTTTCAAGAAAAGATTTTTATTTCCTAAGGCAACCTCACACCCTTATAAAACAATGTAAATGCAACACAGGTAATATGAGGATAGGGTTGTTATTAATCCAACATTTAAATATCACAGTACTAAGAGCTGCCCGCATAGCTCAGCTGAATGAGTTCAGGAGAAATTAAATCCTTTAAGTTCACCCTCAAAATTCTCATATTTGGGTGCAGTATAGCCCTTCATGATAACAAGCTTGCAATCAGGGTCACCCCACTGAGAATAAACTGCTGCTCGCCCACGTGAAAAAAGGCTGATGAATCCCCATTAAATACAGACACCTAACTGAAATGCACACGTCTTTGGCATCAAGAGAGCTTAACCTATTTAAGGTTTTATAGCTAAGCACTGTGACCTTCAAATGGATGTAGATCTGAAGTGAATATTAATTTAATAATGAAGTAATGAATTAATATGGTAGAGGCTGTTTTTTCATTCTCAGAGCAGCCAGGATTTTATATTATCTTTACTTTCTGGATAGTATTATATGAACTTAAGGATGGACTTGCCTAGGGGTTATTAAATATACTGCTTTCCTGCTGTTTCAGGCTTCAAGTGGGGTTTTTCCCAGATACTCTGTTAAAAAATCTAAAACATTAATATCAGATTTTGCTAATTTCAAACAAAAGTGGAAATTTTTGAGACAATAATTCCTTTTAAATAATTTATATTATTTAAAATACTCAGATGATAAAAATATTATGGGTAAAAAATGATCAGGCATATGTTTATTTTGCAACTTTTTGTCATGTTCCACATTACTGTGGAGCCTTCTGTTGTTCATCTGTCTACTTAGGTGCCCATAACTCTTTTCATCTGTTTAACACTGAAATTGGAGTTGTAATGTCAATCCCAACCAGAACAGCTCTCAGCAAATCTATATGCTGTAAGTCCCAAGATGGGATGGCAAAAAGGTATCTTCAACACAGTCTTGCTTTGAAAGTATGAAAGTGTGGTGCTCTAGGGCTAGTTTCGGGCCTTCCTGTCCCATTCAGCTGTAACTGGACATGATTTATTAGCAGTTTTCTTCTCTGATTTGCTGTCCGTCAGGAATACCTTTGCAGGTTAATGAAAAGATTATGCTTAGCTGACATTTATAAAGTCTAACATCAGAAGCCAAAGAATTCAAAGAGAATGTGAAAGCCAAGCAAAGGAACTTGAATTGCTTATAACTTTCTTGGCACATGAAGTTCTGCAGAATGAGAACTATTTCTTAATGAAGAGCTTTCTCTCCCAGAGACCTGCTGTCATGCATGCAAAAACATTAAGCTTGCTTTGACATTAAATGATGTTAACAGCCCATACTTCCTTCCAGAGGTTTTTCTTAACAACAACAAAAAAAAAGTATATAAATTGTGCTGCTTAGCTTCCTTGTCCTCTGTATTTCTGTATGGGAATCCACACTGTGTTTAAAATTGTCTTGTAATTGATTTTTATATAGACACAGGTGTCAACAGAAAACACTGAGACAATATAAGTTTTCAGTTTTTATATGCAAGAATAAGAATATAAGAAACACTGAAGAACACAAAATTTTGTGGTGAAGAAAAATCAGTGTGAACCAAAAGATATTACTACACATTAAAAAGATGAAAAAATTAAATTTTAGAAGTAAGCTAATTAATAGCCAAAATCTATTTTTACTTTTTGACCATCACATTACATATATATCTTCTAACAGCTAGAGAGACTTAAGTTCTTGATTATTATTGAAGCCTTTTATACCTTTTGTCTGAGAAGAAAAAAAACACCAACATTCTCTTGTCTGCTTTTTAACCACCACTTTCAAAGAAAGGGAAGAACAGATAATTTAAGCCTCAAAACCATCACTGCAAAAACTCTAAGTCTTCAGTCTCGGGTGTGTAAGGAGAAGCCTGCCACAGGCTGTTACTGACCCGAAGAGAAAGGGAGACAACTTGGGCCAGTTCTTTTTGGGCAGCACAGAGGCGCGTGGCTGGCAGCAGCTCCCTTGCGACAGCCAAGGACCGAGGGACCTTAATCTCTGCGTTCTCCTCCGCCCCCGCTGTGATCAGACACAATTTCATTCTCCGTCCTCCTTCACCTTAATGGCGCTGTACAAAGGTCTGAGGAAAACACCTTGGAAGAAGGCTTTTAACCTACTAAAGTGCAGCGCGCCCGCATCTGAGCCACATGACAGAGTCAACACGCGAGTAGAGACTGGCCAGGATTTACGTCCTTGTGTGGCGATGGCCGGGATTTCCTCCTGATGGCACGGAAACATTGACTTGACAAGTTCAGCACGTAAACTTAAATAAGATGAGTCTTTTCTTTTGAAAGTGTAATTGCTGTGTTGGCAATCATCATCAATTCCATGTGAAGAGCTTGAGTAGGCTGTTGCTCCCAATGATTTTCTGAAATGAGTATACGGCTAACCAGTTGTGTAAAATGAGTAATACTTGTCTGACCAATATTCATTTCAAGGCGTCTGATTAAATTTCCCTGGATCATAAAGCAAAGGATAAAAGTAATCTTAAATAGTTATCACAGTTATGAACATTTTGCATTAATTTTCGGTCTCTCATATGTATGAAAAGCCAGGTTTTTAATATAAAATCAAGCATGTGAGAAAATGGGTGTTTACTACTAAAATATCTAAGTTCTTAAAAATATTTTTCCAAATCTGAAAACTAGTTAGCCTCAAACACTTTTTCTTGAAGGTTTTATATTTTAGACAGTAAGTTTTGGAAGGATTTTTTTACCTGGAAAATAATATGCTTTTTAAACTTTTTATTTTTCTTTTAAAAACTTGAAATAGGCAGAGGAGGTAATAGGAGTTTAAGAGTATTCCAGTGTTTCTGATAAATTTGGAGGAAATGCCTTATTCTCAAAAAAAAGTTGTTAAATAAAAAAGGAAAAATTCAGAAACATTTCAAGGACTTAAAGTTATGGTCTGCTTACTTCTAATTCATTTATTAGGCTTTACTCATTCATATGAGTTGTTTTTATTATCAGAAGCTTAAAATTAGGAACATATTTTATTGCAGTTTAAGATTTTATTACAGTACAAGATAAAAAGAAGAAAAATCATAGTCACGAATTTAATATTCTAGGTATCTAGTAAATATTCAGGATATGTTAAAATTAGGATGCGTTTAAAAACTGCTGGCTACTTAAGATTCCCTTTTAAAATGACTGCTGAGTGATTGGGTCAGCTTCTCATTAGCTACAAAAACTTGCCATAATCCCTAATCAACTTTTACAATAAGTTAATGTGCACCACCGTGACAGCACATTTGCAATAAATGTGTTTGTGTGATACGAAAGGTCTGTGATCTGTTCTGCATTATCTGATTAAATGCATCTTTGCTGGAAACCTTTAAAAATGAAGCTGTGTAAAACATTTTAAAATAACTACAAAACATAAAGATCAAAATTCATTGCAAAGAACTGCAAGCAAAGTAAAAATGCATATAGTCTATTCCCACTTCATCCAAAGGATTTGCTCCTATAACCCAGGAGATATCCAGAAATGTTTCATATTCTGCAAACCAGATCTTGTTTACATTTAGAAGAACTGTCAGCAAAATATACAGATAACTATTTTCATTGCATTTTTCCTGTTTATTTTATTTTAAAACATATGCATAGTACCACAAATTTGGAGGAAACATGAGAAATATAGAGATAAAACTTGTTTCCATCCCAGTCCTAATCACATTATATGATTAGCAACCAAATATTTTACTGTTTGCCACTGTTAGCACTCAGTGTGCTCACGTTTATGTAACTGGAGGCAGCTGGCAAGCTGGTGTGCTGATTTTCAGGACTCCCGCAGACCAAGCAAGGAACTGCCCACGTGAACAGAAGAGGTGACTCCCAGGATATATGTCCCCAAAATGGTGTCCATCGGCTCTTTAATACCATAATCGGTGCTGGAAGGAAGGTCATGCGGTCCATTCATGGACCCAGGGCATGGAACTTTCTCTCTTCTGATGATACTGAGGAACAATTTTTTTTTTTTTTTTTTTTTTTTCCTTAGCAAGAGAATCTGGCACATACTGAAGCCCCTGTTCTAAGCCAAAGTTCTGTGTTCATTATACACAACTTGTTATGCCATTTATTGAAGTGTGGCACAGGGAAATTACTCGACAGCCCCCAAAAAAGGAACATAAAGCTAGCCTGTCATTGAACAATCTTTTTGATAATTTAAAAGTATATATCAATATATATCTGTCATTAGGTTGCACATCATGAAGTTCCAAAATGCAGGTATTTTAGGAAAAAAAATATTTTAAGGACGGATGGAAGAATTAAGTTAGATACAAAAGAAAACATTACAAAATTTTCTGATGATACTCTTCTAGGAAAGCACATAACTGATTTTCAGCATCTCTGGTTCAACACAATAGCCCTTAATGTTTAGCAGAGTTCAGACAGAAAAAAAATCTCAGATAAAACCTGGAGTGGGCTTTATAAACTTCAGCCTGACCTCTATTTAGCATTGAACATTTTAATGTTAATTTTTAATATTTTTTAATAACAGTATGTCTCATTCGAGCTGAATGAGAAACTGCCCACTGCTTCTAAAAACTCCACAGATAACCAGCCAAATGATTCTAGGGCAGCAATGAGAAAAGTAAACAGTGTGATTTGATTAACTTCTCAACAAAAGCATACTGAATGAAGCATACAAACTAAAGGAAGAAACATTGCAAAGTCAGTTTTCATTTAATAGATAATAATTATTAAGGGCTGGAGCACTGTTCACATCCCAAGTTAATTTTTTTTTTTTTAATGATGCAAATAATTAATGACAGCCAAAAGAATACATGGATTCTGTAACTGTCTACATACGAAGGCAGAATCCCTTTCTGAAAGATAAACTTCAGTCAGACAAGAGTCACATCTTAGCCAAAACCAATACATTGAGTTGATTAGAGGAGTACATGGATCAAATTTAAGGATTGCTGAAACAAAAAGGTTCTGATTAGATGACATATTTCCAAATATAAACTTCATGAATTGAAGAAATCAATATATCTTTTAAAATTTTTCTTAACTTCTCTTTTTCGTTTGTGTTTTTTTCCATTACAGCTATATCCCTAGCCTTTTGCAATAAACCAATTGCCATTAGATAAATCTTTAAAATAGATATTAATTTTGTTCATGTCTTTGAAGATAAAGCTGTTCACACCAGCAGGTTTTTTAGACTTTGCTCCTTTTCCCCATTACGCATTTGGAACTTCAGAGGGTAAGTAATTCTGCTGCATTACTTGCTACAACTATTTAAATGATTTATCCTCATGTGTATTGATACAATCTCCTTTTAGACTTCCTCACAGTATTTGTCAGATTTGTCTACTAGACCTGCTATCAAGGTTTCATTTATCTGTACACTGTATTTGCAATTCTTCGTAAAATTGCCTAATTTTTCAATGCCACTTTATTGCTGTTATAATTCTTCTAGGCTGAAATTCATCCTATTTCAAAACTTTTTTTCAAGACTTGTGTACCACCCAAGTACCACCTGAGCTTTCAAAATAAGGCTTTGAGCTGGTCTCATTGATGAAGTAGGATTCCAGCCTCTAAGGCTATTTATCAATTGTTTGTAATTATTTATGGGTGGTCAATTTAGAAAATTTGGGGAAAAAGATCTCTGTACCTTGTTTTTTAAAAAATTGCTCCACTACCTGAAATTATCCTTTTGTTATTCAGAAGTTAAATATATGTGTCAAGACCTGTCGAACTGGTTGTATAAAACTGATACTAATGGAAAGGCCTGGAGAACTAATTTGCTAAAATAAAAGCCCTTTAGAGTTGGAAGAGCCCAGCCACCACTGAATCCGTGGTGTAGGCATTGTCAGTAGAATTTAAAAAGGGGCTCTGCATAAGTGAATAAATACATCTTTTTTCCTAATCCACAATATTTATTGTTTGGTTGGGACTTTGGGGTTTTGTTGTTGTTGTTTTGAGGGGGGTTGTTGGTTTTTTTTAAATGAAATTTACCTAACAAAGAAGGATTAAATAAAGCTTTTGGACCACGTAAGTACAATGTTTTAATCCCATTAATAAGGACTATAATAGACATACCTTTGAAAACTTATGTAAACATTTCTCCAGAGCTGGGATTAAATGTCTGTTTTGACAGTCCCTTGCTCTCTGACCGTCAGTTATGAAGTCGTTCAGAGTGAAACTGTAGCTGAGATTTCCACTCATCTACTGTGGGACTCAGAGACTGAGTATTCAGTTATTCTGAGATCACACAGAAAACATATGCAGAGATTTAATTTTCAATTAGCTGTCTCGCATTGTTGTGAGATATATCATTCCTGTTTGTACATATGGATTTTGTCTCCTGAACCCGGTCAACAGACTATTGAGATGAGGGATCATAAAGAACCCATTAGATGGACAAGAATAAAGCAGAATTGTTATTTTAAAAGAATATATTGCATTTTATTGAAGCACAATTGCTATTATTTCGAAGTCCATCCCTCCCCTGCTTTCCTCCCCTTATTTCTGGAGGAATCCAAGTTAACAACTGGGGAGTTTAGTAGTATAGTCTTCTTAGAGAATAGATTTTGACTGTGCAGAGAAATAGTGCTTCATTTTAAATAACATTTCTTCCACATGTTGAGTTAAAATTTGGACAGCTATGTTTCATTCCTTGTTTTAAAATAGGTAAACTTGACCAATTTCTCATATATTTTCCAGCATAAGGCAATACATAATATTTTACCTTGTTACAAGTACAACCTTATAGTTAACGTGTTACGTATGCATATGTGTTGAAAAAAAATTCACTTCAGTGATAGCAGAACATATTATTAGATGTAGCTTTTTTTAAAAAGTGCTAGTGAAGAGATTGAATTATTATTTCTTAACAATATGTTTCTTTTCTTATCTAATTTTGGAATCCATGGAATCTGGAAATTGTCCTAAAATTATATGATTCCTACATGCACAGTATAGATGGCTTACAGGAAAATGGGGTTTAACTGCAATCTCAGTAGTGCAGTAGAAAAGACATGATGTTGGAAAGTCAAAGCAAGCTCTCCGAAGAGTAAAGAGAAAACTCATTAACAATAAACAATGAGGGAAAACACTTATAAGATGGAACAATAGAGAAGGAGATTGTGAAACTACTTCTGTAGGACAGACAATTTAATACAGAGACAACAATGTAAGGAAAGCTATGGCTTTTTCAAGTACTGTTCCCCTCACCCAAGTCTTTTTTTTTTTTTTACCACCTCTGAATGAAAAAGCATTGTATAAAATAGATCAGCAGATTACTTTCCTTTGCATGGCATGCTTGTTTATATATTTTGCATAGTGACATTTGCAAGCCAATGTGCTTTGCAGAATAATGTGAATTGTTGCTTTTAAAGGAGAAGTTTTTGTAAACTTATGTTAAGTCAGGTTGATATAGCAATTGTATTAACAAGGACAGAATTGCTTAAACACTAAGGAAATGAATGTAAAATTTATCTGGGTGATACATATTTATAAGGCACATACAGATGCATATCATGAGCTATATTTCTTTAATTTAATAAGAAATGAGCAGTTTGCTTCAGCATAAATACATTTCTCAGACTTACTTTATTGAAGGACATTCACCTGAAGCCTTTTCTGGTTGCTGCATAAAATATTTACAGAATGTTTTTATCATTAATTCTTTTAGAATACTTGAAATTCTTTTTTTCTGGCTAGTATAAAGAATCAGACATATAAATCTAGCCAAAATAAAAGCTGTTGCTGAAAACGTAATGCCAAAGATAGCAAATCATAACCAGTTTTCCTGTGTCACACCTTATATCAGTACCTTTTATCTTAAGCATCTTGTATCTTTATGCTTTTCTTTGGGGTCCTGGTAGGGTGTTATTAAGTAAAGAGATGAAATACCATATTACATCATTGACGCTAATCTTATTCTGGATCTAAGATTCAGCAGTAATCTCAAAAAATTCTTTCGTTTCCTTCAATGTACCATTGCAAAGGCAAGTTAGAGGTATGCAAGATAAGCACCTGCACACTTGATTTTGCCCAAAAGCTGCAGTTAAGTTCCCAAACTTTCAAATTCTCTGTGAACCAAGTCCAAACTCAGAGTCTTTTAGTGTTGGTGCCAAGTCTACAATAAATAATTGCTTTTCTCACACAATGTGTGCTTGACATTTCCTGCAGTGCCAATTTTTGGTACCCAAAACGATTTCAGAGAAAAAGATAAAGGAACCATACCTCATTTATGTCTGTATCTAATTTTGCTCTCTCCTTTCCACAGTTCTCAAAGGCTCTTTCAGACATGCCTGAGGGGGATAGCCTTGAGGAAAAGTGACCCCTTTGCTGTACCTGTTTTTTCCAAGCTGTGTTTTACATCTTGTGGTGTCATCAACCACTATATCAAGAGCATTACTGCACTTGACTTTCCTTATTTTCTCCTGACAATAACCTCAGGGTTGATAAATGGTCCTGCTTTCATGTAGAAGGCAATGTATTTATTTGGATCCTAGATACAAGTTTATGAAATCACGACATTCTGCAACAGTGACTGGAACAAGCAAAGGCAATAGCTTTATGAGTTAACCCTTAGGGGACGATTGCTGGTATCTATTCTCTTGTCATTAAATCCTTGAGGTCTGAAAATGTATATTATTAATAACAATAAGATGCAGTTCAACAGGTTCTAGAGGAGAATCAAGTTTACTGCCATGCAAGCTAAAAAATAATAATATTTATATTTGGCCTGTATTTTTAAAGAGTCTGAAATGTCGTACATGCTTCTGGAAGCAAATACAGAAGACGTGTTACTTATAGGTAGTGTGAGGAGAGAGAATTGAAAGCACAGAAAAGAAATACAATCTTTCTGCCTTGCTCTCTTTTATGCTGTACAATTCTGTTTCAGCTTGATTCAGCTTGGTGATGTTTATTCAAGGAATCACAAGGTGAGTTTCAGGGAGTGCAAAGGCTAGACTGTCTTTGAAACACTTTTAACTGCAATTCTCAGTTCTACCTTGCACACAAAAATAACTAAATTGATAAGGCACACAAGGAGAAGCTGAAGTAAACAGCAAAGAGAGGAGCATTATTTCAAAGCTGTGAGAAAATGGTTCCAATTAGCCTAACTCCCCACACAGCCCCGTGCCAGGGCTCTTACATACCCCACAGCCAGGCTTTCTGGCTGCCTCTGCTACTTGAGATTCAGGCAGGCACTCTTTGGCACATCTCTCTACTTCAGTTCCTCCGCAGCTCAAATGTCCGTTTCATACTGATGTCAGTCCTTTCAACGGTCCTCTAAAAACCAGCTATAAAATACATGTATTGTAAGCTCTTTGAAACAGGAAATAGCTCTGCTTAAATCAGCTTCTAGAGTCCGTAGACAAGAAATCACTAACCTATCTTGCATTACAATAGAAATGACAAGTGCTCCCTATAAATGGAAGCACATTTATTTTACAGATGTCAAACCTGCATCTGCATGTCCCAAACAGATGGGTTCACAAATCAATTGGCTGCAATTTTAGAAGAACGCTGGAAATTTTTCCTATGGAGAGCTGGGGTAGAGCCCAGACCTGTCACAGGAGTGCCCTAAGGAGCTGCTCCGTAGCAGCGCTCACTTGGCCCGCTGCAACCAGTGGGCCAGCAGCAAGGAGCAAATGGGCCAGGAACCAACATGGGCCCCTCATCTCCTTCTGCTCCTACCAGGGATCATATGCTTTAGATTATTCCATAACCGAGGAAGTGGTACTCCGTGCCAAATGTATGTTTACTAACTGTTCATCTCCGAGTATAACTGAATTAGGAAATACATTTTTATTTGCGGTGTCATTTTATTATGTGCAGTAATTGGGTTTCATACGATATGTCACACAAGGGGTTATTTGTACACAAAAGAAGAGATGTTGAGCTCAATCTCTCTTATCATGTCTGTTAATGAAATTAAACCACAGCAAATAAATTGCACACACAAATTTCCATATCTGGGTTGCTGAAGAGCAGACTGTGCTAACATGTACAGTTAAAAAATGATCAGGTACTATGTTTTTGGATGGCCTAGGAGGAAGTACAAGTAATTAAGCAGAGCTTTGCGTTACTTTTGAAATATTTTGGGAAAGCTGCTACATTATACATAATGTAGATATATTCCTCACAAAATTCACTTCAGTTATTACTTCCAGAGTTGTTGTCACTTCGGAGCATACACCAGTAGTTCAGGTAATTCATATCAAAGAAGCTATTATGGCATATTCCTTCAGCAGCCATCTGTATCACATGATAAGTTGATCCTCAGTTTTGCTTCTGTAACACTAGTGGCAGCGTCAGTAAATTCGCTGGGAAAAATTCCCTGTGGCCATAGATTTGTTCAACCAAACAAATGGCCCTGCTGGAGGCAGCCAGAAGATCCTGTCATCTGTACAACATAACAATCTTTTTCCCTACTCTAGCCCCCACTGATTGCGACTCTGAACATTTTAAATATATATAGACTAGATATAATGTAGCTATATAATCCATCCATGTAAGCACCAGCTGCATGTGACTATTAGTCCTTTTCTTCTGTTCTTTCCTTTTACTCCTCCTGGTCCACAATTTTGCTTCACTGCACTCAGAATACGTCTATGCTACATGCTGGCGGATGGTTATTTATTTGCTTATTTTGCTAGCGATTTGCTGCTTTTGAATAATTTACACAGCACATTGTTGTAGTTTTGCAAAGGTCTACTTTGGCTGGAGTTTTACATCAACGCCTATGGCTTCCCTTTGCAACTACGCAGGGTCTGTCCTGACCCAACTGCTGGAATTTTAAATACTAAATGAATAGCATGCCAAATCTTAAATGGCCATGGTTTTAGAATAATTGTCGCCACTGTTAGAAGTAAATAGTGGCATCTGTTATTTCCTGCAGCTTGCTTTCCCTTTTTCTTATAAGCTTCTCTACCTGCACTGAATGTACTTAGGTGGCTGATTTTCCAAATATTAAAAAAACTTTGCAGAGGAAAAGAGACTCTTAATATAAGTTTCTGGTTTGTTTCTTTTTTTATCAACCCTGTTGGCAGTTGTTTCATAACAGAAATGAAACTGTAATTCACCTCTCAGTGACATAAATCTCCTGCCAATACAACATAAATTCCCCTTTCACTGTCCACAAAGGAAACATGCTCCCCACACCCAATGTGGCTGTGCCCTTGATTCATTGCATGTTGTGGCTTATCTGTTGCCTGGATAACCCAGATGCTTGGTCATTCCTCTCTGGCAAATGTAAGCCTTTGGGAAACTGTCTTGGCTGTTCCAAACTGGAAACCTATTTGCCAGCCAGCACTTGCGTACAGTCTTTTTCCTATATATAATCTCACTCACTGGAGTCAAGCACTGAGACGAATGCATTTGAGTTCACACAATAAAGTTGGTAGCTGATAGCGATAACATGCACTGGCATTTACATTTCAGTTTTACATTGTAAAACACAAGCAGTCAAATTCACATATGTTATAAATTGAAGTTTGAGCTGGAAGTCGAATTTAAGGGTAACTAAATTATCATAATAAATATTGATAAAGAGCTGAAAGAATTCATAGATTACACTAATTAAGCACATGAACCAAGAACCACTGAGTGGATGAAAGGTTTTCTTGAATTAAGTTGACTTGGCATCAGCATCTAAGAATATCTTGGATCAGAGGGAAAATTTAAAAATCTGGGCACGTAGTGCTATTTTCATGCAGAAATGAAAGGAAATACCTCACAGTATTTGACTACTTACTCAACAGAACGGTGTCAGAAAGGAAACAAAGCCTTGGCTGCCAGGGCTGCAGATGAATACATTTTACCTGAGAAGCTATGGTATGAAAATGCCAGCTACTTGTTTAATTGTCAGCAACATTAGCCAAACTCCCTTCTGCATGCTCAGAAGTAGGAAAATGGATAGCAGAGATTAAGTATGCATAGAGCTGGTGCTAATAGAACATGCCAGACTTACATGGAAGACTGTAGTATGCTTAACAGCTCAAATATGACTTTCTAAGACATGACTTGGTATTTCTACAGGTGCCAAATAAACCTGCCATTATATAGTAATGTGGTTGTGAGAAGGCATTATATGGTTGTACTGGAAGAGTATGTACATTTTCAACTGCACTAAGCAATTAAAAAAATGTTCATTAATACTTTCAACTGCAGGCATATTACAATGACCTGACATCTAGTTCTGACAGTCTTTCTCTTTTAGTAACTGGTGCTATATTATATACACATAAAAAAATGGTATCACTTTTATGTTTGAGACTGATCTTCTGCAGTAAAAATAGCATTTCCTTTGCTGAGAGCTTCACATAATAAAACCCTTACCCAATTTATCTTATGCACACACACACAACTTAGGTATGGTTTTAACAGATAAAAAATTGCTTGATGAGGTAAGCTCCGGAAATGGAGTCACAAAAGCCTTTGGTGCAGACACTTAAATGGGAGGGAATATTTTGTACTGCACCTCATATCTTGGCTTTTGCAATTTGAATCCTTGTCAGATTAGCATACATGTTTCAACAGGTATTTAATTTGAGTTACAGGTAAGTTAACCAATTTAAAATACGAAAAATAAACTGTTAACAACATACAGTTTTATTAGTCCAACTGTGAATGTGGGGCAAATATACACATCTTTTAGAAATCCCACAAGAAAATTAATTTTTCCTCATGGCCTTCTGATTCTCATTGCTTCTGACAGTCAAAACATCAGAGAATAGACTTGTTCCACAATGGCCAGCACAAGTTTCCTGTCTTTGTAAGTGCTGACATTGCTTAATTCTGAAAAATGCAGGGATACTGGGAAAAGAGAGTGAAACACTGCATCTTTGCCCAAACTCCACAAATGTTTCCAGTTGGATTTTGCTAGAATACAGAATAAATTCTCTTTATTATCACAAAACATCTTTCCATTAAAGCTCTGATGTTTCAATGAATTGAGAAGAAGAGTTATTATACTTATACTGACATTTAAATCTTTCTTAAATTATCACCTAAAGAATCACATCCAGTTGCTTAAAATATGTCATGCTTTAAGCCCAGCTGGTAACAAAGCACCACGCAGCCACTCGCTCACTGCCCTCCCCCCGGCCCCAGTGGGATGAGGAGAAAATATAAAGGCAGGCTCATGGGTCGAGACAAGGGCAGGGAGGGATCACTCCCCACTTATGGTCACGGGCAAAAGACAGGCTCAACTTGGGGAAGAAACAAAATCAATTTAATTTACTACCAATCAAATAAAACCAAGGATATTAGGAAGTAAACCCAAACCTTAGAACACCTCCCTCCCCACCCTTCTCTTCTTCCCAGGCTTAATTTTACTCCTGATTTTCTCTCCCTCCTCCCCCTGGTGGTGCAGGGGGACAGG
>JAVJGG010000032.1:25773797-25790436 GCA_035590195.1 Aviceda cuculoides
CTCGGCCTGGGCCAGCGGCGGGTCCGGCTGGAGCCGGGGGAGCTTCCAGCAGCTTCGAGCAGGAGCCGGCCCTGCGGGCCTGTCCCCCATTACCAAAAAAAGCCCGCACCACACAAAACCAAAACAAAATAGAAATGCTTTTAAGCAAGACCAAGCATAAGTACAGTGTAATGAGTCACTGGCTTTTTAGTGCTGCTAACAGGAAACACGATGTGCAAAAAGTCTTGTCCACTGGTTATGAATATGCAGTTAAACTGATCCTTTTGACTTGTTTTCATTCTCAAATAAGGCTGGCATAGTGACAGCGAAAGTCACAACAGAGCATGTGCAGCAAATTTTACAGACAGCTGAAAGCCCATATTTTTCATCATATGTCTAAACTATAAATACCTGGGGGCTTGTTACCAGTCTAGCTGATTATATATGATCTTATGCACAACCTTTTTTTTGAGGAGGGAGAGAATGTGTATATTCACACATATATATGTGCACATATACACAGATAGGATATTGGATAGGAATGAAATTAAGAAGTATTTTCTGTAATTGTTTCTATGTACAATCTCTGTTAACATGGACATCATAATTAATGGTGGAGCACAAGCAAAATTCAAATAATACAAATTTTGAAGTGTTGCAACTAAGCACCTCGTATTTACCTTTAATGAATAACATCTTGATTGTGTAAATGGGCACATTTGTGCAAAGAGCGGACCTAAGCTGCATGTGAAGTTAGCCACAGTTTTTCCTCTAGTGATTACAATGAGCAAGTGTGTTTCAATGCTAGAAAAATATCTGTATCCACCTCAAGCAAACTGCAGGCAACATCTGCAGCACTGTACTCTATACTGCCTATAAAGGGATACCTGAGATATGAACAGCAGTGATGTTAGACAAATGTTTCAGTAACAGCAGGCCAAGTGGTAGAACCAAGAGGCACAGGCTGTAAATTAAAACATTAAAAGGACATAAAGCAATAAAACATGCAACTTCATTGCTACATGTCAAATAGCATATATTCACACAGTTCATATATACAGGATAATAATATTGGTATTCAATTGCTTCTTAAAGCATGAGGTTATCGTTAGGGTAAATCACTGCAAATACTTTTTAAAAGTTGAAGAAAGAAAAATTATTTTCAAGAGATACAATTACTTATATTATAATTACTGAATTACAAAGATGCTGTATTTTATCCTTCTCTACTACCACAATATGACAAGAATATGTTTGTGTGCTTGTCACACTGTGTTAATTCTACAGATTCATTTAGGACCTTGTGTGCCTTTGGGTATGCATTGATTAACTTCCAAAAGCATTAACATTCTTTAATGCATTTTCCTTCTTACCCCTTGACAAAACACTGACTGTCCAGTTCGGGTTAGTATCTGAACACCTCACAACAATTTGTGTGTTTTGTCTTTACAACTGCTCTGCTCGGTAAGGAAATAATACCTTCACTTTAATGAAGCAAGAGATATCTATGTGACTTGCGAACACTCAGACAAGAATTTTATGGTAGACCTACCTTTAGCACCTAGGCACCTTTCAAAATATGCAGAACAGAAGAGTAGTAAATTGTATTTCTAAGATATTGACTCCTATTCTTACTCACTAGTCAGCCTAAATAAAATGTGGGGATACATTAAGATTTCTGGTTCTAAACCAGGCATAAGCTATGACAGGTATGTCTAGGGACCAAATAGCAAGCAGCATGTTGCAACACAGAGAATACCAGATATTTTTAGCTGTGGTAAGCCCTGGCTCCATATGTCATTATTACGGAAAAAAAAAAAAAAAAAAAAAAAAAAATTGTCATCAGACTGTCAAAACTGCAGCTGCTGAGATATTGTTAAAATAAGCCAGTTTTGGTAGCATGGAGATCACACCTGGCTAATTAGAGCTTCTGACCCCAGAACTTACAGTCAGACATCATCAGCTCTCTCCTCCTATCTTTTACTCAGCTGAAAATACTCTTTCATTAACTGACAGTGATTTGTTCTCTTAGTTGATTTTGTGCCTGATTAGGGCAGAAGAGGGGCTCACATTAGCTCATTGTCACATGTATACAGGTCAGAGGCTGAAACATCAGAACGTGTGCATCTTCTATAGCCAGACTGCCACTTGTGCTGGGCTCCAGGCATTAGGAATTCACTACAAATATGTTTTACCCACTACACTACACACACCGTAAGATGGAAAGAAATTTATATCAAGCCTATTTATTTCTTCCCCATCTAGAATAATGTTCCATAATTTATTCCAGAGATATGAAAGTATTGAAAAAAATTTGGCACAAAATATACTGTCATTATTTACACACTGGGCTCTTGAAGAAAAAATTTAAATTAACTAAAAGACAAAATGGAAGCACTGATTTATGGCAAAGCTATTTCGCACATTAAACTTGTAAAGCATTAGCATCAATGTGAAACTAAAAGCAAGTAAGTTTTTGAAAGCGAGCTGAGTGTTTGACTGTCTGAGTAAGTCTGAGTCTGAGTAAGAATTTTTTCTGCCCATCATGTATGATGAGAATAAATAAATGGCAAAAGACATTTTTCTGTATCCATTAAAAAAATGGCATAGTTCCTTAATGACAAAATATGGCAAAAAGAAGCTGTTTAGTGCAAAGATTGGGATTTTGCCTTCTATTTTGTGTCAGTACATAAGACATGCATATTAAAAATACTTAATAGGAAATAATAAACAGTACATTTATCCCAAGTCATGCATCAAACAAAAGCGGGAGAGTCATTTATCAGATAGCCCATCACTGGCTGCTGCTTGCACAGTCCTCTCCCTCCCTGCCAAGCACAGCTCTTTTAGGCAGTAACTGGAAAAACTTGCCTGCTAAACTGCTTCAGGCTGCAGTCCTGGCTTGGACTTTGTCTTGCTGCTGGACCTCATCCTCAGCTCTTGATCCTACTCCCCAGTTGCAGATCAGCTCATCCAGCCTTGATCCACCCTGTCTGCTTCTTTCCTCAGATTCCGTTGTTGTTGTTGTTGTACAAATTCTCCAGTCATGACTTCAACTTGATCCTAATCACACTCCTATCTATGTCTTTAGGCTTGGCATACACAGACACTCTGCTTTTTTGACCCTCTCCTCAGAGTCCAGGCAAATTCTTGTTCTTTCCCTTGAACAAAACATCTGCCAGCTTTTCCGGCTCCTAGCACTGGTGGTCATTATTATGGCATCTGGGTTTGGCCTACACGGTGGTGATTTCTATGTCCTTAAAGACTTCCTTGAAACATCAGGATTTAAAATTGTGCATTTATAAAAATCTTGGGTTTATGATTATTCAATTGTATTAATATAAAAGGGAATTAAAATTACACTACAGGTGCAGTTTACAGTGTCGCCAAATGATTTATCCCTTGTATTTCTTTTACCGCTAAAGCATTGGATTGTTTTCCTCCGTGAGGGTACAATGCAGGTCCCATCACTTAAACACAGAGCTCTCTTTTTTTTTTGCATCAACGCTAGCAACACAGAAGCCAAATTTCACTATAATCAATATTTAGAAATTTGTTTGGGTAATTTTTGTAAGTGTTGATGACTAGATAATCTTGAGATAAGTTGAAAATTTTCCATTTCCAGAAAAGCCAAATAAGTTTAGGCTTGTAAAAATGATCTGCACTAGGCTGGGCTGCTTCCCTCTGCCAGGAAGGAGGCAGGTACTCCGTGATAGACTATGACATAGCCAGAACCTAAGGTAAGAAAAACAAATTTTTCATTAGATACATGCTAGGAAAGGCAACATTTTAATGAATAATTTTCTTGTGAAGCTTTCTTTGGTACACATATGCTTAGACATCCTGTGGGTCACTGCAGTCACGGAGATCAAGAAATAACAGGCTACTTTGGGAACAGAAATTTCAGAGAGAGACACACAATAATTGTAGAAGGATCTGCCCTTTTGTATAACGGTTTGTCAATTTATTTTATGTCTAGTTAGTAGGTGAATAATAAAGGGTGAAGATCAGAGATTTCGGAGCTTGTTCTCCACTAAGTTGGAGATTGCACTCCACTGGAGATGTCCTTGAAGGTATAGTAAACAAACAAACAGGCACTGCCAAATGCAAATGTTAACTGAGATGTAAGGAAGTAACGATTTCTTTGGTACTGTATACAAACAAGTATGGACATTTATGTATTTAGAATCCACTGTTCTCTCTCTCTTTCTTACCTCTTCTATAGCTGTACAAGGATGCAAAACCACTTAAACCCTTGAGTATTGTAGGTAGCACACAATAAATACACAAGTGTGACACACTGTAAAATAAAGGTAAAAGTTATACTATGACAAACAAGAAAGAGAATATCTGTGACTAAAACGTTTAAATATAATTAATTAGGTTTAATAATATTTCAGTTTGAAAGTAAAAACCAATAAAAAGAGAAGCAGAGTATAGTGGAGGTGAGACCTGCAGGCTGAAGAACCTCTCTACATTTTATAGGAAGTCTTCTTGGCTTGTAACCCAGACATTGGCCAGAAAGGTCAATAACAAAAGGCTATTCATCTCATGCATAACATGTATTTCTTCATTACCTTATTTTATTTAATCTGTCAATAAAGGAATACCCCTGATACCTTTAATACTGCTATTACTGCAGTGATCTGGGATCTTAACTACTATTAATGTTTTTCCACCTGTAACTGTTCTCATCACAGCTGTGACAGAAACAAAACAAAAAATCAACAACTCTCCCAACTGAAAAAAACCCCATCTATTATATTTTGAGAAGGACATGCTTATTAATTAAGCTCAGGGTAACGGAATCTGACCTTTTTTGCAAGAGGAAGATGGGATTTTTCAACCAGGTGAATGAATATTGTTAACTGAAATGTACTGAATCCTGCTTACATAGACCCTGTATGAGAATTACTATGGACTTTAACTGTTTTTTCACTGTCTTATGAAATTGTAAAAAAATAGGAATACACAGTTTTATTTCCAGAATTTTGATTTTCACTGAATCATAGCATAAGGACATCTTCCATGCTCTGTAATGTGGCACTGCTGTACCATATATCAAGTGACTGGAACGGTGTCTGCGTGCTGACATAGGTATAGGCATACTCCATAATATTAGCAGATACGCACCCATCAGAAAACAGGAAACACCTGGATTTTTCTCCTGTGGCAGACACATTTCTAATTCTTGGATAAAGGAAGGGTCCAGATTCGATGGAGTTCCTACTTCCGTGGCTTTTGCTGTCCTTCCCACTGCACTAGGAGGATGCTGAAGTGGGGATATCACACTTGCATGATCCCGAGCTGTGATGGAGTCTCCCATGTGTGAATTGCACATGGCATGCATACCTTGAAACTTATGAGCCAAATGGAAGATAGCAAAGATACCAAAGAAAAGGCTGAAATCAAGAGGCCATTAGGTAATATACATGGTAAGAAGGATTTTGGCTACTGGATCAAACTGCACATTATGGCTGTCGTCACTGTTATAAAACGTCCTGCACCTTTCAGCCCTCCTTATCTAACACTCTGGACTTGACGGGGAGTTATTTTCATTAGAGTTATTTCTTTCACTTAAGGCTCTTGCTATTTCGTAATTGTGCTAAGGAGATGGGCCCAGCGCTACGGGGTCCTGTAAACTCTTCGTTTGCTGAGACCGGTGAGCTGCGAGTTGACTAAAGTGACTCAAGGACAACATCTTCAAAATGGAGCAGTTTTATTTCTTTCCTCTGAGATTTGAAGCATGGATAGCAAAAATTGAAAACAATTAAGATCTATTTGCTTGATCTTAGGTTTTCGATTTTTTTTACTAGCTTTGTCAATCTATCTAACTTCCCTCTCTGGCTGAAGAAACAGTTGTGCTGTTTACATCGTGACCTCTTTCTGGCTGCAGAATTTGTTGACGAGTGCAGATTCCTCAGCTCTCTTGCTTTAAAGATATCTGGAACATTTTAGAAATTTCAGCTTTGTTGTTTCATCTAACTCTTTCAGTCTAACATGGTAGCAAGTCCCCTGTCACCAACCTGACTCACGCAGCACATTTATACAATGAATATACCTTCATCCTAGCATTTCTCACTTCATCACTCTAGTCTAGTACCAGGCACTTTAATACTTTTAAATAGGAGTGAATAAGAATCCTCTTAAACTTTGCATGAAGATTCAGGGTGGCTGATATTCAATATAAATGTTTTGTCCTTTTCTAATTGAAAAGCCAGTTTCTAAGAAACTTGATTGTTACATTCCAGGAAATGTTCGTGTTCCCACAGACTTAGAATACTTGTTTTATTAAACACATCCCTCATACATACATGCTGCTAGTACTTTTTAATTTTCAAAAGTCACATGATTCATCTCAGGACTGACATCCCCTCTCCTGTAGAAATTGTTTATCACTAAGTAAACATCGTATTTTTTCATCTGGAAGGCAGTTTTACAGAGGGTGAAGATTTGCTACTTCTAAATGACAGCGATAAACTGTTCATACAAAAACAGAAGCAGCATGTCTTAGAATTTCATTTTAAGTAAATAGAACTTACATCCCCATAGTGAGGTGAATAAGCTTTTTGCTTTATTGCCTTTTGACAAAGCTGTAGATACAAACAGACATTTGCTGAGGCAGCAGAAAATATTACAATTTAGCTCTGACATACATTATACTGCATTTGGTGCAAAACACATGAGATGTAATATTGCTTTCTCATATTAAATATACACTGTAATTTTAACTAAAATGTTCAAATGAGTCCTGTCATGCCTGAGCAAACCTTAGAAATCATAGTGACTTACTAAATTCTTGTTATATTGTCACATACTTGTGTTATGCTCCTTTCACATTGATACTTATTATCAAGACTTGAAGTCTGAACATGAGCTTTCACTTATAAATTCTTCTCCCCTTGCCAAGTCTAACCGGTAATATCAATGTCCACTGCTCAAGACCACAACCAAATGGGAAACTTTCAGCTAGTAAGTTCAGTAAGGTATTAGTCCAAAAATTACAATAAGGAACAATTTTAATACAAGTAATTTGTCAGACTGGCCAAATAGAAAAAAAAAAAAACCTGGAATTCCGTAGGTGCTTATATGAGTTTTGATGGAGAAATATGAATTGAAGTGTTCCTAAGACCCAAAAATAGAGGCATAAATGATTTCAACGCAACCAGTAAAAGAAGAAAACTTGCCTTTCCTGAATTTGTTGGAGAAGTATTTTCTATCATCCTGTTACCCTGACGGTAGATGTGGTGCTGGTGCACATGTAGACAAGGGTATAAACATTGCAGCCACTCAGCGGGTGGCATAACCATTTATCTTCTCCCGTGCTCCTTGGGCCGTTTGCTGTAAGACTGCAAAGACTTGCAGTCTTCAAGGAGTTTCTACATCATGGGACAAAGGCAGAGATCTCTATCCCTTTTCATTTCTTCTCCAAGCCTCTTCAAGATTTATGCATTATTATAAAGTTAAAATGGTTTGTGAGTTACTGTACTTCCTTTGATGTGGGCAAGAGTATTTTGGCCTGTGTATTTTCAGTAATAATTAAAAGGGAAAAGATTTCTGTCATTTAAAGATGCATTGTTTCTATTTGTCACCTGGTTGCCAGCTTTCCGAATGTCTAGATCTGTAGTTTTTCTCAAAGCAACTGCTTCTAGTGCCAGAGGATTGCGCAAGTCTTATTTTACATTTTCTGTGAATTTCTAACATTCTTAATTATGGACAGAAGTTTAAAATGTGTCAAAAGCTACATTTAAATATTCAGAAACTCAAAAGAAACAGAAATTATCTAAAAACGTACATACTTTTAAATGTTATTAGTTGTAAACCAACTTTTATTTCAGGTTTAATTTCCTTTCTAGTTAGCTTTATTCTGTTATATAAAGCTACATTCAGATTTATGCTGTTTCTGAGTAAGCACAGTTAAATATATGATAACCTATCTATCTGCATACACATCCATATATATAAGTAAGCACACTCTTTTAACAAGCAGTGAAAAATCCATTAATTTTAATTGTATGAATTAAAATACCTTTTAATGTATTCTATTCCTACTCCAGAATGGCAGCATTTGGAGACTATTTTCTATATGTAAATACTGTAGAAAATTAATATTAGTGAGGGTTTTCTTGTACAACAGACTTACCAAACTACTGCAATTTACATAAACTAATAAAAGACATTAATTGCATATATATATTAGAGTATATATATATAAAACTATATAGTTATAAAACTATAAAATTAGAGTAGATTTTTGAGTAACTTGTGAAAAACTCGTAAGATTTTTAAAGGTTTGATAATTACTAAATGCTGGAGTACTTTCCTGTAAATCTTCACCGAAAAATACGTTGCACCTACTGAGAGATCAGGCCAGTAAAAATGGTGAAGTAGTCCTGCCTGAAAGTGAAAAGTCTTGCTGAATGTAGAAAATAGTAATTCTTCTTGGCTGCCTTCACTATTGCTACCAAAGGCACAGCGTCGTTATTGCATGCAGGGCTGACAGCTTTGCTGTGAATGAGAAATGTACCTATGATCCTTCAGGTATGCATCTCTAAGAACGGAGAGATGCTGAAGGTCCTTGCTCACTCATTTGTATTGCAGGAAGAGTTATATGTCTGATTTATTATATTGCTAGTGGATATAATGGTTGTAAATGTTATCTTTTCCACTCCCCTTTTCTTCTTCATGTATGGCCCTCACTGTCATCAATGTGAAACCATGCCTGTTTGTAATGCAAGTCTTCAGGATTAATACACTAATTACCCTTCATGAATTATAATGAAAACAATGCTGAAATTCTCATGTCTCCAATACTAACGATTGCCATCAGAAGCTGACATCACAGACGTAAGGGTCATTCTCATCTTTCACGGGATGCATCGGGCTGCCCTCCTAGCTTGCACCTCCACCTGCAGAAAAAATTATGCATCGAGGCTCTTTTATCAAGAATCAATATTAAACAATCTTTTTTTTCTTTCTTGGCAGTATTGGCTGATTATCAAATGCTGTTAATTGTTCAAATGATAAGTGTTGGAAATGGTGTTTGTCACATTTTGTTAAGAATGGTAATGAAGTTCTTACAGGAATCCTAACTTTTAATGACAACGTACTTGTCTTCTCACTCACATAGTAGCAAAGCGCTATTGTGGGGAACCTACTGCAGTAAGGTAGCAATGTGCATACATTATTTAGGAAACTGGATAAGGTTCTGCATTTTGACTTCTATTGTCCAACCCATGCAGTTATTTCAATCAGCTTTTTGGGGATGAATCAGACGAAGATAATTTGAGAAGGGCTATCACTGATGGTCAAGGATAAGTCATAAACCACAGTATTAATCTACTATAATGAATATTATGTACAATGGTCTTGGAAGGTTAGGGTTCTTCTTTTCTTCATTAACTTTCAGCAAACTATCCATATTTTATGAAATGTAGAGCTGGTAGGACTATATTTTTAAGGATTTAAGTGCTACATTGCCATTCTTCTTTGCCACTGCATAGACTGGTTGAAGCTAGTACATTCCTATTTGGAAAATAAAGTTTAACATTATCGATGCTATTTTAATATCGCATTTATCATATGTGAAAGATCTTTTTGCATGGTTTTGTTTGTTTAGGGTTTTTTTGAAGTAGTTGTAAGCTGCTTCTTTCTTTACAGAAAAGCTGACCTTTTTTCATTTCATTGACTACATGAAAGAATAAAGAATTTTGTTGATCAATAAAGAATTATATTGCAAGGAAGCAGACAACAGAAGAATATTGGGTGGGTGCTAAAGCTGGGGCATGCAATGGACTCAAGAAACTTCAGCATTTCACATCACACAATCTATCTGGAATACTGACATCATCCAGCTAGAAAGAAATATATGCCCTGCAATGGGCTTTTAACTCTTAACCATTGAAGTGGTAGAAAAGGTACAGATGAGAATTAGAGTTTCTTAGTACTATTTATATCCATTCTTCCCAGCAAACGCTAAGTGTTTAAGGTAAACACTGATATCCACATATGCTGACATTTGTCAATGTGTTAAAGAGGCTCCAAAAGACTGAAGACATTTAGATTCTATTGGTGTAAAATAGAATTCAAAAGCTGTGTATTTCAGAGTATACATTTGCCTGCTTGCTTTCCCTGTCCCCAGTCTGAACACTTGTAAATAATCCACTTGTACATCCCATTAAAACATGAAGATTTACTTTTTTTGTCTCTGAACCATAAAGGTTCTTAAGCAAATTGTTTGCCTTTTGATGCAACAAAAATTGCATCAAAGAAACATTTTCTGGAGGAAGGATAATCCCAAAACTGCCTGCAAGTATTTAATCTCTCTTCCATTTTGGGTTCTGTAACTTCTATGGTAAATGACATTTCCACATGGTATTCTGTGATCAGAAAGCCAAAACAAGCTGGAAGACAAACCTGTCCAATGACTTATCAGATTCCAAATAAAGAGGAATCAAAGCAGCCAGCAGAATCATAACAGATGTCCTGCTTCCCTGTGAGAAATAGAGGAATGGGATCAATGGCAAAACTGATGGGAAAGCAAATGAGATACTATTTGTGTCACATTAACAATGCAAAGTATTCCCATAATTTTTCTCTGGGTGCAAATCACCTCAAATTCAGGTTCTGTTTTGTTTCTTTCTTCTTCAGACTGAAAACCAAAACCTCGTTCTAAATGCTTAGAAGGTGATTTAAGGTGATTTAGTATTTTAAGGAAGTTCACCATGTTATGTGTATCATTTATTCAAATCTTAGATCCCATTAGGAATCCAAAATTACCAGAATGTGAAAGCTATAAAATGTTATTCATAATTTTTACTTTTTAATATATACTTATTGCACATATATATGATAAAGCCAACAGATGGACCTAAACTGAGCGGATTCCCTGAAAACATCTTCATCTATTTCAACCCACCTTTTCATATGTGACAAAACTTCAGACTCTCCTACATATATATATCTATCTATATCTATCTATCTATCTATCTATCTATCTATATTTCTATTTTGTGCACTGAAACCTTGACACTGAATTTGCTGAATTTTGTGAGGGGCTCAAAATCTAACAGGAGGACTCAGATTTTTCAAAAAGTGATGCCTAATGCTACATGCACAATTCTTCAGTATTCCTATATGAAAGTGTTCTTTTTCTCAGAGTTGAAGGTATGGTGTCTATTAATATGTGGGATTTGAGCTTCTTTGAAAATTATGCTGCTTTATTTAGATGCTTAAATAAAGATTTATGCTTTTAATGTTAGCCATGTATGTTGGAAAATGTAAAGCACCTCATTTACAAAAAGCATCACTACAACAGGCTTTAATTGGCTATCAGCGTCAGCTCAGGGATACAGGATTGAATGCCTGTTCTTAGTGACAGTCAATCTGCTTCCCCAAATGAAAAATGAAAACTTTTTGGATACTGGCAGAAAGAACTCGCTACGTCATTCTGCCTATAATTGTTTTGCAGACGTGCTTGCATGAAATGAAATTTTGAAATATTAATTTCAAAAAAGACAATAAATACATTTATTCAGGGGCAAAACCAGCCTTTAATCCTTCAGTGCAACCTTTGATCCAGGAAGCAACTTTCTAACCTTAAATCCTTAGTTTTTGAAATGGTTTATGAAGACTAACTCCAATTTCATTTCATTCATCATCATAAGACTGATGAAAGGAATGATAAATCAGGCTCATTATTCAGAACTTGTTTATTTTCTTGTCACTTTCATTTTTTCTCTTTGATTCCTTTCTCTGTTTTTACTTTCTCCTATTCCAGCAGTTTAGGTAGAGAATAGCTACTACACTAATGCTTACGTTGAACACAGCAATCAGTGCACTCACTTCGAGATCTGTGTGATGAAGAGCTGAGAAAGTTATCCCCCCCATACCAAGCTATTAATTGACTAGAAAAGGGCAATCAAAATTAATGTGGTTTTAGTATGTAATATAATGCTCAATGTGTTGAAAATATGGCAACATCATCATATAGTCTACAAAACTGACCAAGCTAACAAGCTGTTGCATAGGATGCTTTACATTCAGTTCAGTGTCTTATAGGATTCCTAATATTTTTAAAGAAGTGCTGCTCAGCAAAGTGGCTTGAAACATTGATATCTGATTAATGATCATGTTATTGAAACTAATCTAAATGCATGCTTCATGGTACCTTTGAAGGAAAGGAAGGTTTTTTTCTAGGAAAGCAAGGAGAAATTAAAAACACGGTTTATGTGTAATAGATATATTCGTTGGCTTGTAGCTCAAATATTTTGCATGTAATGATGTGTCTTGGTAGCTGTAAATAGCATGAATTTCCTCATGGAAGGTGTTAGCCACCTAAAATATTTCCCTGTTTCATTGGTCTCGTTGTACTATTAAGATCAGTAAACCCTCCCTGACTCGAAGGTCAGTGTAGGAATAGCAATCTAGTGGCTTCACTAGAGCTGATAAACATTTTGCAAACAGGTAGTCAGATTGCTCCTTTTGGGAATAAGTAGTTCCAAAAGGAAAGTTATAATTATAGAGATGTAAAAAGGTCAGATTTTCTGTAATTCTTCCTGACTAGCCAAATACATGCTGGTGATGCTAATAAAATTTTTCTACCCCGTAAAAGAAGCTATATTGCTGGGTTTTTAACTACATGAATTATATATACCATCTAGAAATTTTCTTCAAATCCACCTGAAATAAGTTTACAGCTGTGATCCAGGACTACTTAGTAAATGTGCTTTTTATTGCTTTCATGTGTCTCATTTTCATAAGGGTCCATATTAGTTCATCTAAAAGCCTCCTCAAAATTAAAATTTCATTAGCTACAAAACCAAACCAAAACAAAACAGGATAAAACTTCCTTTTAAGCTCAAACTTCATTTCACATAAGGCTTCTCCATTCTTACTCAGCAAATACCATGTCTCCTAGACTTACAGGAATGTTTGTTTGCCATCATAGAACAGCTACAGGTGTTATTTTCCATCAGAATAGTTTTCTCCTTATAGAGAATATTTTTCTTTTGGAGCACATTGTTTTATTTTGAGCAGAGAAGCAAGTCTGAACTCAAATTTTCTTAGAGTCTTTCTCTGATCTGGCCTTCTAACCAGAAACATGGTTCCAGCAACCAGAGGAAAAAAAGTCATGTGGATAGATTTGTATGCAGTGGAGAATTTTCTGACAAATCAGAGGTAGTTAGAAGTTTTGGTAAGCCACAGAACTTCAAATAAGTACCCATTTAAGATTAAACACATTTTTGAATGCTAGTATTATCTATCCTCTTTCTTCACACAGGAGATAGTTGCAGTTATAAAACCTTTTTTTAAGTTACAGGATGCAGCAGATCATTGATTTTCAGACCCAAAGTGAGTTTGTGGATTCAGCAATGAAAAAAATCATCATTTGACTTGTAATCAGAGTACTAGTTAATAAAGGAATTATTTAAAATAATAGATACAGAATTCCACAATTTCATATTGGAAGATAAACACTTAATGTTAGATCAGCTTATTTCAATTCTGATGCTATAGCTGCCATGTAATTCTTAGTTTCTTTGCCAAGATTTGAATGTTTGTGGTTCCCTAAAGAATGTTTTTGCAAAATAATGTTTCCCTGGCTACCATAATAATTTCCTAACCTCTTAAATCTCTTTGGTTCTGCTAGATATCAAGAATTTTAAAAAATCTAGGTGTAATAACTCAGCAGACTGCTTTTATGTGTGCTGTAATTAAATTCAGTGTGTAAAGAAATAAGAGGAAAGGTTTCTAGTGATTTTGGATGATCCCACAAAGCCGTATGTCACAGTGGTCCCCTTTTTCTTTGCGATACTCTGTTTCATATTGTGTACACACACATATTCTAGAAATGTTTTTTTCTCCATTTGAAACACTTGCTAAAAATTGAAGAAGCTGTATTATTTAGCTGCACTGCGACAAAATTGTATGAGCAGTAGAACAGTAGAAATCTCTGTTCTCGCTTTGTGCTTCATTTCCCTAAACCTCCCAGTGCCACCAGAATAGTTTCAGACTTCATGTTTCAAAATTGCATGTCAGTTGGCTTCATAAAGCAATGCCCACTGTAATTTAGTGCATTGCATTGCACACTGAGTCTCTAGTTAAAGGATACAACACAACCAAATACTTTTTCATTGCTGCTCACACGAAAAAAATGTGTCTTAAGTTATCACAGCCAAAGACCCATTTTGTCTTCTCCCCTACAGCCAACCCCTTTCCAGCAGTGTCCTCAGTGCACATGGCCCTGCCACAGTATGAAATTATCTGTACAGGCTAGAAAGATCCAGCTGTGAAAGGTATTCTGCTACGAGAAACATATGGGTCTGTGGAGGGTCCCACCTGCCGTGGCTTTAGCAACTGCAGGCTGTCACATGAAAGGCTTCCAAGTGGCTCAGTGGCTTTGAGACAGCATCTCCCTTTCTCATGTCCCCTCATCCTGCTGTTTTCATACAGCTTTGATTCAAAGTACTCTGTATTCTTTGTCGCAATCCATTCAGCAACAGCAAAGCAGGCACTTAGAAAATGGTACCTATGTTTATTCTGAATGAAGATTAAGTTGCTCAAAACTCTGCCTTAAAAATTTACTCATATTTTCTGTTCCACTGTTACATTTCACACTTTTTATTTTTGACACAAACAATTTCAGGTGCCTGTTCATAAGTAGATATAATGACTTCTTCACCTGTGAAATAACAAGGCAAACAATCTTGTCAATAGAAGATAGTTTGCAACTTTCCCCTCTATTCCTTTGTGGGCACAAAGACTAAAAGATGTGCCTAAGTTTACCTGGACCTCCTAATTACTATGAAAAATAGAAGCTTCCAGCTGAAAGGCAGGACAGTGGTCCCCTCACTGGCAATTGTTCAATGCAGCCAATCTTCTCTTGCTCAGTTCTTGTTTGCACTCAAGAGCTAGACCGTGGCACTGGCACATCAGTAGTGCTAGTGAGGGACAGCTTGTTCTTGCTTTCCCTGCCAAAACATTATTCATGTCTTCTTTGAAAGCTCTTTATGGCTGATTTTCATACACACGCGGTATTTATTGTACTTTCTCATCAGTAGCCAATCTCATAAATGAAATCATGAGTAATTATGAATACTGACTCTCCATCCTCTCTATCCTTTTCCAGTACTGAAGCAGAGTTCGTTTGCTAGGGAAGCTAAGCTGCACAGTTTTCTACCCCCAACTTCTTTTACAGAAGAAGCTAAACTGGACTACAACTGTCTGAAACACAAACTGGGCAGCATTCAAAACCACCCTTCATTCCTTGTCAGAGCCAGAGACCTGCAAGGCAACCATGAGGGATTCAGAGAGCATTTCTGGCTCTGATTCCTCAGAGCTTTCATTTGCCTCTTTCTCTCTTCACTTTTTCCTTTCCTTTTGGTGTATTTTTTGTGGGGGGGGGTTGTTTGGTTTGGTTTTTTTTTTCATTTTGCTTTTTAACACTTTCAAAAAAGGATTTCTTCTTGACCATGCTGACTGAGGTACAGCTTGATTTCCTGTGGAAATATTCTCTCAAGGGAGACAACAGTTCTACCTGTTTAAAATATTTTTAGCCCTTTTTATCTGCAATGTTTTATTATTTGGAGTTGAATTGATTTATGATTGATTTATGCTGAGACAGAAATTTGCGTAGTATCTTTCAACGTACATAACTAAGTATAGTATCTTCCAAAATTCCACTTGCACTTTAAAGATGTCACATCATAATGTGCAAGTGAAACAGAATAAGCTATATTAATGAAGCTTTATTTTGAACACAGAACAATTTTTTATGTTTTTATTGAAGGGAGTAATGGCAGGACACTAAAATTACAGGGCATCGATATTATGTAATTTCTGCATGTAGCTGCTTGGCCTTTTAATATCTTATTTATAAACAATAGAGGTTGAATTGTAAACATCATCAAATTATAGGTTTAGAAAACCCAACAATTTCCATCCCCACTGGACAGATATTTTTTTTTCAAAGTTAAATCAGACACTGACTAGGACTAATGCTTTCAAGCTCTTTAAAATTTGCCGTTGTCTCTGGCAAAAAAATATATGATGCTGTACAATTGTAGCTCAAAGCAGGAAGTAAAAACTTGTATCTGTAAGTGCAAGCTGCTAGCACTGAGTATTTGCAATGTAATAAACCTAAACACGTGTCTACTCAGAATGTTTTTCCCTTGTACAGAAATATATGGCTTTATTAAGTGGATAAATTGTGCTGTAGTAAATACACTAGACTCCATTTCCTCCTGATCCTAGGGTTTTTTCACCTCTTATTAGGATTAACTAATCCTCTTGGAAAGCTTAGTACACCTAGTTAAAAAGAAAGGAGTAAAAGGCTTCCGAAATAGATTTTTTTTCTTCCTACATTATCCAGTGACCCAGGAAAATAAAGTACCTCTCCAAACCCATTTTCAGTAAGCTTCTACTCATCTACAAAAATTAAAGCACACCCAGTTACATACTGTTTCCCTACACAGATCTCAGACTAACAGAACTTAGCTGAGATCTCTGTTGGAGACCAAGTCTCTCCTCGATGTGGGGAGACAACCTCAGGTGTCTGTCCCTGTAGAGAAAGAGAAGGAGAAGAAAGAGAAAGAGAAAGAGAAAGAGAAAGAGAAAGAGAAAGAGAAAGAGAAAGAGAAAGAGAAAGAGAAAGAGAAAG
>JAVJGG010000032.1:25839304-25874992 GCA_035590195.1 Aviceda cuculoides
GGTGAGCAATTGCATTGTGCATCACTTGTTTTGTATATTCCAATCCTTTTATTAGTATTGTCATTTTATTATTGTTATTATTATTATTTTCTTCCTTTCTGTTCTATTAAACTGTTCTTATCTCAACCCATGAGTTTCACCTTTTCTTTCTGATTCTTCCCCCCATCCCACTGGGTTGGGAGGGGAGTGAGTGAGTGGCTGCGTGGTGCTTAGTTGCCAGCTGGGGTTAAACCATGACAATTAGTAAGATAACAAGGATACAATACTAACTTGCAAGATAAGCACTGCTCACAGCCCTCTAAGAGTGTTTCTGAGCACAAAAATAAAACCACAGTGCAACACGGGGAGATGTTTGTTTGTTTTTTAAAGGGAGCTTCCCTCAAGCAGTGAAGGCTCAGAAAAAGTTCGAAAGTACTCTTTTGAAGTTTTACTGGGGTCAAATGATTAATCTACGGTACATTTTAGCTTCATGGTGAGTTTGCATGGAGGCTCAGTGAAAGTAATGGTCCTGCTGAAATCCTTCGTATGAAACCGACTGTCTATCCCCAGAATCCAAAGGTGGTTTTCCCATCCAAAGTGTACAGCTCACTGCAGTATCATGCCCTACTGTGAGTATAGTCCATGGACTAACAAAATCCTGATGCTTCCGCAGTAAGGAAAAAAAAACTTTAAAAAGCTAAATTTAGATTAATGAACAAATGGGCATAGTGACACAGGCACATAAAGCCATGTAAGGTGACCCCATTTTTTGAGAAAGGAGTTAGAATAATTGGTTTCCAAGATCTTTTCGAGGTTTTACAATTGAAGTTACACGTCATTTGTCACGTAGTTTGGATTTCTCATAACGCACACAAGGTTTTTCTATTGTCACTTGGTTATCATGATTTGTCCATTCAGTTATGAAGTATTCAGTGTCATTTATGTCTTTTCAAGTTCATTCTGCATGTCTGTAAATTATAATCCTTTATTAGGGTTGGCAATGAGCTGGAATTTCACTAATGACTTAAAAAATGATATGTCTACACTTCCAACCTCTTCGTATCAGTGCCAAATTTGGAAAATTAATTCTTCTTCTCTACACCAGCTGTCTGTGCCAGAAGACAGTTGAACAAATGATAGTGTGGGGAGAAGAGAACAGAGAACAGAAAAGTGGAGAAATGGGATTGAAATTAATTTGATTGTCAGTCTGAGAAGGGAGCATTTTTATGATGCTAGACTACTTACTGCATGCCAAGAATCATTAAAGATAACTCCAATTAAAACGTCTTAAACCCAGACAGAAATCAGAAGTATCCACCACTGTTTATTGCCTAAGACTAACTCTAAGAGGAAACTGATGTTTAGGGCCACATTTTCTCAAACCGTATTTTTTACTAGATTGAGCTGAACATGTAGAACATCAGCTGGCACCCATGAAAAATTACATCTCTAATAAAAAGATGATAGGAAGATGCCTCCAAGGAGTCAGAAAGACTATTTTAAACACTTAATCCTAGATCTACACTGACATATTTTGTAATAGCAAGTCAGATAGCAGTCTTTATGGTGTAGCTCTCAAACAGAAGTCAAGGTCCTTCCTCCTGACGAACAATAAAATATTCCCTGTCATATTTATCTTTACTTTTTTTTCCCCATTTCACCTCGTACTTTTGTATGCAATCAAGCAAATTCACATAACCGCTTCTATCAAGAACCATTTTTCAGTTTTCAACTTTACTGTTCAAAGCCAGAATCACAGATGAGGAGGAGTGTCTTTGTAAGGACAGTATACTTGGCATGAAAACTTGTGGTTGGTGTTCAGGCAATGAACAAAACCAGTTAGATGGAAGGATTTCTCATTTCATATAAGATAATATGAAATGCCTACCAATTTGAAGTTATACTTTCTTGTTTCTAAAACATTATGAAACCTTAGCTATAGCTAGTAGCTATAACCCTGTTTGTCTTTCACTGGCAATGGCACATTTTGTTATCCTGAGAACTTAGGATGGAGTGTTAAATTTAGTTGATTAGAAATTCTGATTTACAGGCAGAATGAAAAAAAAAGAAAAAAGAAAAAATTACAAATCCTAGCTTTTATCCCTATTTTTTTTTCCCCACCTCCCCCCCTTTTTTTTTTTTAACTTCTCTCTGCCCCACCTCCACCCCAGATATGCTTAATGAACAAGCTTCTAGGGTCCAGGAGTGAATTTTCTTCATGAGAACCGCATAGATTTTTATAGGTCCTATTCACATTTCTTGTTCTAACTGTTCACTATGAAAAGTTTCCAAACAAGCTATAATAATCCATGATGGTATATTGTATAGTCCCATACTTTATTATTCTAAACCCATCAACAGTAAAGAATTTATCAGTCTAATAGAAATATTTACTGTTATTCCTGGTTATGGTAATCAGACAATTCCAGTCCTCATCCCTTTAGAATTGCCTGATCCTTTCAAAGTGAAGCCTGAACAAGAGCATGACCTTTTCAGCTAATTTTACCCCACGGAGATTTGGAGAATAAGCATAGGTGTATCATGGAGTAGTCCCTGCAGATTCTTAATCTTTAGTCCTTTCTGCATTAAATTAATTTTTAAAACTATCTTAAATATTTTAATAATGGTTTGTCTGACTCATACTTTCTTCAGTATCTATTTTTATCAATTTAATTAAAGGATTACAATTTTCAGGGTTGAAAACTGAAGGCTAGCCTGATAAATGGCTCTGGAAAGTTCATTTATCAGATTCAAAACTGAAAATAGAATTAATTTGGAAGAAAATTTCAGCTAAGCACCTTACAGTGACTAAACGTTTTTGTGGTTGGGTTGTTTTGTTGGGATACTTATGAGTACGTACACATTGCTGCCTCCTGTTTGTAGTAACTAACCTACAGAATTGTAACAAAAGTTGGGACAGCAATAACAGGCCAAACCTTCTGACAAACGAGAATAGTCCACTTCAAAAACTCCAAATTGAACCTTGGGTTTTAAGATTTAGAATCATGGTTTTAGAATTATTTTATCCCACTTCAGAGGTCAACTATTATAAGTGTGGGTAAACAACTAGTTAGATCCAAACCTCAGAAAAATGGTGAAATTAATTTTTAGTATTAATGCATTTTATATGCATAATAGACCTTTATAGATTGTAAAAATCATCATCCCTTTAGACATAGGTTTTGCTCAGTGAAATTGAAGGAAAGAGTTAACGTATGACATGACAGGATAAGTTTTGCAACATTATAGTCCACATGGCAATTTTTTTTAAAGTATTTAGGTGGACTTAATAACCCAAATAGCCCTGAAAATCAAAAAATCTTCGCAGAACATAGAACACATTCCAACGAAGTTAATCCTCTTGACGCTCTGCCATTGAGTGCTCCCTTCCTCTTTTCCTTACATTATAATAGAATTTGACCAGAGCATTTTATAGAAGAAGCATACACACTGGTTTCCTTGGTGCTATCAGACCATTTTGAAGCTATTTCATGGTCAGTACTGTAACAAAAGACTGACAACTTAGGCTCCCTTATAAGCTCTTTCTTGCTGTACTCTAATCATATTGCACTACATCTTCTTGCAAGCATCTGCATCATAAACTACCCTAAAGTAACCAAGTAGCATATGATATATATAATTCAGATAAATAAAAAGAGCCTCTAGCCCAAGACACTTCTCATTGGTCTTTGCAGTCCTTGGCAAAATAAAATTGGATGCTGCTGATGAGCTAATGAGACGGAAGGAACACTGTTAATGACCACAGACGAATGAAATGAAAATCTGATTGTGATTACATGTTCCTGCAGCTGGTGTGTAAGTTAGGTTGTGCTACTTTCTCTCCTTAATAGGAGGAAAAAGACTATGTTGTCTACAGCTGCTATTTCACTGGGTATGCCAGAAGTTTTGTACATAATGTTTCCCCAGACAGATTGAATACTGATGTTTCTGCCACAATTTTAGAACTTACTTCTGCTTCTACAGATCTGCTCATCTGTACTGTCTGCCTCTTGTTATCGTTTTTTTTTTCCTTTGAATGAAGCACTTAGTTTTTTGTAGCTGCAGTGTTTGTTGTTTCTATGTCACTTGCCTATAGCCTTGGAAATTGTAAGAGCTTTCCATTCTTATGGTGTTTCCACCAGGCCACATTTTCAACAAGCTTCACTCTGCTCGCTCTCTTAAGCAGATAAAAACCCAAGCCTTGGGGTGTGAGGATTTTTACTGTGTTAAAGGAAGGAGTATAGGTTTTCCCATGGATTTTGTTTTTCCAAGATGTTTATAAAAACGCTTGCTAGAGGCAGATAAACCTGTACAGCTCACACCTACAATCTCATCCCTCCCTTCTACTTCTCTTTCTTTTAGATATTTGTCATAACTACAATGCTAACTGTTATTAGTTGAAACCATGACCTTATACTCTTTGTATTTACTAAATTTGTCTTAATTCCAAATAGGCTTGATTGTAGCACTGTGGCACAAAAATCTATTTCTTTTCATCGTATGCCAGCTCTGGAAATGTCCCTTACGTTCAAGCTTCATAAAAACTGCCTCTTGACAGAAATCACTTTGGAACATATGAAATTCACGTCTCTCAAAAGTCTGAGAAAGGAATAGGGAAACATCCTTTGTGATGACAGTCCCCCGGGGGTAAAATAAACAAGGTTACTTCTTGGAAATAAGTCTTTTTCCCCAACAGTGGTTTGTAGGCTCTATAAAAAATGTGAGATCTCATCCAATTCCTCTATTGTACGCTAGTCAGTTAACTTGTTCCCATTTATATTCTAGGTCTTTTTTTCTGTCATCAGTTTCAGTGAACTCAATGTCAGAATGTTTATCATAATCTCATTGAGGGGAAGAAATAGAAGGAACCTAAAAATCTGGTTTCTGGAAATTAGAAGTCTGTTGAAGGGAAAAAAGGACTTTAAATGTGCTCTGAATTTGTAAAATTTTCCTTCCATACATCCCTGATGGTTCTTTTTACCGTTACTGGAATCCTACTGGCTTTGCAGATTACAGGGGCTTCAGTGATCCTTTGGTCTGATCCAGTTTGCTAAGTTTTCTATCCTCAAATCTACCAAAGATCAGTCTAACAGGCCCCAATGTAGACATCCGAAGACGTTTTGGATAAAAATGCTTTCAGATGCTGAACAAGTGTATTCATATAGCAGGTGGCAAGTACCTTAATCTTGGTGTTAAATTTGTCCCAAATTGATAATAGTCACCATCACAAATTTGTTTGGTATTTTGATGTGACTAGTATGTGCTTGTTAAATTAATCTTATCTTCAAAAAAGAATGGATTTGCAACTCAAGTGAATCTTTCTGAAGTTTTTCATGTTGGCAATGGGCAAACTGAGATCCTGTTTATCACTAGTCATTTAGAAAGATCGTATTTCACTTTCCGTTATTGTTTGCTATTTGATAAAGTAGCTACTCAGCAGTTGAGGTTCTTAAAGTTTAATCACCTCCATGAAGCTTTGCTATCAATTCTACAGCTCTTACACAAGTCTGTAAATGTTAATTTCTTCTATCACAGGCGAGTCATTACTGTGCTTTTCACTTCAATCTTTTCTCTACTAAAAATTTAAACCATTCCAGAAGTTTACCTATGAATTCATGGAAGCCAGACATAACTCTGAGGAAAATGGAAAGCATGTATAATATCTGTGTTTTTATGCTTCAGCTACTAGTTCCCTTAACTCATCTTCCTACTGCTTTTTCCTTTCATTGTTTGAGGATAGTGAAAATAACATCCATAAACTTATTTATTTCCTTTGCCTATCATATTTTGTTAAAACAATTAACATCGTCATGAATTTCTACTTTGTGTAACAGGAGGAAAGAGCTGCATTTCTGTGCTCACCAGCAAAAGTTAATGAGACTCATTAGTTAATTCCTTTTTGGCTTAGTTATAATGATGAATGCCAATTAACTGCCTCATCTTCAATAACTTCATAGTATTATGTATGTTCAGAATTAATGTTTTCAGAACTTGTAGACATCATGAATACAAAAGTAAAAATAATTTCCAAAGTATTGTGGGAGGCGTTGGCCTTTTTATATTCACTTTTCATAAAATTAAGGTACAGAAGGATTTTCCGATTGGCTAACACAATACTCTGTGAAAGATATTAAAAGTCCAGTGGCAAGCCTAACATCATAAAAGAAGGTACGTAGCAAAGGAGCAAGGAAATTGACCCTGAAAGTGAAACTTAACTTTCTCTGGAGAAGTATACAATTTTATGACTAGTGATGTCCAAATGGCCCATTTACTTAGATTGCTTTCTGTCTTTACAGAACAGTTAATTCCTTGTTGGTGAGCAGGGCTGCTACATGCTCCCCAGCACAATTAGCATCTATATACCAGATTATTTTTTTTTTTTAACCTGCTAATGGATATGGCTCTGTGAATTGGGGTATTTGGGAGGAATGCATTTTGACTTTGTTCACTCTAGTCATCTTCTATTGTCTTCTTGAGCACCTCCCTTTCTTAAACAGGACTGCTTATTCCATGAATAAGGACTGCTTATTCTATGAATAATTCCATATAAGTCTCTTCACAGAACTTCTCTATAACTACCTTTTTACCCCTTTTATGAATATTTTTTCAATTTGGAAAGTCTTAAAGTAAAAAAAAGTCTGCAAGTTTATATGCATCACATGACAATGCAATAAATTCTAAATTAATTTATATTCTTTTGCTTCTAGGAAAAAAGAATCTACACAGAAACACTAAATAATGCACAAATTTTTAAAGAAAGATTGAAGAACTTCAAGAGAAAATTGAACATGTCTTTCAGTAGAGAAACAAGCATTATAAAACTCTATAGGCTTTTCTCCTTTATTGAATCTTAATATGAAAAGTATATTCCTCTGATTAAAAAAAATAAATAAAAAGCAGAGAAATTAACAAAGAGATTTTGATTGTGAGCATACCATGGACTTAGCATGATCCAAGAGCTTATTTGCTCTCATTCTTCAATTTCCTTACAATAAGTAATTATCCTCTGATCATTTCTCTTGATTAATGCTCCACATTTTTATGAAAAGCTGTTTGTGACAAACAAAAGTAAGGCCTGGCATTCACCAACTTATTTCAGTTTTGAAACAGAAAAATCTGCAACAAATTATTGGATCACTGTTTTGAAACTGAGGAATGGCAGAAGTTCAAAAAGGGATTCTAAAACAGTATTTTCATTGCTATCCTTTATTAGTGATTTTTTTTCTTCAGGTTCATTTCACATCCTATCATCAACAATAACATAAGAATTTAATATATGTTTCTGAGCAGCATATCGCCTCTTAGATTTATCTAGTTTCTGAAAGTAACTAAAAATTTATCTTTTATCTTTTTCTGAAGCATGAGGTTTTGACCACTGCAGACAGGTGAATTTCTTGCTCTTAAGTTTTACGCTGTTTAGATACCCCTACATTATAAATACTAAACATGAGATAAGATTCTCTTAACAAGAGGTGTCATATGTTTGCTTTTAGACAATGAATGCATTTGGGACCTGAGAAAGCCATTCCTCATTAGGTAATTAAGATGTGGAACACATCACTAAGAATATTTATTTTAGTTACCACTTACTAAACAAATGTGTCATTTCAGCTTGTTTTATTTGCATGTCTGAGTGGAAAAATAAAGGAATCTACATCTCTTTTTTTTTTTTTTCCAAATAATTACCAAACAGTACTCATTAGTTAGGATAATGCAGAGTAACAAGAGTATTAATTTGGCTCTTATGAAAGTTATTTTAGCCCTTGATAAACATCCTTAGAGAAGCGATCACTCACTTCCTTAGGGGAGACTGCTGTTATTAAAAGAAATTCCATTGTAAACTGTTTGCCTATGCCTTTGTGTAAGATGCTTTTGGTTAATTCTTTTTGGTGCTAAGAGAACATAGTGTTAATTTGCAGAATGTGAAATAGATCATTCAAAAGCTCAAATACATAAAAAATACAACATTCCACATACAGATTGACTTTGCAAGTATTAATATAATCACTTACCTCCATCATTCACCTACATCTACTCCTTTCTGACAGAAAGTAATGAGACTATTGTGAGTATTCTTGTCCTAAAATTTCATTCATATTAAGTAGTCTGTCTTGCATGCCCAGCGTCCTTCCTCTGCATTGACTCTTTCAACTTCTGCTATCTTGCCATTAAGGATAGTCACTAATACAAACAATATGCCCCTGGAGAAATGAATTGGAAATCTGAAAAGTATAAATTTTCAAAAAACTGAACTTCCCAGTTACTGTGTAACATAGGAGGGGGGAGGAAGTTAGGAACAGAGGAGATAAAAACCTGGCTTTAAGCTTCTTATTTTTCCAGTTCTACTTTCTATACATACTAGCAAAGTCTCACAATTTGTATGCCGTTTTGGAATTTATGAATTGCCTTTATAATTAGAGTGGCACTCCTTATTGGGACAAATTAGATGCAGTTAAGCCAAATTAGATTAATAGATTTAAACAGCCTGAGGTAGAAAAGAAAGGCTTTTCATTCTTTATAGGCAAAGCAATGTAATAGGTAGGGTCTGTTGGGCTTCATTAGTTTATTTTTGGAACTCAGGGATTTTTTTTTCATTACAGTTAAGAAATGAATTAGATATAAAGACTTACATTTTGGTTGTGGTAGACTATACTGCAGGCAGGCTAGTTTAATCCATTATGAAAAATATCTGAAACGTATTGTGCTAGCTTGATCAAAAAAGTAAACAAGCTTTAGCCTGGTGAAGGTATAATAGTAATACTATTTTCCTCAGAAATCATTTTCATCTGACAGCAAAATCTTGACTTCTCATTTTCCTCTTTAAAATTAATTTAGGAGGAAATAAGTAGTAAATTGATTATTTTTAAAAAAAATATGCATTATGAAGAGCAAGTTAGACAGTACTTAAGTCAGATGCTCTCGAGTTACCTAATGAAATTTAACCTCTAGCATTTCTAACAATCCCAGTATTATTAGCAGTTATATTTCTGAACTAAAAAATACTAGTTGAAGACTATTTCAAATTACTGGGATGAAAGGAAATGTACCCACCTTACAAAAGATCCGAGGAATTACAGACTAACTGGTTTAGCTTAATTTCCCAGAGGACACAAAGCAAGTAATCAATTTGTAAAAGCCTTTAGGAAAACACGTAATTGTCATCAGATGTTTGACCAAAATATACTGCATCAATAGCAACTTCTACCTGACAAAGATGCAATTCTTGTAAATGAGAGTGGCAATAATCTTGACTTCTGTAAGGCTTTGATATTGCCTCACATAGTGTTCTTGTGAGCAAACTAAGCAGCTGCAACCTGGGTAATACTACTACAAGAGAGTTTGCCCAAGAGTTGTCCTGTTACCCTCAAACATCTACCAATGGATCTTTGTCAGACTAGAAGGATGGATACAGTGGATTTCTACTAGACCTATGCTGAGTCTGATAGAACCCATTCTCCACCTGAGCCTTATGAAGAATGTAGTCTCTGTCATGAGATAATGAGGAAAAGAGAGAAGGAAATGAGTAGAGCTGGAGTTGGTGGCCTGGCCTCTGTGTGAGGTTTGTACATGCAGTGTCTACTACCAGCCTTCTCCGCGTGGCATGGCAGGGAAATAAAACATAGCACCTCATCTGCTGAGGAGACAGGACTGTTGCTTATTTTCTAAGAGTTCACAGGAAGGCTAAGGCAGCTGGGGAGTTTGACTTGTACGAAGGAGTGGAGTAAGTCCTCCAGAAGATACTTGTTTAGGAGGGAAGGGATGGGTTGGAATGACAAGGGCTGGAGATAGCAAAGGGAGGACTGAGATCACGACTAGTAAGGGTGGGAGAAGATGTATTGGCTAGAGGGTACAGGGAGTCATGCCAGAAAATGAGGCGCAGTGTAATCAAATCGGAGAAAGGGAGTCTAATCTAAAAAATAAAATAAAGTAAAATTCCAAGAACTTTCAAGGATGAAGAACAGGGGTATTTACATTGCAAATGACACTAAGCAGGCAAAACTGCAAACACTCAGCAGGACAGGATTAGGATACAAAATAATCTTGATAAAATGAAGAAGGGGTCTGAGAAAATTAAATATTAGTCAGTATAGGAAAGCACTGTATGTGAATAGGAACAATGAATGACTTAAGCACAAGTGGGTCCAGAGGAGGGCTATGGAGATGATCAGGGGGCTGGAGCACCTCTCCTGTGAGGACAGGCTGAGAGAGTTGGGGTTGTTCAGCCTGGAGAAGAGAAGGCTCCAGGGAGACCTTCTTGCAGCCTTCCAGTTCCTAAAGGGGGCCTACAGGAAAGATGGGGAGGGACTTTTTACAAGGGTATGTAGTGATAGGACAAGGGTAATGTTTTCAAACTGAAAGAGGGTAGATTTAGGTTAAAAGTAAGAAAGAAGTTCTTCATTGTGAGGGTGGTGAGGCACTGGAAGAGGTTTCCCACAGAGGTTGTGGCTGCCCCATCCCTGGCAGTGTTCAAGGCCAGGTTGGATGGGGCTTGGAGCAACCTGGTCCCTTCTGGTAGAAGGTGTCCCTGCCTGTGGCAGGGAGGTTGGACTAGGTGATCTTTAAGGTCCCTTTCAACCCAAACCATGCTGTGATTGTAATACAGAGAGTTGTGGGACATATAGCAGTTCTGCAGTTATAATTAGATTGTTATTTTTAAGTCATGTGAAGTAAATATTCTGCTTTATCAGAAGTACTATGTCCATTTTAACCACAAAATGTCTGTACATTTGCAGGCCCACCTGCATTTTTGACCTAATGAAAATTCAGATTTGGTTAGTTTAGAAAAAGATAAGACAGTTGCAAGACAAAACAGTCTTCAAATACATTATATATTTCTTTAAAAAAGAAGGAAATGAAGTTGGTCTGCGTTCACTGAGAGTAGGACAAGAAAGCATGTATTTAAACTGCAGCATTACTTTGTTAAACACAAGTAAGATCTTTTTAATTATAAAAGTAGACGAGCACCAGAGCTGACTGCTATAAGGATCAGGAATGTCCTATTTGGAGATTTTCAGCTATAGATCAAGCTGGCATCTTCCAGAAATGCTGTTATCTCTTTTAGGATTTTACCTTGGAGGGTGACTAATGACATCTGAAAACCCCTTTCAGCTCTCCAGCCTTCCATTTTCTAATGATAAATCTAAGAGAAGCTCACAAAGGGAACCTTATAAAGAACTATTTGCTAAAAAAAAATACTTGTTTTTACACATTTTATTAAGTGAGTGGCTTGGCCAGGGAGCCTTCATGCAGTGTTTTCTATGGACTCTGTCAGTATAAGGTTCATTTTCAGAGTACTCTGTGCCACGTTACCAGGTTTTCCTTCACAAGCATTTTCTATTGTTTGGCCTATGGGGGCTGTAACATAAAATTAGCTTTTACAATTTTTTTTGGTCTAATTAGACTGCAATAAAATTCCCTCAAGAAACAGAGAAGTTGAACAAACTACACATTAAAAGTTCTTCTACAGTCAAAACTGATCTAGATTGTCTTATTTTCTATCATCAGTACAGAATTTATTAGTCACACAGAGAGTTTCATTACATTAATGCTTAATTTGTTCTTTAGTCAGTATTTGGAACAGATTTTCTTTTTCCCACTGTTCTTGACCTTTAGATGATGGCAGTATTAACAAAAGACAACTGAGACCAAAGAGGGACATAACGCATGATCTCTCTGAATTTTTGTGTCTTCAGAATTTATGTTCTTGGAAATCATAAAAAACAGAACTTAACTTACACACGCCTAGTGGAGGAATTGCTGTAATTTATTAGGCAGTCTGAAGTGTCTGATTCCACTTACCATCATTTGGTACCCAAACATTTTTATAGTTCTATTTTCACTTTCAGTTCACCTACACAGACTCAAGTGACTACACAAACACAACTGTTCATAGCCTTCACTTCCACGCCTATGTCCTCAGTACTTCAGTTTGCATCTGCTGCTTTGTGCCCTCAGCCAGCTGCTCAGTGGTAGGGTGCCTCCTACTCCGTGTCTTTGGCCTCATCATTTACATACACAGAGATAAATGTTAAGGTTATCAGTTGATTTAAGTGCTTCCTGTTTCGTTTGTCTAGGTTCTTCTTGTCAGAAAAGAGGTAGCTATCCTATTATCTACATGCTGATTTCTATTGAGTTCCATCCATCTCAAACGCAATAGAATACAAGACTAAATGAAAGCACTAGAAGCATATTTCACCTTAGCAATCGTAAAATAATACTTCACCCTGATGTAATAGGGACACATAGTTAAACACAAAGGACAGTTGTGACCAGTTCTTCACACCTGAATTTCAACATAGCGCAAGCACAATTAATGTATTTTGTTGATGGCTCTGCCTATGCTATCAGCTGTGGGCAATTTTCTTAAGGTCTTGCACATTTCTATATATGGTTGGGTTTTGTCATCCCAAATAGAGGTTTCCTGTGTTTCCTTTCCATTCTGAGATACATAGTTTCCTCCAAATAGGAGATTCCTGGATTTTTCCTCAACAATCTTCAGTATATGCTATTCTGCTAGTATAACTAAAGACTTCATTAAACAACTGAGTCACATTTCATATTCTGTATTCTAAAGCTAGTCCCTCTCCCACTTGAATTTAGATTTATTCCTAAGAGGTCACTTGTTTTCATAGGTATAGGGTCTCTGAGTTCAATCCGTTCACTTGACATATGCAGGATTAAAACCATACATGGATATCATACTTTTGCAACTTATTGTTATTAACATTTTAACACCTATCTAATTGCAGGAGTGTTGATGTTTATTAAACTTCTTTACTTATGTTTGCTTGATTCTCTTCAGACTACACCAATTGCTTTTGATTACAGATCAAACAGAGCATTTCATTCTTTACAGTTATGAAGTCTAGTAAAAGAATGGTATGTGCCTATCTACTACGTCCTTCTACCTGCTTCTCCATCTTGTGTAAATGAAACATTCTGACAACAATTATGTTATGGATTCTAAACATTGGAAGCATCTAATGAGAAGGATGTGGAACTTTTTTCAGAGCAGTTGTTATTCCCAGAAGTGTATGAATAAAACGATATATTTTAAAATGTCATTACAGAAGTGAAGTCATTAGGCATACCTTTGGTAACTGCAAAAAGAATGGGATACATTTTATTCACTGATGTTGTTCAACTGAAAAAAGGGTTTGAATATGCAGTTAAAACGCAGAAAATTTAGGTAGAGAGACAGTGGGTTTTGGAAATCAAGAGCTCAAAGAGTTTTAAAGTTAAACTTAGTTGACAGACATCACTTTTAACAAAATAGCCCTCCTTTGTATCTTTCCAGGACGTGTAATTTGGAAAGAATTCCCCATCTATTGAATCACGAATTACAGTAGAACTGAAGGTTGCCTATGGCACTATTTCAGTCAAAACCCTACCACAGCGCCCACTGTTTAGCTTTATGGAGAGAGTCACAATATGATTTCTAACCTTAGTATATTTTTATTAGTTAGGAATATTAAATGTCTAAAGAAAAAGAAACAGCAGCTTACATGAGGATCTTATACTAGCCCCCGTTCACTTGTAAAAGACGAGCATCATCCCAGCATTACAGACTAAAACATCATATATAGACATTATTGAAGACAGTAGCTCAGAATCAGAGAGGAAAAATAAAAGGTCTTCGGTTACACTGCAAAATTTTTATGAGATCCCAGCTGCATAATTCTAGCTTGACAGTAAGAATATACAACTTTCAGAAAGCAAATTCAGTTTTGCGGCTAATGGTCGAGTATCATGTATAAGATTTGATTGCAAGCAACCAAGATATAATTTAGATTAACAGAAAGTATTCCTGTTAGCTAAAATAATTCATTTCCTCTAAACAGAGAACAGACGACCGCTGTTACAGCACATTGTTAGCAGCAATTCTAGAAACAAAACTATAAATAGCTTTTTCAAGAAAGAACTGTTCAAATGTGGCAGTCATTACTTAAACAAGTAAAACACAAAGGGAATCAGTAAATGTTATGCAGAATATGATATTAAGTTTAAACTGTCCAGCTATTAATGTTGAAACAAGAAGTTGATATGGCTGTAGAGGTTTATATTTCCCAAAGAATGTCCTGGGCTAGCCCGTAGCAGGAATGGCTCTGCTAGAAATTCTTGCACTCTGCATACGCCTCACCGTATGTCTGCAACTGAGAGGGGCAAATGCTGATGCTTAAATAAAGTGACCAACCTCTCTGACTTCACACCTCCATAACCAGAGAGACCTTCTGTGGCTCCTGTGTCCCCAACAAGCAATGAACTTCTGCATACCATGTTAGTGCTTCCAGTGATACCCAAGAGAAATGCTCACATGCCACCGTCGGATATGGGAACTTTTGGTTCAAAGAACCACTACCTCTGCTATTGCAAAGGTGCTGCTTGTGAAAACTACCGCCTCTTGAGATCTGCTGTTTACTTTCATGTTTTGTGGGAAAACAATAATCTCATCTGCCTCTTCCTAATTTAAGATGAAGTACCAAAGAAATAATAGTCTTTGGTACCTCTGTTGGATTCCTCCATTTTAACAGGTGAAACTACATAGAACAAAAATACAGCTGCCACAAATGAATAAATGTGTGTCACTATATATGAGCACACATATCATATATAAGCATACATATGATATCAATATCAATAGTGGGATTAGAGATTGCTGCACTGGGAGAGTTCAGAAGACTGATAGATTAAACCAGATTTAAATTTTAAGCAACACTGGGCTAGACTGACATTCATTAACAACATACTTTGTGCTAATGGTTAGTTCTTACACAGTAAGATCTTCGCGCTTAACTAAATAAGTTGCGACTGTATGGTACCACAGAGATGATGCTAGATATGAGCTGGCTAGTGAGCCAGCACTCATGGCTGGGGTCCTTGGTGCCTCTCAGTCCCTCAGGTCAAGGCGACCACGCTTCAGAACTCTTCCAAAAGGAAAGTCAGAGCTGAAGACAGTCACTTTTTTTTTTTTTTTTACCCATCTCTCCTCGCTCATGTCTAGTATCTTTATGTTGATTTCCCCTGTCCCAAAAGGAGGATCTCATGTGTTCCAGATGCTGCTTATCTTGTTTCTGGTTTTGTCAGTTGTCCTGCTTGTGTGTTCAGCAGAATGTCCTGCTCATTTGCAGTCCTTTGTGCTTATTTTGTTCTTTACTCTTAGTCTTGAAAATTGTGTTACTTGTAGTGCTGTTTATGTAGTTTCCTATGCCATCTAAGTGTAGCTATACAAGTCTTTGCCTTCTTTGGAGACCGCATTGCTGACATGGTTAGGCAAAGTGCTTATACATCGTGCCTGGCCACGGAATCACAGCATTACAAAATATGTTGGTTACAGGTTTTTTGTATGCTTTTATTTGGGTTCTAGACAAGCTAATACTGATTCTACCCTGATTAATGCACTTCTCAGGTATAGCCATTACAGGCCTCTGTTTTGACTACACAGCTGTAAAAATAGGCTGCTTATTGGACAGAGATGTATTTGCTGCTTATAAGAAAAAGTTATTCTGTGCAGGGATCTGCATTTATACTATCTGTGAACAGCTGCAGAGCTTCTTTACTGGCTTAGAAGCCACATGTTTTACCCTTAATAAATGAATTGAATGATAGTACAATGCAGAAATCAATACTGGAATACCGGTCCCCAGTGCTTAATGCCACTGGAAATCCAGTTCATGACGGTAAATGATGCTGAGTAAAATAATGATGTTCTGCAAGTATTTGCTGGACAAAATACTTTATCTCTTCACAGGTAATAGTGATAGTGATAGTGATAGTAATAGTAATAGTAATAGTAATAGTAATAGTAATAGTAATAGTAATAATATAGGTGGCACAAAACTCATCATAGGCTGTATCCCACATGCAGAACTTCCTTCAGAAATAGAAAATGTGGCCTACTAAATCCATAATATAACTCTCCTCACTTAGAGGATTATATCTACCCTAAGGATCTCTGTATCCAACAGGCCTGACCAATGCCCTCTTGCTTTTGGTGAGGTATTCAGAGATCGGTTTAATATAGCCTTTTTAACAAGATTCTATGGGACTAATCTCAAATCTTCTGCAAATATTAGGATGATATTTTTGGCAAGGAGAATGTCTTTGAATAATATCATACACAGCCTGTTAACTTATATGAACTACTCTCTTGATGATGTGGGAATAGGATACACTTATAGATTCAGTTTCTGAGTCATCTGTGAAACATTTCTCCTCCCTCTTCTGGGAGTGTTTTCCTTGGCTCATTTGGCCATATTTGTTCAATGGAAATTCTCCCTAACTTTACAAATGTTGTGGATCACTTCACAGTCAATGGAATCCATCTAGGTAGGAAAAAAGATTCACATTTCCCAGCAGTGAGAAGACACTTGGGGTGTTTGTTGAAAAGTTCCATTGCAAGGTGATGGACATTGAAATACAAAATGAAGTTTATTGTTTTGAATTGGAGAGATCAGCTTTCTAGCAAGTATAATCTGGGGGCCATATTCATAGTTACGATGACAGGCTGCAAAGCTCTTCAGTTTTAATTTTCTGCTGCAACTTCAATTTTATTGGTTCATTATGATACTTAAGATACTCAAGAAACCCTTATCAGTGGTTTCTAAGTAGGTGATGGCCTCCACATTTCTCCTGTAAGCAATCTCCAATGGGAAGTAGAGGATATTCATGTTCCCATAATAACATCGCAGATCTCGTGGAAATACCTGAGACCTAATAACTTATTTCAGATGCATTCAGAATACATAACTTGAATGTCTATGAGACTCTCTGCAGCGGCACCCACTAGTATAAAGTCCTGACAAGGCATGACAGGTTGCCGCCTCAACCCCACTTCTGAAGTCAGTATGGTTCTAGCTCCAGATCTGCTTTTGGAAATAGCCTTAAAGCTAGTCTCATGAGACAGAGTTGCCTTATGCAAAATGGTTTACTAATAGCCCAGAGAAAGACAAAAATGTTTATTCACTAGGATGGTTTTTATCCCTCATTTCTGCTGCATGGTTTTAGCACACACAGGAGCACATTTCTGGGGAGCAGAAAAAATAGTTAAGACAGTCTGTGCAGCAAACATAGTTTTATTAGCCTGGAGACATTTCTGATACGTTTCCACATGCATTAAAATTATCTAACTGTGCATTGATTATCAAGGGCAAAGTTAGAGGACATCTATATTTTATATACTACCAACACTTTGATTTCTGTCTTTCTGTTTCATGTTGATTAGAATTTTAAGGCAGGCTGCAGCTTTTTATTAAATTTAGAGAATGTCAGTCAAACAAAAGGTGTTTTATCAGCTTCCTGTGTGAAAAGAATGTAAATGGGAACATTAGATTTAAAAGAAAAAAAGATGACAAGAAACTGCTCATCTCCAACCATTTGATATCATCTGCAGTTTAGAACTGGAATATATATATGTCAGATAAAAAGAGCACCTTTTATTGCCTTTACCCTAAGCCATGGAACGTTACATACAAATATATAGCAAATTTTGAGTCCTCAGAGAAAAAGTTTTAACCTGTCTCCAGCAGAGCTTGGATACTCTATGTTTTGATATGTAAGGTGATATGAATATAGCTAACCTTGAATATGAATTAGTATATTTGACTGTATGGTAAAATATTTGTGACAATAACACCATTGGCTGAAAGGTTGATAGTGCTGAGTTATCTCATCATCCTTTAGATTCTAATCAAGGCCATTTTCCATAATAAGCTTGATAACAGATTTCATGCTAATACTGATATTCCAACATAATCAGATATTCCTAGAGTAAATTCAGAGGAATAAAGCTCCCAATGAGCAGGAGACCATTTGTTTTATCACTGTCTGTGGCTATATTAGCAAGTAGTATGGCAAAAAAGGAGAAGGTATGTAGAGTGTTATTAAGGAGGATTGGATGTGTTAGGAGGGAGAAGGGAGGCTGCTTTGAACTAGCTTTACTCTGGTCCCAGGGATGGAACATGGATCAATTACTGGAGTTCATCAGGTGTGTACTGTGTGCACATCTTTCAGTTTAGTTTCACCCCAAAGAAATACAGCTCATATGCTCCGAGGCTATTCTATGACTGGGCTCAATCAGGTTTGTTTTAAAACTGCACCCTTGATTCTCACTAAAACACTATTGTACTCATTGCACTATTTTATTTTATCAAAGAAGATTCAGCTTCATTTGTCCCTAAACACTGCATACAGACAATTTATCCAAACAAAGACTCCATTTGCTTATTTTACTAATTGCCATAAGCTGAACTGGAGAGATCAGCTTTGTAGCAAGTGTAATCTGGGGGCCATATTCATAGTTACAATGACAGGCTACAAAGCTCTTCAATTTTAATTTTCTGCTGCAACTTCAATTTAAGCTGGAAGTAACTTACCATAGTAGCACTTCATCTCTCTTTTACTCAACAGTTGAAAAACTAAATAGGGTAAACAAACCTTCCATCACCTACCAACCCTCCTTATAGTTCACCAAATCAAATTTAGGGACACAATTTAGGGTGAACTTGTATTGCAGAAAGACCCTCGGCACCCTGATCTAAGTTGTCCAGCTCTTAGGAGGCAGTTGGAGCAGATGACCTCCATAGGTCCCTCCAACCAAAATTATTCTAAGATTCCACGATTACTATCTTCTTAGTGCTGCCTGATTTGGCAATAATTGTATGTTTTCAACATGAGTTTTCATCAAATCAAATATTTCAGTTAGTACTAAATTAACCTAACAGCATTTATAAGAATATATTTTACTTTCTCAGATTATCTCTGGAAAATTCAGGACTGTTAGTGAGTAGAGAATTAATGCTCTCATGCCTTGACAATTAAAAAGAAAGGGCTAAATATTATTAAATATAAACCTTCTGTACAATTACCTGCCTATCAGACTGATGATAAGTATTGGAGTAGAGGAAGCCTATAAACTAAATTTGTTACTTTCTAAGGGTTTGGTTTTCAATGTACCACTACTAAAAATACTTAAAAATTTTGTTTTCAAGGATCATTACTCAACAATATAACATTTTTTTTCTCTCCCTTCTAACCCCCCACGCCTGGATAATCTACAGGAAAATAAAGCCATTTGTACTTTATAAAATCATAGAATCACAGCATGGTTTGGGTAGGAAGGGACCTTAAAGATCACCTAGTTCCAACCCCCCTGCCATGGGCAGGGACACCTTCCGCCAGACCAGGCTGCTCCAAGCCCCATCCAACCTGGCCTTCAACACTGCCAGGGATGGGGCAGCCACAGCCTCTCTGGGCAACCTCTTCCAGTGCCTCATCACCCTCACAATGAAGAACTTCTTTCTTACTTTTAACCTAAATCTACCCTCTTTCAGTTTAAAGACATTACCCCTCATCCTACCACTACAGTCCCTTGTGAAAAGTCCCTCCCCATCTTTCCCGTAGGTCCCCTTTAGGTACTGGAAGGCTGCTCTAAGGTCTCCCTGGAGCCTTCTCTTCTGAACAACCCCAACTCTCTCAGCCTGTCTTCATAGGAGAGGTGCTCCAGCCCCCTGATCATCTTCATGGCCTCCTCTGGACCCACTTGAGCAGGTCCATGTCTTTCTTATGTTGGGGGCCCCAGAGCTGAAGGCAGTGCTCCAGGTGGGGTCTCACAAGAGCGGAGTAGGGGGGCAGAATCACCTCCCTCGATCTGCTGGTCATGCTTCTTTTGATGTAGCCCAGGATATGGTTGGCTTTCTAGGCTTCAAGTGCACATTGCTGGCTCATATTCAGTTTTTCATCCACCCATACCCTCAAGTCCTTCTCCTCAGGGCTGCTCTCAGTCCACTCATCACCCAGCCTGTATTTGTGCTGGGGATTGCCCCGACCCAGGTGCAGGACCTTGCACTTGGCCTTGTTGAACTTCATGAGGTTCACACGGGCTCACCTCTCAAACCTGTCAAGGCCTATGGATAGAATGAAATCTCTCTAGAGTATCATTTATGGGACAAAGTTAGGACTCGAACATAGACTCTTGATTCTTCATCCTTCAGGCTACCTTCTTCTGTAAGCATATGAGGTGCAAATAAAAATAAATAAATTTCTTTTTTTTAAAGCCCATATGAACCTTCCTGGATGATAATGGCTGCTGAGAAATGAGGAAAATAGTTCTTTTCACTAAAAAGGAGCAAGAACATAGAGCAATAGAAAGGGCAGGAATACATTCAGGCAAACCAGTCATTTTGCCTAGCCTTGTCATAAATAGTTGGGTCATACAATACCAGGTGTTGATGATTTACTAATCATGTTTAGGTTGTGAAAAATTATATACAATTATGAGGAAAGTGTTCACTATAATTGCACCATTAGCTTCATAGTCTTGATGTCTATCCCAAGAAAGCTAAACAGAATGATGAATTTTCACAGCTTTTCACATTTCTGCAACAACTCATTTAATACACTTACAGGTGTAATAAGCAACCAAACAACTGAAATGGTTTGAAACTCACTAACCCACCAACTGTGGAGATCGCTTCAGGCTTGCAATTGCAATTAGTTAGCCTTGGTTTGATTTAGTGAATTACCATTTCCAATAGGTTACTTGTACAGTTCCTCTGTCATTATTTCTATTTCTTTGTTTTCTTTTGACTCACCTTTTGAATTTCATCCTGGGAAAACTGATTCGCAACCATTCATTCACTAGAAATGGCTATTTAAAGGTGCACAATTTCTGTTGGAGTTTGAATTTTCATTCAAAATTTGTTTTTGTAGTATGATTAGACAATTACTTACAGCATCTTTGTTTTTCTCAGTTTATCCATGTTTTAAAAGGAATAGTGTTTCCTTGCTCCATTGAGACCTTAAGAGGGCACTCATTGGTATGGGTTGACCTTTTGGGGTACTATTTTGATTGTTATGACTAACAGGTATCTTTTCTGAAGCATCCATATTATATCTTCCACTGAAAAATAAACTCCAAAATATGTTATTTCTCATATCCATCTGATGAGAGCTTTACTATTACCCATACCCATTGCATATCAATATCAGCTCAAGCAAGTGGACCAAAAGGTATTTGGAGTATAGCAATCATTTAGAGATTCAAACGTGACTGTAAAATAGTTTTGAAATGCAGTCTCCTTTTGGATCTAAACCATGTCACCTTCTACCTCTAAGCACAAGTAATTCCGCTGTTTGGATGTCTGTTTTAGTCTCTGAGGAAAGTTAAATAGATAGCTAATTTAAGTCAGGTGCCCTTCTAAGTTGCAGAAAACACAATACCTCACTAACTTAACTCTTGGACTTGTGAAGGAATAAAATGGGTGATAGGATGAAGCTCATTCTTAATGCTTATTGAATGAAGGCTTACTGATCTGCTTCATCTATTTCTTTGTTGCTAACATCCATTTCTGAGTATATGCTAAACAAGTTTTCTCAATAAAATTGGCATTAAAGTATACGAATTTTTGTTTAATACAACAACATATAGAAAGCTTGATTTGTTTAAAGAAATAAGCTCTTTTTTAAAAGTTCAGATTATATTTTTATGTCGTTAATGACAGTGTGGTTGCATTTTGCTGATCTAGAGCTCTGTGTACGTGTGAAATTATTCAGAGTAATTATATATTTTTAAACAGTTACCCATCTTACTCTATAAGAACTAGTGATTTGACTCCTGCAGTTCCAAATCATTTGAGTAGCAGTAAAAGTAACATCAATGTGAAGTGTTTCAGAGGGGAATCCACTTGGATTTCAGCAGTGATAAACAGAGAAATTTTCAGAGTAAAACGCTAGTTGCCATTAAGAACAGAATTTCACTGCAGATTACAGCGAGCAAGAAATCCCTTCAAATAAGTTATCTGATGCTATTTTCCTTTATAATGTGAATCCAGCCACAGTAATTAAATTAAATGTTGTAACTTTATGTTTACATGTTTTGTAAAGGAAGAAATATGGGGCAACTTTTCCTTCCTATAATCTTCAGGGTCAGTCTCTACTACGGAAGGGTAGACAGAGTCTGACTCTTTCAACGTTAATGAAACAATATCACCACAGTGAATACAGATGAAGTCAGAGATGGAAGGAACTTTAGCTTAACTTCTATATCTTAATCTGTAAATGTGCATTTAACTTAAAATAATTCATTGGAAAAAGAAGCAGATATTGAGTATAGAAAAAGACTAACATGGGATGATGTGGCTCTTACTTCTGGACTTGATTACAGGTATCACTGTGATCAAATACTCTCTTTCACAGGTGGGAGAGGTTACGGTTAAGCCCTGTCATGTACTTACCTGGTTGTATGGAACAGAAACTGCCTAATGAGTTGCTACCATACACTTTAAACTGACATGTTGCATGGAGGTTATATGGAGAAACATTTTCAGTTGCCAGTTGAGGAGCAGGAGGTTTAAAGTCCTAGCGGAGGAGACAGGAGATGGGTAAAGGAGTGGTAGATCCTCTTCTGTGTCAGCTGTATGCCCTGCCCTGCACCGCACCAAACAATTCTGATCCTCTTCTCCTTCACCATGACACTGAGAGGAAGGGTGCCACCAGAATTACGAATTGGGGGTTTTAAGATGAGAAATTGTCTTCTTTCTTAGCTCAGGAAGAGGGCTTCACATAAGAAGGTAGTGTTTACAGAAAATTTTGAAGACTCCTTCCAAGAACAAAAATAGTGCCTTAGAAGGACCAGAAAGATTATTTGTTCCCATTCCAAAGCCTTGGCCTGCACTGACAAATATATTTATGAGCTGGAGGAAAACATTTTTTTCTGCTCATCAACTTTTTCCCAAGATCAATATAATTTTGTCTTAAATACATTTAACACCAGATGATTTAGGTTTTTTTCTTCACAGAAGTATATCTGTTGAAATGTGTTTCCCAAGTGAAGTCAAAACTGCAAGTGGGTTAGGTCTGCCATTACTCAAAGCTTAGGTCTATGTTACTGATCCAGCTGGCAAAAAAGCACTCTACCTTGGCACTTCATTTATCACTGAGTATCACTGAAGTAGAGAATAATCATGTATTTTGGGTGCAGGAATTTCATCTCCTCTAACTGATCAGTCTTGCCAGTAAACATCAGGATATTTCTTGTCGCCTGAGGTTGTGCCTGGCTGGTTCTATGTTACACTGCCTATTGAAGTTCATTGTGTCTTGTCAGAAGTTATAGAACTCTTTAAAAACTTGAAAAATGTTTTGTCTGCACTTTTTCAAAAATCTAGAGAGTTATGAGTCTAACTTTCAGTGGTATCTGGACTCTTCTATTCACTTGATGTCTTAAAGAATACTGCAAATATATTTTTCATCCTTTTTTAATGTGTGTGAAACTTTGCTTTTATTGCTAAATACATTTGCATGAAGACAGGATTTATGTTGCATACTTCATTCACTCCTGCTGCCTTTTCCTCTCCGAAAGTCATAATCCTCTGAATGTGAATCCCAGACTTCTCCACTGCTAATTGTGATGTGGCAGACAGAGGATTATGACTCTGAGTGAAGAATAAGCAGCTGGAACAGATGAACGCTTACAAAACAAAAGTCATCTGTGCATGAAAACATATCTCTTATTTTCTTTTCCATTTGCTTTCTTAAAAAGAAGCAAAGGAGGGGGGGGAAATGCAAAGAGGGAAATCAAGCATCTCCTCACTGAGAGAAGGTATGTTCATAAATTGAAGGATCTTACTTGCTTTAATACAAAAGATCTTAGAGTGTTGGTTCCCTTGGCAAAACACTGAAAGGGACAGAGAATGTCCAGCATTTGAATGATATTTTTGCATGGTTCAGGACACCAACTTCTATAACAATCTAAGGCTTCAGACACAGTTCACCAGTCAGAATTGACTGAAATGTATTTCTTAAGTAATGTTCCAAACCTCATTCAACAACTTCATCCATTTCATCGTTCTGCTTTTATATACGCAGAACACAACCATAGGTCAAAGGAACATGAACAGAAATACAAGTTTCAAAAAATGTCCACCTTCGTATCCGCCAATCCGTTATATGGTCCATGAAGAAGTATTTCAAGGCTGTGACATGCCTGAGTTTCATTTTATTTTGTGCAACAAGGAAAATTGTTTTTCATGTACTTTATCGCTGCATGCATTAAACAAAATGGTATTGTAGAGAGGAAATAAAGACAGCTGAACCAGGACCAGCTTTTTCAGGAACATATTTTGGTAGAATGTTTATTTGTGAATTACTCAGGTCAAAGTTGGGAAGTATAATGAAACCACGATTGCCTCTTCCTACTCAAAACCAGTTACTAGATAATTGTCCGGGGAGTTGCTTTACTCTTGATAGAATGTCAGGGTATGTACTGTCTATAAAATTAATTTCATTCATGTAAGTTTCAACTAACACTACCTCCTGCAGGGACCTACAGTTGAAGTCCCGAGAAATATCTTCTTTATTGCTCTTTTTAATGACTTTTAGGATAATTTTTGCTCTCCAGTTCCCAGTGCGGCTCAAATCAGGAGCTTGTATATCTGGATATACCTGGATATAATCTACTTTTTGTTCCAAAAAGGAAAGTATTTTCAAGTTAGCAACCAAATCCTGCAATGCCTTTTAGAGGAAGGATGAGGAAAGAGAGCAAGTGTTTGCTACACACAGTAGCTTTTAGTAGCTTAGACCTCCTCCCCTTCTGCTCTCTCTTCCTTTTCTGTAAAATAAATGCAAAATATCTGCTTCCCTTTCAAATGCAAGAAGCTGGAGTGCTCCCTCTTTCCTCTTTGAGAAGAAAGTCAGAAAGAAGAATGATAAAAAACCTTCCCTGTGAAGTCTTATTAGTGACAAATAACTGCCATCCACATGGAAAGAAGTGCAATACAAAATAAGAAGGCAGAATGGGATGACATATAAAATGTGCAAGGCAGCATTTGGAAGTGTCTGACAGACATGTCAGCAAATTGGTGTAAGTTTAGTATTTTGCTTTAGCATACAGGCTCATAGCTGGATTCACCTCTTGCCAATGATAAGTTTGGCAAAGGGACTAAGGAATTAGGCACAGTGGCTGCTTTTGGGTGTCAACAGACTATTTTAGGAGTCAGAAATACATGGAGCATGAAAAATGACCCAACAGGACAGCGACCAAGAATCTGCCTGGCATGTCCCCTACACAGAAACCTTCTGGGGTGGCAATGAGCCGTGTTGGCCATTCTAAGCCTGTAAAGATTTTGTGAGACTTTTAAGAGATTCAATATGGATCAAGCACAGAGGACCCAGTTCTTTTTTACACTTATTTTGGGTTATAAACTTCGTTACTAATATTGTAATTTTTAAGTAGAAAAAAATTAATGGAGACCAGGAAAAGAAGTGATTGTAGCTAATTTTGTAGCTTTATAGTGTGAAGGAGCTGTGGTCTTTCTTGTATTCTCCACTTGGTCAGTCCTCATTGCACACTCCCACCTTTAGTTCCTGAGCACTTAGGTTACATTCTGGACATTTAATTACGACAGTTAGTAAGGCCAGCAACTCCTGGTAAACCATATTTACCCAGAAGTGACATGCCTCATTTGTGAACTCAGACTGTAAACTGAAACTTGTCAGCTCTTAAATATTACTAGCAAGAACCTGACATCATTTGCAAATGTTTACAAACCACTGTGTATTATCTCCTTGGAACAAGAGCCGGAATTCCGTTTGCGTTTTTAAACTCCCTAAAGAATGGGGCTCTTGTCCAACAACACGGTCCTCATGACTGCTGAAAAACAAATAACAAATACTAGAAAAACATGAGAAACACAGGTAAAGTCCCCCAAAATCTTCCTTTCCCCCTGTTTTGCAGCTGGGAAGGCAGTAGGGCCTCCAGTGCTACTCCTGGCCTTTCCCAAACTCAGGCAAGATGCTGTTTTAGTTAAAATTCCAGTATGCCTTATTCCTTGTTTATTTTTCCCCATCATTTCGCAACAATGCTTTTGGCAGATGGAAATTACTCCAACAAAAAGCCAGGTGCATGCACTGGCAGCTTCCCTGCTAAAAGGGTTTTAGTCAGATGTTCCTTCCACCTGTGAATTGGCTGCCCAGTCTCAGCCAGCTCCTATGAATGTAATTATTATGCTCTAATTCAAAAAGCCAAAGCAAGTTCAAGTTGGTTCTGTCAAAAAAAATCTGATATCATTACAATTTCTCTCTATTTTTAGGGCCTCGTTGTCAATGAAAAAATTTCACTGACTACCAGTTTCATTTTCAGTTTGAGGGCATATCCTGATCTGAATTTCCATAAAGTTACTTCAGATTTACACCAAAGTTATTGCAATCAGTATCTATTCTGCACTCTTTACATGATAAACAGCTATTTATATTCACATCTTTAACTCTGTTCCCAAACAGTAAAATCCCCTGTCTTTTTCTGTGAAGAGATGAGTCATATTCATCCAGTAATGAGAGACTGTGTGTATGCATGGCTTCACGTGGAGTTCTGCTACCTGGAGGGAAGGCTGCCAATATGTGGCTTCTGTGGGATTTGAAGATCCTTGGGCTTTGAGATGTCCCTTTCTTTTATGAGGAGCAAACCCATTTTCTCAAAAGGACAAATCAAAGCAAGATTTATTCCTTTCCCTGCATTTTTTAGCCTGACATGAAGAGGCCCATTAAGCAGCATGAAAAGTTCAAAATGGAATGAAGTTCTATACTAAAGGATTTTTAAAAAAAATAAAAAAAAACAGAGAAAGAAATGTGAGATAGATTCCACATTAATGGACTGAAGCACAAAACTTCGTGCATAGCAACAATGCAAACAGCATAGCCATCTTTATTACTGATGAAAGCACTTGGGTAGAAGCAGCAGTCTTCACACAGACGTACTCCAAGACAGATTTGTGGGAGTTACAAATTGAGAGCAGAAAAAAGCAGCAGCCCAGTATGAGCAAAGAAAACTCACAGCCAAAGCACTAGGCAAACTGCCTAGGGTGAGGCTTTTCTGATGGCTGGTTGCCCAGTCTTGTGCAAAGAGAGATGGAATCCTGATATTACACAGATTCCCAAGACAAAAAGCCAAATAGGACCACAGTTCACTGAGTTGTGTGATACAGGCTGTAGAACTTCCTTGAATTAAATCCCATTCAAGTTACTGTGTAATAGTTAGAAAAATATGGCCAAACTTGTTTTTAAACCCCGCAGCCATAATATAACAACCACCACAATGTTTCATGTGTTCCAGTAGCCAATTTTCTACAATCCAGATAATACGTATCTTGTCCAGTCTATTGTAGTCTCATTTTGTGTAGCTTCACATTTCAGCTATAAATGTATTTTTTTGTCTACTAGGCTGTTGATTAGCTTCCATACTTTTCCAAATGTTGCCCATGTTAGTATTTTTAGAATAACCAAATCAGGGTGTTTTGTGGGGGATAAATTAAATACATTTAGGTCTCTGTTACGGAAAGTCACGGTTCCCAGTTCTTTAATCATTCCCATGATACCTTGAAGCCTTTATGTGCATAAATATCTGTGCTTGTTCTGTGAATGACCTCCATTTTTCACCAACATTGTGTTTTAGACTTGCTGAAAAGTCATTGGTAAATATTGTTGAAAGTGTTAGGTCATGACCACATTATCAACTTACAAATCGTTTTTGTTTTTTACAGTTATATATTCATGCTATTAATCTATTTGTCATGAAGACTTTGTGCTATTCTAATGTGTAATCAAAGTATGGTCTGAAACTGAGTCAACTTTTTAAAGAACTCAGTGTCTACTATACATAAAGAATTTGAAAAGTATTTTTTATTACTTTATATTAGTGTTATTGTTTATATTATTCAAATATTTTGGAAAATCTAGGGCATACTGTTCACAAGCCCATACTGATCATATAGATTGATCACACAAAGAAATAACAGAAGCATTTTACATAGAGAAAAGCAAGGAGAGTTTTATTTTCTCCTTTCAATCTCTTTCATCTTTGATTGTTATTAGTGTAGAGGGTTGTCCTGAGGTAATTGTGCAATAGCAGTACATACGGGCAAGCAACAATGAAAAAACGGAGTCACTCCAGTTATAATAGCTATAGTCAGTGGAAAAAGAAAACATGTAAACAAACAAACTTCAAAAATGCACGAGTCTGTGTTCCGCATTGTGTCACCGTGCACTTCAGGCCAAGGGATCTGCTATTTGGTCGTGAGTCAGTGTAAAGACTACGATTAAAATTTCAGGCTTATGAGTATCCAAAGCTATATTTAAAAAAGAAAGAAAGAAAGAAAGAAAGAAAGAAAGAAAGAAAGAAAGAAAAGGCATAAGGTATACGTGATAACTCTTGCCTAGTGTGCAAAGACACGTGCGTGGCACTAATAGGAAGTAAGTTGCTTAGTGACCTGGAAGTAAAAGGCATTGTTTATGATTTTGTCATTGGAATAAGTCTGAGCATTTTCTGCTTTTCTGACATAAGAATAAATTGCTTAACCCTCTGTGTGTCACTTTCCTCATATTTTTTTTTTTAACTGAGGCTAGTTAACTTCTGTTTTATCTCAGGAATAAGATAATGCAACATTCAGAATTTGTTTCAAAGCTCACTGCTGTCCTTTTTAAATGTAACGTTAACATATATGTGGAGGTATTATGTCTACCTGGTCAGCTGAGGGTGGTCACAGCTGAACAATGTTTTCTTTCTAGCAAGAAAAATTAAACATTAAAACCATTGCTCTCAGCAACTCAGACAAAAGTGACTCATCTTTGCAGTAGAGAACAGAAGCAATATTGGAATTAACAAACCACGGATAGAGCTTTTGTGATATTCACTAGACAACACAGATTTATAATCTGACTCAGGTTTCAACAAATATATGTGTTGTTCATAAGTATTCTTCCAGGAATTTGCATGAACAAATGTCAGCCTGTGGGATATTTGTGAACTGTTCGCTTTGACTATTTGCTATGTGATTGCTTAATTTTCCTATCTGGCTGTATGACTGAAACATTTTAAACAGATGAATATGTGATGAAGAACAAGTGGCAAACACCGTACCTCCTAATGTAAATGTGCAGGTCAATCAATAGCTACATTAAAATGCACTAAACTTTTGGAAAATTGTGACGTTTTTGTGAGTACTTGATACCCCATCTTCATCCTTTCACGCATGGAACAGTACAACACAGTAACATGGAGCCCAATTGATTTGTTTTACTTGATAAAGTAAGAGTTACATGGATTTCTATCAAACTGCCAAGTAATAGCAACCTGAAATTCTGTATGAAAACGAATGGGAAGCCTCCCACTCGCTGCAATAGGAAACAGGGTTTATTTTGTGAAGTATTTAGCTGTAATAAGCAGAATGTGGCAAAACGTGCTGGACTGTATTGTGCTTCTATTCAGGGCTACTTCCAGAGGGTATAAAGCAAAACAACATCACCAATCTTTTTTGGTTTTTTAATATATTACATCTAGATTGGTGATGTTTACACTGATCGTATTTTCTCTTAAGAGGATTTTAGAAGAAAAAAAAAAAACCAGTATTATTTGAAACATAAAAATAACACCAGCTTTTTCCATGAAAATATCATAATAACTCTTTCATGCTGTATCTTGCATGTGCCTGCTTTTCAAAGGTAACAGAAGTAATCCCAGCTTAAACTCCTTGTAATTTCTAATAACTTCTTCCTTTGTTGATTTCCATATGTAGTGAAATTAAATTACACTTTATTGTTACATATTCTAATTGGGCTAGCCAATGCAGACTGACCTTGTTGGTTTTTTTTTTTTACACACACACACACACACACACAAAAAAAAAAAAAAGGAAAGAAAAGTTTGGCAGTATTTGATAATTCTTATTAGTTACTAAAGCAGACTGTGAACTTCAGCTGAATTACAGTCAGGTCGTCACACTGTAGTTACACTGATGTAGCCAAGCTAATCATCTGATATGTACTGGCATAAACCACTAGAAAAACCAGGGGTTTATCTCCTAAAGCTTGCTTTGAAGATGTCTACAAGCTGTCAGGAATATTCCATAAGATGTAAACCTTTAAACATTATCTCAACCTGAATCTGATATCAGCCCAATAATAATTTTCTGTTTGTCATAAACATGCATACTGACAAGATTACGGACTGATACTTTTTTCTATTTGAATAGCTTGAACTAACACTGGTATATTTTCTTGGAGATACATGAAATATAAGAGGGCATTTTTTTAGATTTGTTTTAAAAGGCAGTGAAGTTATATAAGCTACAAAGCATCTTTAGGCAGAGGCAGTATTTTTTCTTAGACTAGCTGATGCTGTGTATCTATCTACAAACCTTAGAGCTTCATGGTTACAGCATCACAGCTGCTAGAAGGAAAGATTAAGTGAAACAGTACACAACTATAGGGCACTCACATGTCTCATCTCAAGATTATGGACTTTGTTATAGAGGCAGAAGTATTTACAGTGATACTTTGCATGTCTCCATGTGTACTGGCTTGTAAAATGCGTGATGTCTTCCAACAGTTAATTTAGTTTAAAAAAAGCTTCTCAAGGAGTGGATAGGTGCTATTGACTCCATGCTGTAAATGGGAAATTCAAAGAAAAGTGACTAAACTTATGACTCTACAAAGCCAGGCAACAGCACAGATTCTCTGATGTTGTCTGGGTTGGGATTTGGGATGTAGGTAAAGCTGCTTTAACACTTTACTGTTGAAGTAAGTATGCAGGATCGTGTCTCTATACCTTCCAGGTACCACAGCACAGGCCCTTTAGAGCAGTTATCCAAGGAGCAACTTTCCCAGGTGAGAAGAGAGGCACAATGGAACCATTTCAAACCCAGCATCCCATAAGGAAACGCAGATTGATTTGTTGACTCAGCCTAGACCAGAGAGGTTGTTGCGTTTGTCCAGGATCAAGAGAGCCTATGTGGGAAGCAAAAGCTTTCTCCTACATTTTACTTAGGATCTCCTACTACACTGCTTACCAGGGCTGAGCAATTTGACCCCTAACCTCTCACAAAATCACAAGATCGTTCTTCCTTAACCTGTTTCCTGCCAGTGTGTATGCTTCAATCTCCACAATTTTCAGGGAGGTAGATTAGTGCGAGGCAGGGGACAGAACTCTTTCCCAGATAACCAGTCATGGCACCAGTAAAAAACCATCACTGTCTTGCAGTGTTGTAGCAGTCACTTTTATTTGTTTTGCTAGTATAAAAAAGAGCAAATTATTAGTACTAAGAGCAGATGGAAAGAGATTATCAGGAGCTCTACAAAATATATCAGATAAAATTCCCATATCTTCCTCAAATTTGCTGGTATTATGGTCCATACCCTCTGTTTCCATACACCTAGTCCACCTTAAACAAATACAGTTTCTTGTGTTACATACTTCTAGGAGAAATCCACACTCAGTCTAAATTTATACTCAGATATAAAAACCAAATAATATCAACATAAGTATATCTATATGTATAAAATCTGATTTTTGAGTCCTGTCATGTGTAGACAGGTAGAACTTCCTCCAACAAAGCTGCAAGAGATTTGTCAGTAGAAGATGTTGATTTCAGGAAACAATCATTAGCTAATAAGCTTATTTTTTACTTTCAGCTCTTTGTACCTACCTGGCATTTCTCAACAAATAGAGCATGACTTCCTTCCATTTAGAATTTGTTGAAAAAATAATTCATATAGATAATTCTTGTGCTTCAGTTTGGTTGCAGGGAGATCAGTCAAACATTTTGGCATTTGAAATTTAAGCAGTGTTCACTGGACCTGTACTAGAAGGTCAGAGCATGCATTTCTGTTTGCACTTTGAAGGTGTATAATTACTGGAACTAAATTTCTGGAGCAAATACTTATAACTGTATATACTAAATTTCCCTTAAAGCTTATAAGTACTTCACAGTGTTTGCATAAAATTGTTTCAATATCCATAGCAAATAGGGTACATATTCATTAGTGTATTCATAGGTTATGTATATAACAGCTGGAGACAGAGTATACTCATTAATTTTTATAAATAGGCATGACAGCTAAGTTATTTACAGTATTCCATCAGTTCTGGTAAGTGTGGGTTTCACCCATATACTAGCTGAATATTAAATGAATTAATTGGACACAAATCAGGTATGCTGGTTGTCTAAAACACAGTCAGCTATTTCTGCTTTGACCAAAAATCATCCTGATTTCCTTTGTATTATTTTGTTGATTCTAAAATATCAACCAAACATCATCAGTCCAATCCTGCAGGTGTCTTCTTATGTTCTCTATGTTGTTTGGAGCACCAAGGGACTACTTTGACCTTTCTCCAGTTATGATTACTGCCCACTTTCTGCCAATAAACAAGACCTGTCTGTTTCCAGAGTGAACAATGCTTTCTAAATGAAAGAAGAGAGAGAGATTGATAATTGTGCATGGACCATTTGATGGTATACAATGAAGAGTCATATCATTCAGGGAAAGAAAAAATGAATCCTGTCTCTGATGGTATTTATCTGACGTGTGGCATGAAAGCCTGTCCTGAAAGAATAAAGGGTAACAAAATGAAATGACCATACTTCAGTTGATGATCACCACACTAATAAGAATCCCAGCTGCCTCAGACCATAATGTAAATGTTTGGGGTTTGTTGGTTTCTTGGGTTTTGTTTTTTTAAATCACCCATGCAGGTGTGTTCCACAAATGTGAAAAATAAACATCATTTTTGGCAGCTGATGCTTTGGGTGGTAATTTTTGAAACAACAAGCATCAATTCGAGCTTGCCATTTAATTGGCAAGAGGCTGAGAATGAGGTAATTTGGACCAGTTCTGTCCAAATCTCATTCTGATAACCAGCCACCCTCAGGGCCAGCGTTACATGAAATGTAATAAATGTTGGTGAGGTACCATTACTGCTGTTACTCATGCTTGCTACATCAATTGCAAGAACTGTGTATTTGCAAATAATAAATATTTTATCCTTGCTACTTACAGCTGAGCAATAAATCTAATGTTGGTAAGTTATCTATTGTAAACCATAACTCAGCAGTGTAGCACTCATAGTTCTTAAGAATATATTCCACTAAAACCAAAACTTTTTAATTTCATTGTACTGATGATTTCAAGGCAGTCCAAAACTTTACAGAGTTCTGGACCATTACTCGTACTGTGTAACTCATAGTCCATGTTTTGCTTGCTTCAGACTTGGCTTGGAGATTGTGATCTGTTAATTTTTTTACTTTGGTTTGTGGATAAGACTAAGGTAATAGGCTATTGATTGTATTACATGTACAGCATTTTGAATAGGTTATTACATAGCATTCGGCCTCCTATACTGTACTGCATCTCTGGGATTTACTTATGATGGATGGTTTCCATGAAGTTAGTGTTCATCCTGAATCTCTGTAGGCTTATTTTTCCCAGATGAAAGATGTAAGAATGAAATAAAGAGTGGAAATGAAGCATTTTGATCTTGTACTGTTTTTTCCTAGTAATTTAACTTTCTAGATATTAATTTGTCTACTGAGACTGTAGCCATTGGTAATGACATACACACTGTTCTCATGCTTAAAGTTACTGCTGTCCAGAGATGCTGAGCCAAACTCTGCTTTTTTTACTTTGCTCTGCAAAATAAAACAAGGTGCCTTGTCTGGACCCATTCTATCCAAAATGCAACACAAATTTCAGTGTCTTTATTCTTGATATACTCCAATAAAGTTTTGAAAAGAACTTGTCTTTTACAGCTTAAATAATGCAATGGTACAAACAGTAACATAGCTTATGTATTAGGTGTGATGAAATCATAAAACAGAATTATAAAACATTTGCCTCAGTTAAAAAACACCCAGTAGTGTTCTTAAATGCTCAAATGTTGGGAGGGAGGGCATAAGTGGATACGGTAGGTTATTCAGTCAAAAAGAGGTCAGATCAGTGGTTCATCAGTGGAATCCTATAGCGATGCAAACTCTGAAAAGGTGCCTGGCAAACAGCACCAGCAAAACTGCCTTCCAGTGCAAGTATACTTGATGCTTATTCTTATTAACTGTGTTTCATGTGGCTGTTACTCCACACCTTCTTTGGAAAAACACAAATCTACTGGTACAGCAATGGTTTCTATCACATAACAGAGGAAGCTGGATCCCTGTAGTTTATCTGAGTCACTGCAGTGTGCCAGCACTTCAGCAATGTACCTGGAGTATTCCATGGGACTCTGCTAATGGGAAGTAAGCAGCTTTTTTTGTCATGCAAATGGAAGTCTTGAGCGGATTTCAGCATGCTGTTTTTACAGGGTTGTTTTTCCTCTTCCCTTCGTTACTTAGCATTCAACTCTTCTGCCAAAAATACTGTACTCTGTGAGTCATTTTCCCCCCATTTAATTCATATTTCAACTATCTCAATACCACAAGTCCAACATTTACCTTGTCTCTCTAATTTTTCATGGATTTCCAATAGTTAAATGTGAACAGCAATAACACTTGCATTCAGAGCATACATCTTTCTTTCAGAATATATAGTTTCTTGGAATATAGTTGATTATCTTGGCTTTTCACCTTCAGTTTTAATGCCATTCAAGAACTAAGCCATGTTTCTCATTTGAGCTGTCTTTAAAAATGGAAGAACAGGGAACACTGTACAGGAACTATTAATTGACCTGTGAGCAAGCCAAAACTGGTTTGTATTCATGTGACTCACTTTAGTAGAAAAGAATTTGATTAATCTGAAATAACAAAGATTGAGTTGATTGAGCTTTGGGTCCTGTTTGCAGTAAAGCTTATAATGATCATGATTGAGAATGAAAATAATGGGTTGGTCTTTCTCTGCATTCAATTTTTAACCTCTGTCATATTGTGTATCTCTAGATTGCAATTTGGATTCACAATCTAGGAAACAAATGGATAGTTCCTAGGTGTTACCCAAGTGAAATAAATACTTCTTTTCTCTCCTCACATGGCAGATCCCTCACCAAATGCTTCTGTGCTGGCAGTAAGTTAGGTAGCTACTATGACTGCTCCCCTCTCTCATCCTTCCCTGTGTGTGCTAACCTCAACCCATAATAAGTTTGCATAACTACACTTCTATCATCCATCCTTTTCTTAACTGTGGCTGGAGTTCTCTGGAATAGAAAAATTCAACTTAAGTAATCAGTTTAAAATATGTGCTACCAGTTTGAGAAAATTAAGGGAACATACAGTTGCTTTTCTCCTACCCCCTTTAATCTTGGTGGTAAACTGTAGTAGTCAGTAACCAAAAATTACTATATTCTTTTAATTTGTGCTAGAGTAGCTGTTCTGTGCAGTATGTTGGATGAATGGTCTAAAAAAAAGAGCTGTACTTGTTGGGTGCTCTTCAGTCTTGTGCTTGGGTAGAGGTATGTGTAAGCAGGTAAAATCTGTTTGTTCCTTGGAATTAATGTCTGCAGGCTATGAAACCAAGCATGAAGATTGAGACATTTCTCACCATTATCATGAGACACCAATGATAACATTAATTTGCTGACTTTTCTATTTCATTAAATATAAGGAAACATGTTTTCATGAGATGTCTCTAAATTGCATTAGAATAATCATAGAATCATAGAATCATTTAGGTTGGAAAAGACCTTCAAGATCATCAAGTCCAACCATCATGCATGCCCACTAGACCATGTTATGGAGTGGCCTGTCTACATGCTTTTTGAATACCTCCAGGGATGGTGACTCAACCACTTCCCTGGGCATAATAACCATGAGGAGGTGAGTGTTGTCGTGGTTTAACCCCAGCCAGCGACTAAACACCACACAGCCTCTCAGTCACTCCCCCCCGCAGTGGGATGGGGGAGGAAATCAGGAAAAGAAGTAAAACTCGTGGGCTGAGATAAGAACAGTTTAATAGAACAGAAAAGAAGAA
>JAVJGG010000032.1:25879606-25915228 GCA_035590195.1 Aviceda cuculoides
GGCTGTCAACCAGCACCCCCAGGTCCTTCTCTGCTGGGCAGCTTTCCAGCCACTCTTCCCCAAGCCTGTAGCGCTGCCTGGGGTTGCTGTGACCCAAGTGCAGGACCCAGCACTTGGCCTGGTTGAACTTCATACAGTTGGCCTTAGCCAATTTCTCAGTCCTACACTAGTATGTTATACTATCACCACAAACAAAGGACAAATATTTTTCCTTTACAAGAACATAGCATCATTTTCTATTTAAAATTATAGATGCTTTGTTTCCTCACAGCTTTGTGAATCAGAGGGATCTGATGAGAAAAAATGGTTTATTTTTGTTGTAGTTCCAACCATCCATTCACCTCCGCTCAACTGGTTAGATGGCTCATCTGTCAGGCTACTAAACTGCTGCAAATTACAGATGTTGAGGAAAACAGAGGTAGATGCTGCATTACTAGAATCAGTTGGTGTGTAGCTTGTAATGGGTCTGCTGGCCTCTATAAACAGTGAAGTTATCCCTTCAGTGGCCACAGTGACTTCTGAGAGGGATTTCTTGACAACTAAGGTGATACCAGCTACAGTTAAGCTGAGATCTATGCATGTCAATCATAACTTTTTTTTACTTTTTGATGTGTAAAAAAAAAATCCAACATTTTGCAACAGCAGGATTCATAGCAGAGATCACAAACTGGGATCATTGTTCCGTATTAACTGACACATCCCTCTGACCGTGTTTTACAATTTTATACAACATCGCTCCAATTATGCAGAAACAGACTGGTTTTATGCCTCATACATCTGCTTAATATCAACTGCAGTTTAGAACAAAAAGGAGCCTTAGGTCTTGCCATGAATTCTCCATGCTGACCAGAAATTAAACAGTGTGTTAGTGAAACAAAGGGAAGCAGCAGAAGTCCAATACATCAATGAGAAATTCAGGGTGACCTTGGGAGGTTTCGATTCATTGCTGAAAACCAATACTAGAAAATTCTGCAAATATTTTTCTGTGAACTTTTTCTTACTTTTTGCTCCTTTTTTTGCCATTACTTTCCCTTTAGTGCTACTTTCCACAAGTCCGACAGTCGGTGAGATTACTACGGTGAGTGCAACCAGCAAGAGGAAAGAAGACATTGAAGGATATTTTCAGAAACTTCATTTTGAAATCAGTATTAATGTGACCATCTGCATATGAAACTTGACTCACAAAGATTGTACCAGTGAGTTATATGAATCCTGTACACAGTGACACTGCTCACATTTTGCATACCAAACATTCACATTCAGTTGATTGGAAATGATCTATAAACTGACATGCTTTTGCAGAATGCATTTAGAAAATAGTAAATCTCTTCATATAGTTTGCAAACAGAAAAGAACAGATATTTTTTAGCAACCTTGTTTTACTTAGGAGGGAGTGCAAATGATCTGTTCCTATGAAGTACTGCAAGGAGATGGGTGCGTGCCCTCCAGTCATGAGAATTCAGGGCATGTAGGTATCAATCTGTCAAAAATGCTTAAAGAGCATAATTTCCCTGGCCATCCAGCTATCATCTCACAGGTATGGTCCCTGCTCTACAGTTTATTGTATGTGCCACATACAGAGTTACAGAGAGGGTTATTTTCTTTCTTTCTGTTGGTAGATAAGGAACAGTGATGGGAAAATCAACCCTGACTTCAGCGAGTGATAGATACAGCCCCTTGGGGTGGGCAGGAATGGGGTAACTGTACTTCATGGACTGCTAAACTCAGAGAGAACAAGAAAATAAGGCAAGAAAGTGAAATCTGTCCTTGTTACCATAATCAGTACCAGAAATGGCAAACTGCAAGAAAGGAAACATTTAGTAAGGAAGTAACAAAGTACCTGCACGGCCCCTGGGTGTTCCCATGGAGCATGAGGTCAATGGACCAGCTACCACTGACCTCAATAACTTTGAATCAGACCTATAACTGGGAGCTGTGCTGAAAGGCAGTGTATAGAACCATATTTCTTCTTTAACCACAAAGGCAGTGTATAGAATCATATTTCTTTTTTAACCACAATTCTCTGGTTTGATACTTTCAACAATATTGAATTATTCTCAGCATAGAAGAGAGAAATCTATATCATCTCCAAGAAGAAATAAAATCTGGTCTTTGGGATAGTAGCATAGAAGTCATTAAGTACCTGCAGAAGTGGGTTTTTTTGGTTTGGGTTTGGGGTTTTTTTTCCAGATAACGTTGTAGGGACCATTTACATAGTGTGACTGTAGTTTTTTTACAATGCACTAAGACTAGTTTATAACTGTGAAGTTTATAACACGTTACCAGAGGAAATGTTCTTTCTGATAAAATAACAAAAATTAGCAGAAAGTATATATTCCCCCTTCTAAATAATGATTCTGGTTAGAGGTACTTTGGTATGGGTCTGAATGAACAAGAGAGATTTGAAGTAAATTACTTTGTTCAACAAAAGTCAGTAAATACCATGTGTATCTTATAAGCATAAGAACTGTCACAGTTATGAGTAAATATAACATCTGTACTACCCTGTGTTTGCTTCTGCAAATCCCTGTATTTTACTCTAGAATCCTTATTAATTCTGATAGGACTGTTGATCTTGTAAGTATATTGGTACGTTTATCCTTATTTAACATCCCTCCCACCTCTTCGCTTCTTTATATCAGATTTGTTGCTTTGTATGTTGAAAGCTACTAAATTATCAGTTTCAGTTCTGTAGTGAAGAACAACTTTGGTTTCTGCAGTTCTTTCTCAAAGGACCAGGAGGATTTTAAAAGCACTCATTGATAGCCAAGAAGATAGTCATGCATGAATGATCAATCTGCAATTTCTTTCTGAAGCTGACTGTATACTCACTGATTTGCCTATATGCTTGAATCAGAGAAGGTTTCAGTTATTCATTGAAACAGAGAAAGTACAGTTAAAAAGTTAATTCCAGCTATGTATAAAAACATTTTTATATATATAATTACTTAAAGTTATATATATTTCTGAGAGTACAGTAGTATTAATTTGATAATCAAAAGAAACTTGTGGAGTGTAGTCTCTCTACAAATTATTTGATGGATTTTATTCTTTACTTTCTGTTCATAAATTAACTCTATTTCTGCACTGGATAAATAATTTTGAGTTTGCCAGGCTCTTGCATTTCATCATTTCAATTAGCAGACTAGCCATTAACTTGCAGAATACCATTTTTGATCTGTGTTCAAATAAATAGAACTTCTGAAAGGAGAGGCTAAGAAACAAATAATGAGAAATACAAATAATGAATACTATACCACAGATGTCTCTCCACAAATTAATATTCTTCTGAAAATGTGTTTAAAATATTCTCATCTCAAGTAACTGTAGGAGAATGTACAGTTTTTCTAGTAAGTTCTTGCTGGTGGATAAAAGAAACATCCAGCTATTCTGCTACAGTTCATTCTGAAATAGTTTTGAGAAACAAATAAATTATTGAATCATGAACAGTTTCATAAAGCAAGAAAGGTCTGTCTCCCTGCTTCTGTTGAAGGTGCACCTTTCCCGTTCTTCAAGGCTTGGTAGCTCAAACTCATCCTTTATAGTTAGTTTAGTTTTTTAATATCAGCAATAATTACTACTTTGAGTAAATGCTTTTCTTCTATGTGCAAAAAGGGAGCTTAAGTACTGTCATTATTAGCTGATGAGTGATATCATCATGTTCTAAAAAAATTAAGAACAGTTTCGTATTTCATTGCCTCTATATTACTAAAAGCTGATGCACTCCTTAAGCTACAGGAACAGAGGCCAGTATTTCCCTTGCAGGAGGAGCTGAGCTCCATCCATGCAATCGGATTTGCAATACTCACACAGCGACAAGCAATTATCCTGCGACAGGGGTCACAGCAGGAGATAAGAGTTCACACAGCAGAACACACCCGCGTCTTTTAAAAAATGAGATAAGGGATAGTTCCAGTGAGCAGATTACGAAGCCAGTCTGTTAGGTTTCTGGATTTTAACAAGAGAAAAAGAGAGCAGCGCATTCCCATCTGCCTGCCTTCTATAACCCCTCAGTAGGTACCTGAAGATGTCCGCTGTGCCCGCATTATGGCCAGTACTTAACACCTACACTACAAGCCCTGGGGGTGGTGGCTGGGGACAGGGAAAGGTGCTTCACAGGAATTAGAATTTAAGAGTTACAGGTTTCATATGAGAGATCTGCTGGCTGGAATATTAGAAATGTGTTTTCATTTTCTCTTTTCATTTTCTATGTGGGCAAGTTGTCTACCCAACTGTGGTTGATGGGCTGCGTGGCTGACATCTGCTGAGGATATCAGTAGAGACTTGCTACTTGTAAATGACAGGTAACCACATCAAGAGCACTGCTTAGGCCAAGCTGAGCTGTCAAAACCAAAATTCTCACGCTGAATTGTAAAACTAAACCTGACGCACTCCTTAAGGATCTATCCAAAACAAAAAATCCAAATTGCTCATATTTTCTCATGTTAAACAGACCCTGTCTTTGCATTGGAAATCACAACAAATAGATTTCACTAGCATTTTCATGCTCTACAGGTTTCTAGGATATGTATTAAATAAGCAGAACTGGATCTTGGAAATGGACCTAAACCTCACCTTTTCAATCTGTTTTTCTAAAAGCTGATCCACTGCTCTCCCTCTTTGCTCCAAGTTTTAGCCGATGAATTCTAACTACAAAGTGTCGCAAGAAATCAAAGTACACTGGAAGATCAGAATAGCGCAAATACATTTTGGCCATGAAGCCTTTTAAAAAAACCTTTACCCTAGAAACTCCGAGAGTGGCATAAAAGCCCCATCATTATATAGCACTGAAGGAATACCCTTTAATCTGGGATGAAAAGAAGCACCAAAACCAAGCATCCAGATGTCACAGGTCAAGCCTTCTAAGTCATTGATTTTTTTTTTTTTTTTATTTGAGGGGGAATGGAAGAGAGGTTAAGTTTTAAAAGGAGATTTAAATAATAATGTCTTTATGATTCCCTTTAGATTATGGTTTTGGAGACTTCAAGTTCATTTGGATTACATTTTTTTTCAGGATTTTTTTCTGCAACCACAATGAAAAGATAAAAGAAAAAAGACATGATAGTCTCAAGCAATTGTTGGATTTGGATCTTTCAGTGACACTGACTATTATGAGGTTCATTATAAAATAACAAAAGCTGGTAACATTTTTCTTTCTGCTCCATGTAAACTACCTTTCAGCCCTATTCAGCCACTGCAAAAAAAGTCCTCTCTGATTGGGGCTACCCAGCCATGCTGCTGACATCTTCACATTCAACCTCAAAGACCTGCAAAATCCTTAATGAAGACCTTCCCTGATACAATAGTAACATGATAGTCTTGGAGAGAGGTAGACTATACACCCATGCACTGATATTAGATCAACAGTTTAATTTTTCAGATAGCAGATGGAGATCCAAATGCATGGGAATAGATCTACTGGGTCCATCATTTTTAAGAGTAAATAGCTTATTTTTCTTCCTGTAGATTTCAGATGTTTAAAGGATTTTGGATGTTCAGTTCTCTAAGGAAGCTGGTCTAGGAAGTATGGAGTTTATTATGTTCGAAAGCAAGCAAGCTGTGACCATCTGACAAATGAAAATTCTACCCTGTACTCACTGCGTTCACTTGTCCCACCCATTCCAAGCACTGTTTAGCAAGGCATCAGCCAAGCCTGGCAAGACAGGAGATACCTGAGAAACATTCACCAAGCCTCCAGCACAAAAATTGAGATTTCCTGCTAGACATGGCATCTTTACTTGGGAATAAAGTTTGAAAATAAAAGGGGAATTTTTAGTATAAAGAATCTGGTTCAGTAAACCGTGACAGATATTCAGATACTCAGCCCACCTAATTCAGTTTGACTCCATTAGAGTCAATGATATTACATTAATTTACACCACCTGAGCATTTAACCTGGAAGGCTGGAATCATGAAAAGTCGCTTCAGAGGCAATACTGGGGACTTTTCAGAATGCATTTGTTTAGCCATTCATACTTGAGTCCGTGTTTAGAGGTTCACTCTGACTAGTGTGTCTTTTGTGATCAAATTATGGCTGCTAATAAGGAGATGACAGTGAGATGAGTGCCATCTTTTAAAACCCTTCTTTTCCACTTCTCAGTAGAAACAAAATCTCTGTGACCCAGGTGCCTTTCTTTTGCCTCTTTTCTTCAGATGCAAAATAGAAATAGCAACAGAGGCAGCATGGAAAATTAGACATGGGATTTTAAAAATCTTCCAGCCTTCAGGTTTAAGTGCAGTTTTGGAGAAAGCATCCATGGGTGTTTAAGGCCTTCCCAGATCTAGGAAAACCCAATTTTAGACTTGCTTAGCAGTGGGGAAAGGGTTTAGCTTTATGATTAGGTACTAAAGACACATTGACACATCTTGCATCTGTAGGAAGAAATCAAAAGTGATTATTTAAAAGTAAAGAAGACAAAGGGTGAAGTAAACATAGATTCAATAACTGCTGCGTTAAATGATTGGCTGAAAAGGGGGGAAAAATCAAATTAACTTTAATATGATAATCATCTATAACTGAACACTGTTTACGCAGTGTCGCTGGAACAGTGTGGAATTCAGATGGCCAAATCCACATTAGCTGGATCTCAGCTGCATGGAGAGCAGGGATAAACAGCTTTTATGGGATTCTTGGTTGAGTTGCTCTATTAATTTAACAGCAGGCTCTGGCATTATTATAGTAAATAACATATTCATTAACATGTTTAAACTCTCAAGAAGGGCTGAAGAAGACATTAATAACTGGCAAAGTGTTTGAAAAATTATAGTAAGCCAGGAGTGTATGCTGAACTGGTAACTTTGGTGCATTCTTGCATTGTATACGTAGTGTGAAGGTGCCTGATCAAAGCGGCCATTAAAAGAGTGTAATCTAAGTGGAGGCTGGTCCAGGAGAGACTGAAGTGCATTTAGAAAGCCAGGCAGAAACTCCTATTCTGGTAAAACTTTTCAAGACGGACAAAATATATACCTGTGTGGCAGGACGGGGCTACGGTTCAGATGTTCACTGATGTAACTATAGCGAATTGGTTTCTGTTACTATATTTTCCTTTATGATTTTTTTTTTCATTAAGTCTGTGTAAGTCATCACTGAATCATTCACCTACATTTTTAGAACTGTATCTCAGACATACTCAAAGTCAAAGGTCAGGCCCCTCTGTCCATCAGGACACCATGAAAGCCACCTGCTAATGGAACCATCCTCAAAGAAATCCTCAGATAACTGGAAGTCTCTAAAGCTGCTTATATATTATCAACATATATATTTACGTCACACATGTATACATAACATACATATGTTGCAACACCCAAAGAATAGAAGAACGGGTCTAGAGAGATGTTTCATATTTTCCTGTGCCCCACCAATTCAAGACTCTCAGAATAATTGATGGGTGCTGTGATGGAGTATGTGGAATAGATTAGCCTTCATGCTACAGTGAAGCCTGTAATTAGACCCACTGGTCTTGAATCAGTCAAAGAAGTGACCTAAAATCACAATGACTCTTCTACAGTTACCAGTTAAGGTAGTACAGGAGCTCTTCAGACCTCTGCTTGTGCTCCTTTCCCATGCCACCATTAGTTCCCACATGGGCTTCCAGATGTGATGGCTGAGGTGAACAACTTTTCTCAGCAGACTGAATAATAACAAAAAGCATCTTTCTTCTTCCCATTAGTGTTAACTAGGGGAATGAAAAAAGTAGCACTAGATCTTCTCCACTGCAATCAAGGTTACAAACATGCATTACTAGGTCCCCAGCAGAAGAAAGACATGGACCTGTTAGAGTGGATTGAGAGAGGGCCACAAAAGTGATCATAGGGCTGGAGCACCTCTCCTATGAAGACAGGCTGAGAGAGTTGGGGTTGTTCAGCCTGCAGAAGAGAAGGCTCCGGGGAGACCTTAGAGCAGCCTTCCAGTACCTAAAGGGAGCCTACAGGAAAGATGGGGAGGGACTTTTTACAAGGCCATGTAGTGAGAGGACAAGGGGTAAGGGCTTTAAACTGAAAGAGGGTAGATTTAGATTAGAGGTAAGGAAGAAGTTCTTCACTGTGAGGGTGGTGAGGCACTGGAACAGGTTTCCCAGAGAGGCTGTGGCTGCCCCATCCCTGGCAGTGTTCAAGGCCAGGTTGGATGGGTCTTGGAGCAACCTGGTCTGGTGGAAGGTGTCCCTGCCCATGGCAGGGGGGTTGGAACTAGATGATCTTTACGGGCCCTTCCAACCTAAACCATTGTATGAATCTGTACTCAGACTATCCTACCTGTGCAGAACGCAAATTATATGGGGCTCTCTGCAATAAGAGAGAAGCAGAATACTGTACACAAGGCTATAACCTGGTGTGTGCCTGCTGTAGCCATAAAGACAGCTTTCAGCAGGAGGAGTGCTTGCCTACCAGATATATCTTGTTGAAAATTACTAGCTACATCTTCAGCGTGACAATATCATTTTAGCCCTCAGCATGTAATACAGATTGCTCTTCAGAGGACATCCCACATCCAGAGGATTTCACACACAGAAGAAGCCTCCAGTTCATCTGCATTCTGGCCCTTCAAAAGAATTTTTTTTTTTCCTGACAGATTTTTCTAAAACTGGATTAGATGTCATTTCTGTTGTCTGAACATTGTTGCCTGTCTGAACAGGCTATGCCTCAACATTGCCTCCAGGAACACAGGAGCTGAGAAAAGGTTGATTTGGGGAATTCATGTCCAGAGATGCACATCAAAGACTTAGTCTATAATTGAACTTCTACATGTATTTGGGTGGAAAAATATTGTTCTTCCGTTTTCTAGCTTCAGGTGCCATCCCATTTGACCAGTGCCAACATGAAGTATATGGACACACTGATAATTAATAAATTACTAGAAACAAGGAGATTATAACAGGTGACTCAACTTGTCCTCTGTCATGCTCAGAAGCAATCATTTTATTCTTAAAATTTTCTTCATAAAGATTTGTCAATCAGGAGTACGAAAAAATTCCAGGCCAACACTGATTTAGCTCTATGGCTAAAACTGAACAGCAGAGACAATTACGGATTTGAAAAAGCCCTTATGAAGTTACCATTTGTTTGCTTTAGGGGAACTGTAATAAATTCTACCAACTACATAATTATATGGCTAGTCTCTCTAGTAACAATTTTGCTGGCAAAGTCCTCAGAACAGCAAGCCTTTCCTCGACGCTTACTTCATTGCTTCTTGTACTCCTCATCTGCACCTACACATATTCAGATTATAAATTCAATGGGTTGGCAACAATTATTTTCTTGGGTATTTGTACAATACAAGGGTATTTCTTGTTTATTCTGTGCTCTTTCACAAGATGTAATAATAACGTGACGTCCCTGCCTCAGTGTTAATTCTCTAGTTTCTCTAATTCTAATTTTCTTCTCTGAGACAGAAATCAAATAAACAGAGGCTGCTTTACATCCCATTAGTCACCGGTACACACATGTAACCTTATGTATGTGCCAGTGCACATTTGAAATAGGGTCCCCTTTGAGTGATTTACAAGCATTAATTATCAATGTGTCCATATACATAAATTTTATTATCACTTGCATGAATATGCTATGCAGCCTAGTTTTAAATCATTTCTACTTTTATTTTGTATAAATTTATTGCTCCTCACACACTGCAGTGAATTTTAATTAAGTAAGGGTCTGCATCTTGATTACCATAATTACTATGCATTATGATAGCAGCTCATTCACACTAGCAGTGTCAAGTGGCTGGTAGGGTTTCTCTCCTCAGTTTCCTTACTTTAGGGGCTCACAGACATTACCCAGTCAAAATCTTTCCTAGCAGATATTTAATAACCAAGGACTTGATCCTGTTTCCGTAGCTCATTCTTTTTCCTTCAGATGAATATCGATTTTGAGAAATGCAGGATGAAAGCTATATATATCAACATGAAACTGATTTTTTTTCTCTCAGATTTGAAAGAGCTTTTTATTTTGCTTTCCTTTATTCTATTTTATGAGGGGAAGGTTTCTTTCTTTTTTCAGGCTGCAAGTAAAATAGATGTTAAGATGTTTTTCTGTATCACTCTGGAGGGGAAAGCAAGTGATTAATTCAAAGCATAATAGCAATAGCTTATATTTCTGTACTACCTTTCATCTTGAAGGATACCTATCCCAAAGCACTTTACAACCTAAATAAAGCAGGAATCATTAAAATTCAACATTTGACATTCCATGGGGATTGTTGCACTGTACCTTTAGTGTTATGTGTACAGCAGTACCATGGTTACTGCAGCTACCTAGAGCAGAGAATAGTGTGCTTTTAATGATACCTTCTTTTTCTGTGGGCGTTTAACAGGTCAATTTTCTATAACTGAAATGTAGCCCTGTTTGAGGTAGAATGCATTACTTATTCCATAGCACGCAGAAACACTAGTCAACAGCTTAGAGGATATTTGAAAAAATACAACCACCATTGGAAAACATATATTAAATTGGAAGAAAATGGAAAATGATTGTCTGTGTTGGAACAAGATCACTACATTGAGAGTCACCACTGTCTTATATATGAAAAGTGAAAACTCATCTTCCATATTGACAAGTGGTCAAGGCTTCTGTTTTAAAAGTAATTTGGCAAACGTCAATTACAAGAGCACAAATACTCATTTTAATTGCATATTAAAAAATTTATTCTAATCTGAATAACATTAATACAGTAACCTTAATAAGTCACACACCCCCCACACTCCCTAAAGTTTTCCTTCCAAGCGGGGACATGTCAAATCCTTCATAGAATAAGATCTGGTAAGATCATTGTCCATCATAGCCTAGCTGCCAAACTGACTGGAACCATCAGGTGTTTTCCAGTAAAAGAACTACATTTGCTGAGATGAAAGAAGTTTATTAAAAATTAGTTTAAGGTATTGTCAGGAAAAATATATTGGATTTTGTAAAAATGTTAAATGTATATTTATACAATCAACTGCATATGTGAGTTTTGGAAAGAATAATTGTCCTGAAAAGACCCCTTAAAAATGTCAGAAAATGCATAACGTTATCTTGAGAGATTGAAGAACATTTTAGAAATCCACTGTCAGAAAGGCTCAGAACTATTGGACAATCCTGAGATCACCTTTCATTTGTTCATATTGTTTTAAAGGACATGAATAACATCTGTGGAACTGACCAGCTGTTGTCACTGCTGCATGATGAAAGACAACTGTCAGAACTTTATGAGCAAAGATCTATTCATACTATAATCATACTCAGGAACAGCATCACATGATACAGCTTTGACATCATAAAAAATGATAGTAATGCTTTTCCCCTTTAATGGTCCATCATAGCGTGGGGAGGACCCATAACGTCGGCTGATTTTCAGATAGCTTCAAGATCCAGTAAGCCAACCAAGAAAGTGGTCTGGAAAAGGTCAAGGGAGTAGTTTTACTTCCCACAAAAAAAACCAAAACCCAACCTTGGATGTTTAAAAAGTTCCATTAGATCTCAATGGAATAAGAAAAAAAAAGCTCTTCCCAGTATTCAACATGCTTACACTAAAAGGTACCGAAAGATGAAACTTCAGAGCACACTGATCAGTTTTACTAAACCAACACCATTCCTAAGGGACAGAAATACACCTACAACTCCAGAAGAGAGAATAAAGCTGATGTCTTGTGTGCTCCTTTCAGCTGATTCTAAGCCTCTAAAGCTTCTACTAAGTTCACTGGAAGAGTTAACACAAGGTATGTAGCACCTGGCATTCTGGTTAGTTTACTGCTGTAGTAAATTTGTGATGCTCAGATGTGTTAGTTTAAGTTGTGAACTTAATTATTGCCTTCTGGTAGGTAACCTAGTCTTAGTTGTAAAGGTTATTTCCCTTGTCACATGGCCTGGCTTAGGACTCTTCTACAGTATTCATCATTTTCACTTTTTTGTCATTTGTATTGACATTATTTTTGTCTCTTCCTGAAATTTCCCATTTGCACAAAATAAGTTGACATATGCAGTAATAGATTTAAATAATACTTTGGAACATGTGACATGCTTTGCCCAGATCTGACAGTAATTACCGCTTTGTCATACATTTGTAATAAGCTACTTGGGGGAAAGAATAAATCAGGGCTTCAGAAACATGCAATACAAGTTACACAAAACACTGTCTTTAAATAAAAAAAGGACACACATTTATAGAGAACTGAGGAAAAAATAGCAATTAGACATCCCGTTATTAATCATAACTACATTAATTATCATTCCAACCAGAGCAAGCAAGAAACTAATAAGATTAATTAAGGTTTGTAACATATCAACTGTGTCGCTAATATCTGGTTTGGTTCAGTTTGAAGCTTAAGCCCTAATTCCACCAGCGTTGCCAAATTCTGACACTCATCAACATGACGAATGACTCTGCTGATTGGCTGTTTTAATCTTTGCTTGCTGTTTAGTATTCTGGGAGGAGATATTTTCATAAAGGACAGCAACTTGCCAACAAATTTTGTGGAGATGGATTTAAAAAAAAAATCTGAATCAATAAAGACTTACTTCAAAACTGTTCTTGAACTGAAATACTGCAGCTTGCTGGGAGAAAAATGCTTTTGCTCACACCTTAACTCAGTGACAACAGCCCCAGAATCTGGAAAGAAATGTGTTTATTCGACTTTCTGTAAGCACTTGAAAACCTCTTTGCTTCTTTTCTTTGTCTCCAGTTTTCAGAAATCAGGTTAAAGAGAACAAAGATTAATGCTCTTGGATGATCTGTGGTAGCTCTGGTTTTAGACAGCTCAAAGCGAATAAATCTCTGTTATTAATAAAGAAAACAAAAGATTAAAGGTAAGCTGATTACTGTGGCTGCAAATGAGATACACTTGTTTCAGCAAATCCTTAAAGGAGCACAGATAAACCTCTGCCTCTGCTGAAAAGTGAATATAACTAGTTACCTTGTTTATCTCATAGAGTGGGTGAAGCTAGTGCTTAGCTATAGTCATTTGTCTTGAGAAAGATGGTATGCACTAAGATTCAAAACATAATTCGGAATTTTAATAATGCAGCAAGCACTGACTCCTCTCTCCTCTATAAACAACCCAATTGCATCTGAAATTTATGAGAAGAAAAGGAAAACATGCCACCTTCTAATGATGCCCCTGCTTGTCTAATTACTCCTTGGTTCCTCAGTCTGCAAAACTAGCACTGATATGGGTCGTGCCTCCAGGCAAACATATTACACTCCATCAACTATTCTTCACAAGAGTGTAGATATCTGAGTGGATACATCATGCTGGGCACCCCCGCGAGTCCTGTGAAATTGTACAGAGGTTTCTAATTTGGCTTCTCTGGATTTCATTAGGAAACAGCCCTTCTGTTTTATCTTGCATTGTGAAGCGCTTCACAAGGTTGTTTCCTTTTGCATAAAGTGAAAAGTAGGCTTATTTTCCAAGAATGTTAACACAAGAGCTTTCCTACATTTCACATAGCATTTAATTGAATTTTTAGACAGTTTACCACATCTCTAAGAAATCATCCCAGAAGGTTGCTCTCGTATCATCTGGGCTAAATCCTGCCTTGTTCAGTACTTCAGAATTGTGTGGTATGAAAATGGAGGGTAAAAAACAGGCTACAAATGGTAAAAATGATTTCTCATATGTCATGTTCTAAAGACCATTATTACAATTACATTGTTTTAAATTTAGTGGTGTCTGTGTGACTTTTCACTTCTGAATATTGTCCATCCAGGGTGGAAGCTAGAAGGAGAAGATTTGCAGTTCTTGGTTCATTGTTGGTTCATTTCTACCAGCAGGAGCATAGACACTGCAAAACACTTGCGCAAATACATAGAGCACGTTATTTCACTGCTGCCCCGACCGTTTCTGGATGCCTCTGAGGATGAAGGGATCTGGGCTTCCTCAGGTGTTCATCTGGCAAGGAATGTTTACCTGCTACTGGTGAAAGCTGTCAAGCAAGGGGGGGAAGGGAGCGGCCAACCCTCCCTTCCAAGTGGTAGAGAAGGCAGAGAAAAAAAAGGTACAGCAGCACGGGGGATGCTGTATGTGTTCCCAGCACTTCTGATTCACACCAAAGACATTCTTCTGGCTCCAGCGGAAAGCATGGGATGCTTCTCCCCAGAGCATTCAAAGCCTCTGTTGAAGAATTTCCAGAAAAACCTAAGACTGCCTATTTTCATTTTGTAGTCACAATCATTTAGAAGAGATGTCCACAATGGCCATCTTCCAGAGCTTTGAGATCCAGAAGTGGCCAGGGGGTACACTTCCTACAGTGCTGTCACAAATGAGTAGTTCAGGCCACTTAAAGAATCACCATCAAAGGTATTACCAAAAGTGATTTAATAGGAATTTATAAAACCACAACTTCACAAAGTTTGATGGCAAGGTTCACTCTTAATACATGGATGAAGCGTACAAAGAAAAATTAAGTTAGAATCAAACTAGAATGATTTATACAGAGACCAAAGACACAAAAGGATAAGGGAGAAACATACAAAGGAAAAACTAGTTAGAATTGATTTTTCATGATTTGTACAAAGATAAGAGATGTATAAAGGTAGGGGACACCCTCCTGTTGAGTCACGAGGTTCAGAGAAGACCCCTTTGCTTTCTAAACTCCTGACAGAGCTTGGGTGTGGCTGGAGCCACTCCTAATCCCAGACTTGGGCAACAGTTTATGTCTAAAGGGATTACGTGTGTAGCAGCAGTCTGAGGTTCATTTACCGTTTGAGGTGAACCACAAGATTTAGCAGAACTTAATCACTGACTAATTTAACATTTACCAAGTGATTCAATAGAATTTACTACAATGGCAACAGCAACTTAATTATGGATTCAAAAGGGCTATATTTATACTGTATTTTCTGTTGGATACCTAGGTGAATTCACACACACACACACACAGACACAGATACATGTATATATATATATAAACAAAAGGTATACCTGTTAAAAATTCCCCTCAAGTTCAGTGAAATACTCATGTCAAATGTCTCAGCATTTCTCAATAGGCAAAGGGTTGAACTTCAAGGAGTGAAGGGTATCAGCCCAGGTGCCGTCGTCAGCTTTTGGCAGCGGTCCTCCAATTTTTACAAACTGGAAAGTTTGCAAGCTCTGAGAGGTGTCCCCCTCAGAGGGAGATGCTGATCGCAGCCTGCTGTGGTCCAGCAGAGCTCAAAGTGCCTCACCTAGTACCGCTGTTTATAGGTTCACAAGATGATTGACTTTGGTGAGTGTAATTTCATTCCAACCATAATTCTTGTCAGGCCACCACAAAAGTGAGACATGATCCAAGCAGCAGAAGTTTCAGGTACAATTAGGGAATGTCCAATGGTCCGGACTCACTATACCATAGCCAGGATAAGAAAGTATCAGTTTGTCCCAAGTCTCTGTGCAAGAACACAATGTTGGCTGGTCCCAACATCACAGCGTTGCCCAGGGGGGCTGCACCTCCACAAGTGCTCTACAATGGATGACTATACAGTCATGTCTACACAATCTGTGTTACATACACACTTTATGTTCTGCATAATTGCATATCAATACATAGTTGACATCTCTCTTCAGGTTACATTCACAGATGGTACATTTCAGAATTCAGGTAAATTTAGAGCACTGCATTCAATTTTTTAAAAGAAGAGACAAAAACATCACTTGTGTTATATTCTCACTTCAACAACTTCTGTCAGATTTTTCTGTTGCTTACTAGTGCTCAAGACTGGTTACAATATGGACTAGGAAGAAAACATCTGTCTGTCTGATTCCGTTTTTTTTGTTTCTCTTTTTAATGCTTATGCCACATTCATCACCATTACAGTACACATATATCCTCATCACCTAGGAATAGTAACTGAAATAGTATCTCAGCTTTGCCAGTTGAACAAAGCAACATCATATGTTATCCTGTTGTAAAATTCATAAAATACTTTAACACCTGAATGTTATGAGATCTGCTTCAACTTATTTAAAGACATGCAAAATGCTCACAAATAACTACCACAACAGATGACTGACAACCAATCTTGGAATTTCTGTATTCTCAGGACCAGATTGCTAGTCCCTTTTTGACAGGACAGAAGACTTTGCTTCCTCACAGGGAGGAATTCCTATTGCTCCTGAGCTGTCCTATACTACCAGGGCTTGAGACAAATGGGCAGAGAGCTCTCTCCAGCATGGCGATTCACAGCTAATGTACACAGTCTCACAGGTGATGTTCATACTGGGTGTAACAATCGTGCATTGCAGACGGGGAGAATAGTGCTTATGGGAGTGAATGACATTCATATCCAAACATAGGCAAAGAGCTCACATCTGGATAAATACTGTTATTCTAGGTCAGATAAATTATAGTATTCGTAAACCATTCATAAAGATCACAGATTCACATAAGTTTATTTAATATTTCTGCAGATGTTTTAGCCCTTTCTCAAGACCTATACAAAAATTTCCATCCACAGGTCTCAAAGAACTTTCACAATTAACTAATTTCTGTGAAAATTTATATATATATAAGTAATTATATGTATATTTCCTGTATTAATGGTGGCAAATTTCAGAAATAACCAGATTAAGTTTGTGGAAGGGCCAGTCATAAACATCCATTATTGCTGGCTGCTGGACTAGTGTTCTGACCAATGGAAAGTGCCTGCTAATAATTAGGTCAGCATTTGAAAAATATAACTGTTTACCTACGAGATTATTACAGTCATGGCAAGTTAATGATACTCAATTGTGTTCATAATGTACCTAAAGGGAATGGACATTCTGCTAACTAATTGGCATTTGCTAGTGATGAACAGACAAGACAATTGACTATCACAAGAGATTTTGTTCCCATTTGGCATCATGTAACTTCTTCTCAAAGTGATGTGTTTAACATCTTTGCTGGTTTATCAAGTATTTTTTTTTTTCTCTTTAATATAACAACACAAGAGATTTCAGGCTTTTGAAACAGCTACCTACTTTGACTTCCCAGATGGTTTTGAGGAGAATACATTAAAAATGCAACTTATTAAAACACACATACATTAATAGAGACTGCTCTGTAAACTGGAAAGCTGCTATTATCACATAGTACAATTAAGTTCCTATTTAATTCATTTAGATCTTCCTCATTTTGCACACCAAGCATTTCTGGAAGTTAATTGGCATGAAAGGCAGGGTAAACTATGCACAACAAATTGAGTGTGAAACAAAGTTAATTTAGATAAAACCCATTGTGCAAAACTGCTGGTTCAGCAATATTTGCAAAGGAAAGAAGTCACCAGCTCCACTTTAATGTCATTGACTCTTTACACTGTGTCATAGCTGAGATTTCATGCAGGATTGCATTTATTTAAGCCCTAGTTTGAACACAAGAGTCTCTTTTGTGCTCATTAGATAAGAAGCTGTGGAAACTACTTCACAGAGTACTACTGACATAAATGAAAAAAAAAATTAGTATTAGCTAGAGAAATAATCTTCATTTAACAGATAGTTTGTAGGAGTGATCTAGCTTTGTTGAATCCTGACAGCCTCCTGAAGTCAGTGTTAACTTTGTTATTTTCAGCCTATGCATTTTCATAATAATTATCGTAAAGGTAATTCAGTAATACTTTTTAATGCATCTAAGTAATGCCATAATTCCTCTAGAAAAGACACTCCAAACAACTGAGGGAGGCAGGGTGGGAAGAAGGACAGGTATAATATTATGATTCAGGTTTGAAACAAATGAAAGAAAGGCCGGAATACATTCAGAGTTAGAACCGAGAGTACAAGGCGATGAATACTACAAGTAACTTTCCAAGTGGAAGTACAGCCATTCATATTCTGTTACAGAGCATGAAAACTCACTCCATAACAGCTAATGTATTTGAGCCAATTTTCTAATATAAATATTAAAAGATACAAGATTGGTTGGAAAAGGAATAAAAGCAAGCAATGAAGGATTACATGCAACTAGATATTTAGATTAATTTCCTAACCACTAATTTTTTACTTCTTTTTTATGGTGTAGAAAACAGTTTGTGGTAGCACAGTGTTTGGCTCCTTAGCTGAAATCTGTGTACACACTTCTAGTCTTTAACTTATTGTCTCACCATATCTTTCCTCTGCATTTTTCATTATCATGCTATTTTCAGTAGGAAAATGCAGAACAGCATTCCTAGATTTTATTCCTGAAGAGAGAAAGATCTCCAAACTGTTCGATTTCAAATAAAATGGGTAGTATAATAGAAGAAATTTTGATACTGCCCTTCCAAAGGATTTGAAGATCCGCCTGTTAGGAATGACAGTGGATAAGAAGATTAGTGAGGCTAGTCTGAAATGCCTTATGTGTGTATCAGTCATGGAGAAAAATGTGTCTTAAAGTACTGGTCTGCAGAAGCTAAATGCGCATATATTGTGTAGCCCATGACTACAAAGTATCTTCTACATATGAAGACATTACTCTCTCTATATAGTGGACTTCATAAGGCAGAGAAATACTTGAAGATAAATCAGTGAAAGTAGTAAGACTGTATGTGTTACAGAGAAGTGAAACACATTTATATTATATGCTACTTTGTAGTTATTATTATACTGAAATTTATGGGGCCAGATTAGCTGGTATGATTTTTTTGGTGTCCTTTTTCCAGCTGGATAATTGATCATAATTAGAGTGTAATATTTTTGTAAAACAAAGTTTTATGCTGACTGAGATGGTCTTGCTTAGGCTTGCCTATCTGTTAGGAAAAATTATATTTCCTTCTATATGAAACTTGTTCCATGTAATTTTTCCCAGTTAGATGGAGTTCAGCATGAATCATGGCCTAATAAAGACGCAGAAGCTGTAAGATGTTAAGCACTTTGAGAATGAGACTGGAGACCACATCCCTGAAAAAGGAGTATCAAGATTCCTCTAAAGTGTCCCAATAAATCTATTGTTTGTTGAAATAATATCACCAATGCACAAACTACTGCTTGCAGATTTGCAGTTGGTAATCAAGCAGAAGTTATTTTGATTGCTTCAGTCACTGGAGCCAGTTTATATGTCCGTATTCAAGACCTTTTTCAGCAGGTCATAAAACTCTGAAGGAATTCAGGCCATAGTTAGTAGAAATTAAATTCCTCTCATCCGTCACTGAAAGATTGTTTATCAAGATGCTGCAGATGAATTAGTGTAATCCTTATCACTTAATGTAGCCTGACTTGATACCTTTACTGGAATTAGTTCTCAGAATTAATCAGCTTAAGAAATGTTAGGGAAGAGGAATGTCAGCTATTAATTTGCAATTTAAAAAAAAAAAAAAAAATTGCCCATCTAATAAAAGAAGAAGGAAACGAGCTGCTCTCTACAAGTACAATCCTGTGATTTCTATCTGTACTGCATACATCAAATATCACTGATTTAAATACTGTGCTAAAGGAATATGCACTTGGACTGTTTGTTAGGCTGCTTTTATTTTGGTGTAGGCAGCATGCTGCACCAACATCCTTTTTAAATGGGAGTAGATGTGTCCAGGATTTCAAGCGTACCATGTAGCATCTTCTTTTGAAACACTGATATTCTTATGTAGAAAAGCAGTCTGTCCAGAAAGGTATTAACTTCAAATGTTAGACTTTCATTAAACTTTAGGACAAACTACAAAGTAGCAGCGTCTGGTTTCCAGTCAGGTTTTAAACTATGCCTTATATCATCTGCAGGAGATACAGGTTTGCGTGTCATACTGCTTATGTACCTTCAAAAGATTTTACTAATGTGCTTTGGAAAAGATTACTTCCCCATTCAGCAATGTGCTAGGATGTAAGGAACAGCCACGTCAAACTCATCATTTGTGTAAGGAAAAATCCTGTAAATGGATGTTTATAAAACTTTCCTTTTTTAGCTCACAGCTAAAGCTGGGCAGCCAGTTTACATCCTTACTGCTGCAATGAAATAATAGGAAATTTGTGTGCTAGTACTATTCTTGTTAGGTTGCTACTGATAATTTCCAGAAGAGCTCATGTGTGTAACTCCTTTGGTACTCCTATTGTGTGCTGTGTCAAACAGTCCCCTGTGCAAATACCACACTGTTAGAGCAGACTTTGAGATTTTAAAGTATTGCTTACATCGATCACCAGAGGAAGATTTTAAAAAAACTCTGAGTGTGGCTTAATTTTTCCAGCAGGTGTGAGGATTAGGATTTCATTAAAAACATCTCTAAGGAATTATTACCAGGACCTAATCAGTTGTATTCTGAAGGAAAGTGCTTTGGGAATGATGAACACCTCAGAAAACCCTAGAAAGAACTAAATGAAGTTGTTGTATTTTCTCCTGGCCACTGCTGGGTGGGCAACCAGGGTTCCTCTACTATGTGTGCTGTGTGTGGCAGGTGTCATTCAGACAGTGGGAGCAGAAGATGAGAGTGCAAAATTTATCGGAGCAGGGGTGCAAAGACAAGTTTGGGAACATCTACTTTCTCAATGGTTTACTGGGAAAATTTTTCTAACAGGACCTCTTTTAATTATTTTTGGTTTGATTGAATTTTGAATTCCACCTTGCATTCTTGGGGGAGATAAAAAAGGACCTCTTCATTATTTATTTAAAGTTCTCAAGCTCCAGAAGACCTTTCTTCATTTTTATCTTCTGGTTAGGAGGAGGAACCTTCAAGCTTTTCCTTTGCTACTGTACTTTCAAGGGAACGATGACCTTTATCTTTCACCTATATTGTTGAATTGTTTTCTTAGTGGAATAGAGTGTAGTACTATGTGTTGTCCCAGATGATACCAAAGTTATTTCTTGAGAAAATGTAATTATCCTAGTTTGGGACCAAAGATATCCTGACATTATTTGGAATTCAGATGGACAATGTTGATGCTACTTTGCATTCATGTTTTCCATTGCAATATTTAAAATGCTCGTGAGCTTTGGGTTTTGCTACTGCTCATACCCTCACTGTAGGCTAAAAAAGAACTATGGCAAGATGTTTCGTCACTCTCCTGAAGGAATGAGTATAACAGATTACGAGCTTTCCCCAGTTTCTGCTTTTCTGGAGATATTGCATGTTCATTCTCTTTGACCAGATCTTGTGTTAGTGTCACTGGCCCCGCAAAGAGGGGCCATATGCAGCTGCAGCGTTCATATCACACAGAGCCTTAGATAGGCAATCTAACAAAATCCGTTAGTTCAGAGTCTGCAATTAGGACAAGAGATGAGGGAATCGATACCTGAGCAGAAAGGAGGGACTGATTCAGGATATTGCGAATCCAGTGATGTATAAAGGCATAAGGATGTGCAAAGGAGTTATTTGCTAAAGTGACTGGGAACACAGCCTCCGGGAAAGGCTTTCCAAACTATTTCCTCTTGGGATATGCAGGTACATGGTTATCCAGCTGTCCTGACTTATTAAGCCCACTCCTGTTAGAACAATTGCATGGTGACATCAGAGAAGACTCCTGTTAGAACAATTTCATGAGGACATCAAAGAAGTTATGAAGCGCAGAGGATATTATAATAATTAGAGGAAATTTAAGGCAATGAAGTCCAGGAAATTATACAAAATCCTCCATTTGTAGTTAATTATCTGAATGCAGACTCCACAGCTGCCTTGCAGGAAATGAGTGCTTGCTTGAAGAGCTTTACCCAGTTTTGTCCAAGAAAAAGACCAAGAGCGGCAGAAAGTTTGGAGCAGTGCCCATGACATAAGCCTTTATTCCCTGTTGCAAGGGCTTTTGCAGTATCTGAGACTGAACAGGTTAAAAGCAAAAATGACTATTTTTTTCAAAGCACAAGAACTTTCATTAATCCGGTATAGGCTATGTATTCACAGTCTGTGAGATGGCTGTGAATGTTAACAGACCTTATGCTATAAGGAAATAATATCTGTTTCTGTTTACAGTTGTATTTCTCAGGAGTGGACAGCAGACTAAATATGTGAACCCATGTTTTGAAGGCACATTGACCCATGTTAAGCAATAACTTTCATGATTGCCACATCGGTGTAGAAGAAACATCTGTTAAGACTTCACAACTTTATTATGATAACCTTAATGATGAATTTTGCTGTCTCAATATGATCGTCCACTTACAAATAGCTGCAATCCAGAAGCTACGGAATTCTTTGAGCATTGGGCAACTGTCTTCAAGGTTGTGTGGGGGCTGTTGGAGCAGACATCAAGACAAAGCACCAGAGGGGAGTCATTTTCATACAAATGTATTCTGTCCATTGACTTCCCCCCCTGAAAGAATCATTCCAGGTAAAACAGACTGGACAAACTGCATCTGTAATTCTGCCTGCTGGGACATTAGCAATGATTTAGGAGCCTTCACCTCCTCCTGCACCTGGACTCTCCGAAAAAGCTAAGCCTGAAACAAACCCCTTGGCCATCAGGGATCTCACTGGCAGGGGGAGCACCACGTCTGCGCCAGTACAGGCTGTACCAGCAGATCGATCATGGGCTGTGCACACTACAGACGAGCAGGTTTCAGGGGAACCCATCAGTCACCAGGGAGACCCATATGAGATAGCAGTGGCCCTGAATTTGACTATCTTCAGTGAACTGAAGTGCAAGAGCCACGAGCACATTAGGGCCAGGAGTGCAAACGCAAGTCAGCCCAGAGGAGGTGAGCGTGAGCACAGCTACCAAAGGTAGCACAGCTGGCTACAGCTACAGAGACAGCCTGCCTGAAGGACTTGTCAAGATCAGCTCCTCACAACTCCTACTACCGTCTTAGCCTAATATAACTTCAAGTCACACCTATTCAGTCTGATTGTATTAGTAGTCACTGTGCTTTCAGTGATTTTTAATTATCCTGCAGTGTGTTTACTCAAAGACACAGAAACAGAAGAGCAGGGGAAAAAAATTACACCAAATATTTGAGCTCGACTATCTTTCATTTCCTTCTGTTTTTAGAGATGCGTCTGCAGGGTGTTCAGCTCATGGAAATTGGAAGGGAAAAGGGGCCCTGGTGATAGTAGGACATCTAATTTGTCACTCCTCTTGTACAGCCATTTATTGCCACATGCTTCCTATTGTTTTGGCCAGCCCAAGTTATGGGTTTTCTAGTATTTCTTACGGGAGATTATTCTAAAGGTTCATATAACTGCTATAAGAAGATTTTTAGCAAAAACTATATTTTTCTTGTCTTAATTTCTATCTATTATCTCTATTCACCTATTTTTAACTATGCCAATTATGCTTCCACTTACATATTAACAATTTGGCTTTTAATATTGCCCACAGTGTTTTCTCTGTGTGTGGTTACAGACCATTGCCTTCTTCACAATGTTGGCTTTTATAACTCACCCTTAACTCCTTTAGTCTGCCTACCTCTATAGCATAAAATGTACAGAAATTGGATACAGTATTGGACCTGCAGTAAATAGGTTTTGCTGCAGACAGAGAACAGCTTCTAACACTGAGCTGTGTCATGGTTCACTACTTAGTCAATTTGTTTCCCTTTCTTCCTCTAATTATGCATGTCATGTTTACAGTCCACTGTGATACACACATATATTATAAAAACTAGACCATTCTAAAATAATTTCCCCATGTAATCACAGGTTTAAGATCACATTACTAACAGAAAGGTTCTAATAAAGTAATGTTTTTTTTTTTTATTTTGTGCTGTTCTCCAAAAATGCTTTGTAACAATCATTTCACGTTCCAAGTTATCCTGCTATGCACACATGTTAATTGACTGGCTCATTTCTTCTCTCGTGAGAGACTTTATTTTGGCTTAAGGGACTGATTGCTGTGTTTGCTGTAAAATACTTGTGGAAATGTTGCGAATTTCATATCTAAGATATAAGATTCAGGTGAGTAATATGAGTTGATTGTTATGATCAAGTGAAAATGGAAACCACAGAGAGGAGGATATATTTGGTTTACAATGCGTCTCTCTTTTAAATGCTATTTCAAATTATGTAAAGCTAGGATTGTTAATTAATGACTCCTGAAATACCTTTAGCATCTATGCAAGCTGCCTGTGGTTGTGAGTGGGAGATTCATACAGCAGAGCAGTGCAAAAGCTTTTCTTATTCTGAATTGTTAGTGTCAGAGGAACTAGAATCTCTGACAGAAAGGAGTGGAAATAAACTAGGCTTCTCACTTGGGCTACTCAGTTGCTGAGAATTTTCTAGGTTATATTAAATATATTTAACAAAAATATTTATGACGTGAATATTTTTGGCAGCCTGATAAGTGGTATTAAGTTAACGAATGAAAAAAAAAATTCAAAATCAATGAATCAAAATAAATGAATTAGTGGTCATTGTTTTTACCACAATATGAGGGTGATTCTCAGTTGGTACTGAGTTTGAAACCCACTTAAATCCATTGACTTAAGTTCATTAGAGCTATGTCAGGCAAAATTAGGCAAAGCTTCTTTATGGTAGTAGAAAAATAACAATGAATGTTTTTAAAATTTGTCTTTTACTGGTGTCTAACCTAGCTCTAGAAGGTGAAAGGCCCCTGTAAAATGACAGCACACAGCAGACTGTATTGACAAACACTGTAATGGCTAAGCAGGCAGAATTTGGGGGCAGATTTAATAGAAAAAATGAGATTTAATTGAGACGCTTAGAGTAACACTTTCACTCTTCATTCAAGTGCTTTTGTACCTCTTGGATTCTGGCTTTATGTCTCAGCTGAAAACAGCATCAGTGCCTGTTACAGGCTAGGATTTTAAGTCAGTGCTCATTCTGAAGGAAGAATGACCCTTACAGTGCTTAATCGACCACAGCATTTCTCAAGAATGACCTAGGGTGGTCTCGGAGGTCTCCCATGCAAGTAGGAGCAATAATCATTGTTCACTGATGAAACTGAGTGTATCATCATAGAGTGCAGTGGCCCTAGCCCTAATAGGCTAAGTACAAAAAGGAGGAGGATTCTTAATTTGAAGTTTCACTGTATTTCTCAAAACCAAAACAATTTAAGTTGTTCTGATGTTGTTTTCAAGATGAATTTCTATTGTGGAACTCTTTTTGCTTTAGCCACCTATTTGGGTTCACAGAAAGTTCACAGATCTGTGGTAGCTCTTGCTACCACAGATAACACCAAGATCACATGAACCCACCTAGTGTAAATCCTAAACTTAACCCCTGTTTGATCCTCTACCCTGCAAAGACCTCTCTGGCAGTGTATGCTGTTCTGAGCCTGCAATTATTGCACTGCCCACATCAATTTATTGTATTCACCCCAGTCTGTATGTTGTTAATCAGTAGATCTGAATTATGTACAGTGACCTCCACAGAAAAGTCATGCCCCTGATTAAAACAATATTCCATCTATTTTCAGTTCAATTTCTCCTTCCTAATTCCCTCACTGGAGCATATTTGCCTTAATTCAATTGGACGCTCAATCTCTCTGTAGCAGGCTGCTATCAGACGACCAAGGGCCCCACTGCAATAACAAGTAATCCTACAAAGAAATGAATAAAGACTCAATTATTGAGCATTTTAAATGCAGGCTGCACCACGGCTCTGCTAATATGTCACCCCCTACAAGCACTGTGCAATGAGATTGGAGATTGGGTCTCTAATATGTATTAGATTTTAGCAAGATCACTTGCAGGTCCATTTTTCCCCTTTAAACCAGCCCCTGTGAAAATTGTCTGCTCCCCTCACCCTCCACTCCTGTTTAATTTGATTCTTTTTAAATACCTAAGTGTCTTAGACATTTGCTGTAGATTATTCTTTAGCAAACTGAAGAGATAATTTTGGCTTTTTGTCAGACATATTAGTAACATATAATTTTTGGTGAAAATAGAACCCTGCCCATTTTTCTGGACTTTACTCCCCAGTAATTTGGATAGCACTAACAGTAGCAGGCAGAGACAGTTTGGTTTGAACGAGCTTGTAACTACCTTTATGGAATGAACAGAAAAAGGGGTTCAAATGCCATTTTTCTTCCCTTTCCCAAGATTCCTCCTCTGAGCAGGAAGGGCATATTCTTCCCACCTAAGATGTGGAATTAGGACTCAAGAAATATGTCTATGGATGTATTTCTATGCAAGGCTTTGGTCTTGGTCATTGACCAAGTGTTTAATATCTTATTTTCAAACTTTTGCACTCTTTCAAATGGACACAGTACTGAACATATTCTTTTGCCCTTACCTGTCATGTTTATTTTCTCATCTTACCTATCCAAGCTTAATTTTTTAGGGTAAATTCTAACAAATACAATCTGTAAATCATCTTACAATAAATTTCCTGATATATTTATTTTGTATCTGTCTGTTCCAGAATGCACTGCTGCCCAGAAATTTGCTCATTAAATATTTGTTTTAAGTTAATATAAGTAAAATAAAGATGGACTTATTTAAAATCCTGAAAAAAATAGATTTTGTGGTTTTGTTGTATGCTTGTCTATTTAACTTAATCATATGTATTGTATTTTATTGGATTTATAATTTAATGTATTCATACTTGCCAAGAATGTACATCTTTAAAGTACTGAAAAAAGTAAATGCTCTATAACTCAGCTGTGTAAATACATAAAAATCCACTGATGTCATGATCTATCTATCAAGCCCATGGCATCTTTTCACTTCTTAGTTTTCAACAGTCCTATATTCACCAAAGTTTGAGTTCAGGCTTTACTTGAAATTTTACTATTCTCTGTGTGAAATGGAATTACAGCTGGCTTGTGAGTAATATTCGTGATTCAAAGCCTTTTTATTTCCTTTCTTTTTATTTCAAACACTGTTGTTTCATGTACAAAAGGATAATTAATACTGTGACAGCAATTTCTATTAGAAGGGGGGAAAAATCATTATTATTGCGTCTTATCTTGTTATGAAGTTGAAACTTGGGGTAACTCCCTGGCAAGAAGTATTTCATTATTTTGTCTCAAGTGCCCCCAAATCTGTTCTTGCTATTACCTTAATGATCTAGTCTCTAACTCAGAAAAGAAACAAATACACGTAGTCCTTTAAATAAGTAGGTCAGCTGCTCGCAAAAGACACCATTAGTTTAGCAGGATCCAAAAAGGGGCAAAACTCAAAACACCTACATGACTTCTCAAGTTGACTGTCAAGGTCTGTTTGAAGATCTGTGTTACTCTCCAACCACTGTCTGAGTGATCTAAGTCAGTGGATTTTTCTTGCTTGTTTTAGTGCTATTCTCTTACGATGAGCCAACTAAGGGACTTTCTTCTTTTCTGTTTTTTTAAAACATAATTTTCTGGTATAATTGTCAGCATTTTATTTCCTTTTTACCTTTGTACTTTCTACCTCTTCGCTCCTTGCATATTTTCCACACCCTTACCTCTCTTATCTTGTTTTATGTAGATAAGTTAGAAATAAATACTGAAGCTGGTGTGATGTCATTATCATGACGATGAGTACACCCTAGCCTAGAGTTCAGTTCACGTTCAGATCTCATTCCAAAAAGACATAGCTGCACTTGGAGGAGATGGTCAGTTTATACAGACAGGGACCAACATACGGACAAGGTGAATGTAAAAATGTATGGTCTGTTTAGTTTTGTGAGAAAAGCAAGTAAGGTGAGATACGGTAGAGACATGCCAAATGCCAAGTGACTGTAGTGGATTCTGTTTGCTCTTCTTGATAATGTAAAATAGAGCTCTCATTTAAAAAAGTAGTTGATCTGTAAGAAACTGATAAAAAAAAATACCTTTTCAAACAGTGTAAAACTATTGACTCTAACTCACAGCCACAGGCAACTTTGGAAATAAGATTTTAGAAGATGGTTGAAGAAAATTGAGAATTTATATGCCCAGTGAGAACAAGTGCAGTTACATTGCATAGGAAGGCTATGTAATCAGAAAAAAATGTAAACCCTTGACTTATGCCATGAACTAATCTCTAAGTAAAAGCAGTTAGAAATGTCCTCTATGGGCAGTTTATGCCATAATTGCTTAAAACCAGGTTTTGTCATCTTCCTCTGAAGCATCTGGTACTAGTCACTGTCAGAAAAGGGATATTGGGCTTGGCAGCCTGTTAGTTTGATTCAGTAAGGTAATTGTTATGATTCTGATGCTTTGTTCAAACTGCTAGATAATATATTTCTTAACCGCACTGTGGCTTTCTGTAAAAATGGTCATTGTCATGGCAACAGAAGTAGAAGGACCATTTTCCTTTTTGAGGATTTTAGCAAGAGCAGCCGTCTGACAGACTGTACCCTTTCTTTGTTTTTTTGTGTAGCCACTATGGTCCTTAAAAAGGGAGTTAAAGACCATATATAACACTCTGGAGGATGAGGGAAAATGTTCTTTGGTTGGAATTGCCCAGACACAGAGATTTTTAGGCATTAGTTACAAGAAGAAGGGCTACAAGAAGGGCATCAAGGAGAAGAGAGCATGGAGCTCTGAAAGCAGCCAAGATATTGCTCAGAGGAACAGGAACTGGTGACACTGCTGGGCCCAAGGCACTGCAAAAAGGTGTCCAGAGGGGTTGTGCAGAGTTTGCTGTACTTCAGAAAGTCACTGAGCTGGCTGAGACAGTGGTCTGCCTGCAAGGATACAGAGGAAGAGGAGAAGTTGGTTTAGAATCCCTTTCTGTTACTATTCTATCTTAGTTTTCTGTATTTAAAAAGTTAATTAACCTATTTTATAGTCTACTAAAACTGTGATTGGTTTTTTTTTGTTTGTTTGTATAAAAGCTTTTTGGTATTGTTTAGGGAACTCACTGCAAGGGTCTAAATTCCCTGCACAGCTGCAGCTGGCTTGAGGTCACATCCAACCCTTTCCTCTTCCCTTCCTGGCTGTCAGATCTCAAGCCTCTAACCAAAATAGAAATCTGTCATTAATCTTCTCTCAGACCACAGCTGGTCACATGGCTACCAGCTACTACAATTTCAGCAGATCCAGCCAGGTTAGATCCTGCAAATATCTCCAGTTGGGGACACATGACAGAAGTTGACTAAAGTGACGTCTAAGCAGCTTCTTCAAAAACTTACTGTGGTTTTTCCATTCCTCAAAGGGGCAGCACATTCAGACTAACACATAAACATGGTTAACGGCCTACATTCAGGGTATTCTTTCCCTCAGCTAAGCTATCTTCTGCACTGACACAATCGAGCAGCTTGACTTCTGTACAGATTCTGTCTGCAAGTTCCCTGTCAGTTCCTCTCCACTGTCTCCTCTTTGTCTGGGCTCTGGGAGCCCGCGGCCCTCCTTTGGCACATACCTTATTCTTTGAGAAAGGAAAAACACCAAGCCCAGATGAAAGCAGATAGGCGCCTTCTCCTTTCAATTAATAACACAGCTACTGCTGTCATAGCTCCTTTGATGGCTGGTGCAGGAGGTTTTGCTTGAATCCTCAATGCTGTGTGCTAATACTGAACCTAGAAAGAAAAATAAGACACCAGTTTCCATTAACAGTGCAGTGCATTCAGACAGGGTTGCACTTAAAAATCATAAAGGTTAGACAGGCAGTTTTTCACAAATATGAATACTCATGCATTCATTTACAAAGCTTGTTATTTTCTATGCTAGAATGAAATCTTGATCCCACCAAAATAGACGAGACCTTTTCAGTTATCTTGCACAGAGCTGGGATTTCAGATTGGAGAATTAGAATTACATGAGAATGTTTTAATACATTAATGTTTCAGTAAAAAAAATCCTAATAAGGGAATGAAAGGAATTACCAGGTTAGTATCAGCAAATTCAAAACTGGAGAACAGTTAATTTAATAAATAACAAATATTCCTTTAAAAGAGATAAAAAATCAGGGATTATAGCAATTAGCTACTTCTCAGCAGTTTAATTAAACTGTGATGAAGACAGACTTTTTTCAGCACACTTACTTGTGCTGTGTATATTTTAAATACCAAAAATAATTATTGACTTCCAACTAGATTAAATTTTGTCATTATTTTTTAAGAAAGTAATTAACCTGAAACAGCCTCTAAAATCAACTTACTAATTATTAATCAGTAATATAATAGGTTAGTGAAACATACCAAAACAGAAACTAGGATTAGATGTAATGTTTTGGCTGTAAGGCTTTTGTGGGCTGAGGAAGAAAGCAGAAGTCTATATACTTTATTTTCTTCTACTGCCAGAAGAAGCCTTGGCAGCCAAGCACCATCTTTAATCTTTTATTTCTTGTGTCAGTTTTAGTTAATTTGCTTTTAGCTTTCATTCCATGCATTCATTTAAGAGTATCCCTGTTATTCCACACTAAGATTGAATCATAAAATTCATGCAGGTCCACTGACTTTGAATTGCTTCACTGACTTACAGCCCTAGGGCAAATCTATTTACAGAGTGGAGCCTCTTCTCCAAGCCAGTGTCACCCAGTACATCTTAGTCTGGGATTGCTGAAATAGTATCACTTATATGGAATGGTAGTTCTTTTAAATTTCTTTCTTTCAAAGTTCCTACTTCTGCTTCTTTGGAAGCTCTTTTCAAGGCTTTATGACTTATCCTAATCCTTAACAAACACAAATCTGTTTGTAAGGTATAACTCAGAAGACATAACTGAAAAGAATTTTGTGTAGTTTCTTTGCCTGTTTTAAGTGAGGGAGAAATAAGGCAAGGGATATTTATGTCCTGGGTTCCAATAATTTCTTGCTTCCAAATAGGTAAAATAAAACACCCTTTTCCATCAGGAGAGTGAGTAATCTACTCGGTTCCTTTCCCTGCCATCTATGACATGCAAGAACTATCAATGTTCCTCCTTACAGGGGAAGATCTTGGTCCAAAAAGAAACCACAGCATGACGTACCACCTTCTTGCATGAGAGCATAGCTCTGCTGCAGACCCTCTCCATAAATAGACTCTCAATAAAAAGGTAAATCTGGAACAAAGGCAAAGAAAAAAGCACAGAGTGGCTATTGGGGTCACAGACTTCTTTCTATCCAGTATCCCAAAATACAAGGCATATAAAGTCCTGCTGCCACTATTCAGCACAAACAATGCTACTGCCTTTGCACGTTTCATTGAGTTCTCCTCTTATTGCACTACTCAAACTCTGGAGCACATTCTTCATACTTATTTTCTCTCTCAGTCTTCCATACTTTTTTCACACAAATGGCTTTTTCACATATTTAAGCCTTAATTTAATTCATTAAGTTCAGGCTCATATGACTTGTGACCTGAGACCATGAAAACACTACACAAAAATATGAAGGAGATGTCCACGGTTTGAAGAACTAAGATCTTCTGTCCTTTGCCAGAAGGTGTGCTTTCACAGAGGTCAATGACTTCATTTGATTACAACAGTGTTAAGACCTGCTTCTTTCCTTGCTTTTGTTGTCTCTAACTAGGACAATAAGATTAAACTCAAGCAGAGAGTAAATTATGAGCCTAAGACACTGATATAAATAAGAAGTAAAGCTCATGAAGTCAACACATTTAGACTTTCATTAAATGGGGTTAGATAACAAATATGCCTTTACCAGGAAGTGTTCTCAGCCCACTGAAAATATATGAATAATGTATAATAATACGGATTGAGAGCTGAAAGAATAGACTAGCTGCTTTTCAGAGGATATTCTGTCCCTGAATGTGACATGCTATTACTTCACAAGGCCAAAAGTCCTTGAAAAGGATGAGGCAATGGCCGGGTTCAGAGACCGTTCAGACAAATTGCAAGAAAAGGTTTGCTGTAGAAATAGTCATTATTTGGATGGATTTATATAATTTTAAGTGGAGTATATTTTTTGTTTTCTGAGAAGCATTGACTGTATGAGGCCAACGATTGTGTTGTGCATTAATTGAGAGATGTCTTTCAGGGCTCTTCTGGCAATTTTGGGCACTGCAGTTATCCCAAAGGGACCTCCTCAAGTCTGTGGTAGCAAATACTCTGATCCACTCATACTGATTTCTCTGTGACGTTTGTCTTCGCCACAGTGCTTGAAAAGTACAGCATAGAATGAGCTACATCCTTCCATCATCAAGCAATTTGTAGAAAAAAAATCTGTAGCATTTGGGAAATTCTATAACCCTTTCACACTGCCAAAGAGGGTGGGAGAGCAACACTCGGATTTCTTACTATCCATCATGGATTTCTGTTTCTTGAAAGTCTACAATGACATTGTATTTCTTAGTAAGACTTTTGCAAACCTATGGCTTTATTGTTTCTTCTTAATGTCTAGAGATGTGAAAGAATTAGCATTTCATGTTGCCTTGGTCTTTTAGGTAAGGTTATTTTAATGTCTGATGGCACAACTGAGATGATCACATAAATGATGATCACTACAGGATGATTTAGACTAGGTGGGAATTTAGAAAGGAAATAAACTCAACGGCCTGCCAAGCTAAGTCTTCACCACTGAAAAAGTCTTCAGAAAATTTGGTTTGGGTTCAAAATGCAATTTACTTGCAGACTGATTTCCCTCAGTACAAAGAAGGAAATTCTTCTCCTTCTCAGACAAAAAGTATAGCTATTAAATTGGGTAACAAGGCAATGAAGCAGGCTGCAGTCACCAGAACCCACAGATATTCCATGGACTTTTGCCAGTGGAGCTTTATCCCGCTGGATGTTACAGCTGATGCTAGCAAGTTGAGAGTACCTGTTCTCCTAGAGCTGTAGCATGACCAGTTCCATTCCTGCTGAAATCAGATAGTTTCAATGGGAGCAGAGATGGGTCCTCTTCCAGTCGCTTCTAAGCTGAGCCTTAACCCATGGACTGCAGCAGGCAAATATAATAACCAGGAAAGCTATTTATATCAGTAAGTGCTCAGAACACAAGACCAGAGAAAGAAAAGTGAATGAAAAACTGGACTAAAATAGGATATTTAGTAGATTCTTAAGATTCTTTTTTGCTTAGCATTAATTCTCACTTTTTTTTTTTTTACTCACAGAATACATAACACTTTTCTATCTTTACAGCAATCCTATAGATGTATCCGTAGAGTTATTTCGGGGTATCACAGACTAGGTAGAGCTACCTAGTTTAATAGTATCAGTTTGTATGTAATAAATGTTGATTTTGCATTAAATTCTCATAGGGTAACTTGTGACATGCCCCATTTAGCACCATGTCACACAATTTCACCTAATTATACCTTATTTCTGATATATAAGAAATCTATATTTTAAATTATTCTTATTACTGCAATCCTTTTTCTTTAAAAAGCCTCTAAGAATTCTTAATGATTTTAATGATTTAAAAACCTGGTTATTCAAAACAGAGAGTGTGTGATTGTCATTGCTGCAGATCCATTGCAAAGAATGCAGTTACAATCAGCTGCATTTTTGAGAAATGGATTGGTAATGTCATAAAACTTATATAACACAGTTTTATCTTTCTTGTGGAGATTTACAAGGCCAAAAGGACCTCATGAAGGCATCACCATTTATGCCTATTATGAATTGCGTAAATAAAGTATAAAAAGAACTAATTTAGATGCTTAAACTGAAGACAGTATAAGCTTGGCATGGCTGAGGAAAGGAGGAAAAAACAAGGTGACTATAAATCATATTTGTTGTTCTTCAGTCTCCAGTGCAATTTAGAAAAGCCTTGGGGCTCCTTAAATTATGCTCAGCTGTCTACAGCCCTACAGGGTAAGTCCTGCACCTGGGAAGTGCCACAATAGAGACTTGTCATGGCTCCTTTCTCCAGGATCAGAACAGGAGAAGACGAGACTCTTAGCCCCATGATGACTCACCTTGGGAAAAAGGAATTAAAGTGGGAAACTCTGCAGTATGTGTGTGTGTGCATGTGCACACACGTGTTTTGTAGCATGCAGTAGCATGTTCATTAAGTAGTCAACTACATCTGACTTGGCTTCTCAGCCTGTGTTGGGGTTATTCACAGTACTGCTGTCATTATTTTCCAATTACACATTTGTTATCCCACCCAGGGGAGAAGGAGGGATGGAATCAGCACATAATAATAGACAGGTAGGACTGCATTCTGTAGTCAGAGGAAAACAGAAATCCATATATATGGAGATATAATTAGAAAGATTGCTATTTAGATATGACCAGAACTCTGGGTCAAGGTCAATAGTGCCATTGTTGACTGTAGCTCATTTGTACTACGAACAATGGGTCCAAAGTTACTATTATGATTTGCACAGATGGTTAAGGTTACATATTTTTACAAGTTTTCACACAATTTTTTTTTTTACGGTGGGAAAAATTTCATCCATATAGGGGGTTTTTTTTGGATGGAGAGTATCATACAACACAACAGAACAAAACATTTCATATAGTTTCACAAGGGACTAACTCTCTTTCATTTCATTTCATTTCATTTCATTTCATTTCATTTCATTTCATTTCATTTCATTTTCCTAAGCTTGAAAAGTCACCTTGCAGGAGAAAACAAAATAATTGTGTTGTAATCTTCAGTTAGAAACTTCCAGGGAACCTCTTGGAAAAGCTGCGTATAACCTAAGAGTTGTAAGCTGAGGACCTCTGGACCACCATAATAATCTCTGCACCATGTTTAGAGTCTGCTTGAAAATCAACTAGGAATGGCATCAACTTAACTGCCTGGAAAACAGTGCAGGATAGGGAGTGTCTGCTGCTCTAAACTTCAGGCACTTCCTTAGACAAGATTGGACAGAACAATTTTCGCTTTCAAAGCTTGATAACTACTCCTGTTTAGGGATTCTCATTGTTTAAAGATTTAAAGGTGACCTAGATATTTGGCTATACTGTGGGTATTTATGCAGGCAGATAGTTCAGAGAAAAAAAACACAAAGGAAACACTGCTGTTGGTGCCACCAGGTGTAGAATCACCTCCCTGCATCCACATTCATTTATCACAGTGGGAGGTAACTAATTTCTCTGAGGAGGTTTTGAATAGTAACTTCTTGGATGAACTAAGCATGTTATATCTATGTGTATATATATATATAGGTATATATATATATAGGTAGATACACACTATCTAAAATCTTATTCATTGCTCCATGTGCATTTGAATTTTTTTTCTCTACAGAATGTACCATATACCATGTATTATATATAGATGCTGTCATAACACCTAGGTAAAGATCACACAAACTATGAATTTCAAATTCTTTGCAGATTTCCTGTTGTAAACATACTTTTTTTCCCACTGAAAATCTTGTTAATGGCAATGTTAAGAAAGATTTAATCAGTATTTGAGATGTCTCATTTCCTCTTTTTTCATCTTTTGTTACTGTTCTTAAGTCTAACCGTGCCTTTAGCACAGGACTCAACTCTTTCTTGGACTCACAAAGCGTCACCTCTGTCTTGGGACACTTACAGGAGATTTCCCAAGACACAAAGGGTAGCACTTTCAGGTGTAAGTTACTGTTTAACTTTTCGTTCAAGTCCATATTGGCTAGAAATTTCCATCATATGATGGCTGTAGCCAACTGTATGAACGCATGTGATCTAAATCTCACACACGCTGAATATCTATTCACCTAATGAAAAGAAAACATTTATCTGGCTCTTATCACCATGCCCACTAATCTCCCAGCAAAGTCATGAAAGGAGGTAAAAGTTGCAATAATTTCTTTAGGACAGAGTTGCACTTGAAGCATATTAGTGTTAGAAAGCTGGTACTACCACTATTTGTTTTGAGAATAAAGGATTTCCACCTCTGTGGCCATCAGCATGGAGCCTTTCAAAAGTCATAAATTCACTAAGAAAAGAAAATAATTGAAAATCACTGAAATAGATCTCTATAGCTGTCGTGGTTTCAGCCCAGTCGGTAACAAAGCACCACACAGCCGCTTGCTCACTCCCCCCGGCCCCCCTGGCCCCAGTGGGATGGGGAGAAAATATAAAGGCAGGCTCATGGGTCGAGACAAGGACAGGGAGGGATCACTCCCCACT
>JAVJGG010000032.1:25915948-25953274 GCA_035590195.1 Aviceda cuculoides
GCCTGGGCCAGCGGCGGGTCCGGCTCGGAGCCGGGGGAGCTTCCAGCAGCTTCTCACAGGAGCCGGCCCTGCGGCCCTGTCCCCTGCTACCAAAAAAAGACCACCTTTGCCACATAAACCCATAACAATAGCCAAAGTGTTGAATTGTGCAGTCCCCATGTACAGCTCTACAGCCCTCCTTAAACTGATTCTTCTGAGCTTTGCCAGTATTTGATCTACTCTGTTTTCAATTACCCTGTGGTGACTGCCACCACCTGCATTTTTCAAACAGCAATTAATGTGCTACTACCATTGATATTAGGCCCCATAGGGCAGTTACAGAAGAAGCAATGCCGCAGCATTGTCAAATTAGGCCTTGCAGGTTAGGCTGTGACAGCAAAAACACAGGAACTCTGCAGCTGTTGTGCAGGAGGTAAGGCTGGATGCTGAACTTGGAAGAAGTGCACTATAAAGGCCCAGGGAAGAAGAGAAGTCTGGGCAAGGCTATCTATATATGTGCATAAATGCTGTGGCAAAGACCTCCCTACAGGGGATGAAAAAGGCAGGTGTGTTCCTCCACAGCCTGACAGAAAGTGAGTTTCCACTAATACCCACGGGGCTTGTGATGCAAATGGACCCTTTTCTTCCTGGACATGTTGCCCCTATACAGTACTAATGCGTGCAGAATCTTTGTCTTGTAAAGAAATAACGCCGATGCATCTCGTTGAGTACCATGGAGGACAGGAACTTGGAGAAGAGGGTCTGGGCCTCTGCACACAACTAGACTGTGGCTCAGCTCTGCCATCCTGTGTGTTGGTGTTTGGTCTCTTTCAGTGCAGGGGAAAAATAATGTGAAAAGCACCCATGCTTTGCTGTAGGAATACAAGAAATAAAGCAAAGGCTGAATTTAAGACCACAGCTTGGATCTAGGAAAAGAGGCCAGTACCACCACTACATGCAAAGAGAAGTTGCTTAATTGGAAACCACAGAGTGAAAGGGAGATAACCCCTGAGCATTCTTCACATGCTGGAATTTATTCCAAGTTTTTGTGGGGTGTGTAATACCACCACTGCTTGATTATTTTTTCAATGACTGTGGGATGCAGTCCATAGCTGCATAGCTCTGGCTAGATAAGTGCCTTGGAATGATTGCAATTGCTAGGTAAGAAACTGTTTCCCTCGAAACTGAAAGAATATAAAATGTTTCAGAATGGAAATCCCTGTTACCTCCCATATAGTTCAGATAATTTTTCCAGGTGGAACAATTTCTGACTCCTGCTGGTAATTGGCTTGCGCTCCAAAGCTCAACAGCTCTTGCAAACTGAATTCCACCTTATGTAATTGCAGCAGCTGTTTATATTTGATATAGTACCTTCTCTTTAAAATATATTCAAAAGGTTTCCCCATGATTTCCAGCCTGCCTCATATCATAGCAGGTACTCATACAATAATAGTGAGCATCCCCCTTCCTATTTTTATGTAGGTAAGTTTATAGACATTAAGCTACACAAAGTAAATTTCAATCTATTTGATATGGCTCAGCCAACGGCAATGCTTCAGTAACAAAAGACAGCACTGTGAACAGAAAGGCCTTGAAATCGCAAGTAGCGATGAGATTTTCAGGCTCACTCGCCCTTGAGAGGGTATTCTGTAGATTAGAAGTCAAAGCACAGAAAGCCATTTTAAAACATGCTAAATGCAGAAGCATATTTTGATTGGATAAACTAAAAGAAAGATGTGTCTAACTCAGTCATTTAACTGGTCAGTTAAGGTTAGAGAGACTAGAAAGATTCTGAAAGTAGCCACATTAGAATTATAAAAATCAATACAATATTCCACAAGAATTCAGTGCAGTAAAGTGCAAAAGCAGAAGAATTATAATGCATAAATCTGAAAGCTTCAGTTTAGCCATGACCTTTGGAATATGTGGCACAGATTTGAAGAAGACACATTTCCGACACTAGTTAAATCTAGAAAGGCACTAAAAAGTCACAGTAAATACACTGGGAAAAAAACAGACTAGTGTAAAAAACTCCAGAAACTAATCATGAAAACCTAACTCATGTAAATGGGAAGAGATAAATATGAGTATAATCAAGATGCTTAAGTAACACATTACTGACTTGAAGACAGAAGTGTCCTCAAATGTTGGAGTAGCTTATGTAGTTCACATCTGTACCTCAGGCATTCACCTCCTGAACCTCAGCTAGTGTAAATCAGCATAGACTAATTGGATTGAGGTTAGCCACACTGATTTTAACATCTGCTGGGTATTTTGCCCTCTACTTTGCTCTGTAAGACTGACTAAGGGTTTTTATTACTTTATGTGTCTGTATTCCCTTTTTCTTTTTTTTCTCTAGGGATGACATAAAACTTGTTTTACCACCATGCTGTACCTTTTTATGGATTAATATGCCCAAGACTAAAGCTGAAAAGTGCAGCTGGTTTAAAAAGAAAATCAGTGGAAGGTTATTCTCCAAGAATATGAAATTTGTTGAACCTAAGAATGTTGCACACTAATGTGACGATTTACATGAAATTCTCTCTCTAAAAAATTGGAAATATTTTTTTATGTAAAAGGAATGTCTCAACTGCAATCTTTTTGAAATAGAGCTATTTGGGGTTTGTGTTGTTTTGAGGCAGCTTTATGTAACTGGCAACTCCGTTATAATACAATTCTGCTTAAGTGAATGATTTTCTTGATCAAAAATATGGGGGTTTTAACATATTCTAACACTGGAAATTTTAAGCTTTTGGTGCTGTTCATGTTCAGATAAAAAAAAAAAAAAAATCCAAACCTGGAATTTCCCAAATCCAGTAATTCTGGGCCCTGTATAAAGTAATGGCTTTGTGACATCAAGCATCCTCACCAGGCAAGGTAAATATTTATCAGAGTTATTTGCAAGGATATTATTCAAAATATCTGTTGGTAAAAAACTCTAGCTCCAGCAAACAAGATTTTCATGTGAATTATTGATTACTTGAGTCCTTTGGACAATAAGTTAATATTTGTAATGAATTCAGCTACTAGTTAATTGAGTAGGTGACTTGAAATTTCATATAAAATTTTACAATTGATATGCAAAACTGTTATCTTTTTTCTTAACAATGACCATCAGTGAGTCACCTCCTTGCTTTTCCATAAATCTGCTTTTTAATCTGGTCAACTATTTCCTAGAAGCTGAGCATCTAATTTCAAAATAAGTAGTTTGTCATTTTGGGCTTTTTTCTGTAGGCTTTTTTCTGCTCTCTTGAGTTTTGCCCTTGGATTTGTGCCATGTGCAGCGAAACATCTAAGCTTTAAAGGTATTCAGAGTTATGCAAGAGTTGGAGTGCATCATACTGTGGATAGAAAGGTTACGACTACCTGACAGATGGTCTTCTCCGTCCTGAAACAAAATATAACCTGCCATCTTTATTCATGCTGAATAATGTTTACTCTTCAAGCAACATCCTATTCCCATTGAAATAAATGGAACGATCAGAGGAGTAAGAAACCACCCCACTTTAAAAAAATAGCAAAAAGTCATGCAGCACATTTCACCAGCACTACTACATTTTTATGAGTAGACCATTAAAAACACAACATGATCAGAACTGTATTTCTACTTCTGCACATATTTCTACTTCACTTAAAAGTAGCATTTCAAAGGTGTATCCGTTAGCAGTAAACATATTTTAGATTATTCCTTTCTATGTTTTTGTTCACAAGCCATCTCTGAAGTTCAGGCAAGAGCTGAGATAATACCAAAACCATTTTTCAATGGATATTTGTTTCAACAGCTACATGAATTCACGCAATACTCTTTGAATGCTTTGTATGATTACTTTCGGCAAGCATTCATGTACTGAGTTTTATTAACACCTGCTCTCCAGTTTTTTTAAACAGTCATCAATAAACATGCATTGAGGATGATTTTTTTACAATGTGATCTTAACAAGCTATGGCTGCATTGGCTTAGCCCTTCAGCTAAGAGACGCAGTGAGACTTTAAAAGTTCTTGTCACTACTGAAACAAAAGTTTGGTGACCCATGACCTGGCAACTGCCTTGACATGCCATGAGTAAAGTGACAATACTGACTCTGTATGGAAGAGGACAAGGGCTGAGGAAAGGCACATCCAGAATGCAGAAAATGTACAAGTGAACGAAAGACAGTTCCTCTCTATATGCAATCTACTCAGTCTGTGCATCTCACCACATTTAATTACTCTTAGACTGATGATTCTGGCTGTTTTCTTGATCTTTAGTAAAAATGGTGACTATAAAAGTTATAGTGAGAACAGAAACATTCAACCTCTGTTCTCCATGGGTTACATATGCAGACTTGAAAGTCAGGAAGTAAACAGCTATACTCCTACTCAACAGGTAGAATCCTGAAAACGCTCATTGCCAGGAACAGGGTACTAGAATAGAAGGATCAGTATTTTCATCTATTTAGATACCTATTATTTCATTAAGCATCTAAGATCTACTGAGGCAGTATGATTGCCAACCTAATTGTTAAATTTATTGTATTTCATGAATGTCTTTCTATCAATCATATTGAGCTTAATCCAGCTCTGTATGAAGTCTCTGAAAAATTATCATTGACTTCAGGGGAAGTTGGATCAAGAAGCAATAGAGATGCTGGTTGATGAGATATGTGTAGAAAATTCAATCACCTCTTAAAAACAAATCACATCCTATCTCAAAAGTGATAAAATGTCATTTAATTTCTGCTGGCATTCCTACTCACTTCTGCACCTGCAGAGACAATATTCTCAGGGTTGAATGATATTTAGAATAAAGACAAAAGCAGAATGTCGACAGGTAAAGTAATTTGGCTCTCATATTGACTACAGCAATTTGGGTGGCCACTGCTGTGGATTAGATGAATGACAGCTGGAAAAAAAAAAAAAAATCAGAGTACCAGCAATAAAAATCCAATTGATATGAGAAATATATCTAAAAAGTATAAAGTAATAAAATATTAAAATGTTTGATTACCTTTCTACAGTTACATAGTAAGCACTGTTTTGTAAGTGCTGTTCTTAAAAAGAACCATGTAACATTTCCCAGGGAACATGTGATAACTGTTCTCTTTCCTCATACTGGACACTTAAATATCTGTGGATCACACTTGCCAGATGAACAAAAAAGTGGAGCTCTAATGGCATGGCACTGGCTGGCTATTAGTCAAGTAGTGGTGAAAGAGTGGGACATAAAAAAAAGAAATACACAGGACTAAACTAAATGAGATCAACAGGCAAAGGAAATATCCTTCAAAGGAAGCTTTTGCCCTGAAGGAGATGTGGCAAATATGAATGACTTTCATTAGTCTTCAGGTTTTAACCTATGGTAAAACCCACAGAACAAAGGAAAATGTTGCTGGGTTGGAGTATACTTCTATCTTTTGATGTTTAACCCCTACTTTTTTGGGTGCCCAGTATGGCCCAGAAGATGGGTTGAAGAGGGGTGGGAGAAGGGTATGGCAAATGTGCTTGGCAAGGATTTAAATGTTAGCCTGTTTTCCCCAAATGACATAACCTAAACCCAACAAAGTCCGTGTAGAGTTGCCAGTGGGTTCCATGGTACCAAAACTGCAGTGCTGCGGGCAGATGGTTGCCCATAGCACAAAGGTCATCCTCTTGAAAAGTGCATCCCAAATACATACATGGCCATATAGATATAGACTATATAGGTATAGGTATAGATATAGATATAGTTGTAGATATAGATTATACAGATACAGGTATACATACATGGCAATTTGGAATCAAAATGTTTTATCAGAACTCGTTACATCTGTAGACGTGAAAAGAGGAAATTTTTTTTATAATGGCTATATATTTTGTTTCAATCTCATAAGAACACTATCTTTTTTCAAAAAAGAAAAAAGGAAGTATTTTAATTCAGTTGCTTTGATTGTTCATATTTTATCTAATTGTATTGTGTAAAGACAGAAAAAAGTATAAGCAGCCGATTAAATGTGTGAGGAAGGTCTTCTCAACATTTCCAGAATAACTTTTTCTTGTAAACTTTCTTGCAGACAATTTTAAAATATTGACTTCTCTTTCCAATGTGGGATGAAGAGAAAAATCACAAATTACAGGAACAAAAACATGGAGTTCCAATTAGTACTAAAAATGCATTTAATATTGCTACTTACTTGCCTCACAAAGCTGGTGAGAGATTTCGTTACATGAGGTTTCTCAGGCTCTGAAGACTGCCTAATGAAAGGTACTCTTTTGTGCAAGCACAAAGTGATATTACTATATTGGCTTCTGAAGCTGACACAGAGGTAACTCCCATTCCAACACAGGCAATTTGCAATCCTCATCTAAGCAACCAACTTGCATACACAGTTTTCCCCTTCAGGGAGTATTTTCTCTAGGTATTTTACAGTGTGTGGCTTTATTTATTTATTTTGCTAGTAAAAGGTAAACCGCATCTGTGCAAAAAGCAGTAAGAATCACGCTTGGAAAAAGTCTGGATTGTTCAGGCTTTTCTCAATTCCTTCAGAATGAAATATCTGAAGTAGAACGTAATGAGTTTTCATCTCGGGAGGGTGGGGGGAGTCAAATGTTACTGTGTTATTTACTTCAGCATGTGAAGAGTAGAGACCGTTTTATTAGGAATTTATGGAGTAAATCAATAACCCAGCCTTACCCAGTAGCAAAGGACAAGGCCCCCCTCTTGTGATTCTGCCTCCTAGTGCAGCTGCCTGAACTAAGACTTTCTATAAGGCTGTAGTATCGTGTAAATCATTCTTTTTTTTTTTAATAGGCAATGATTAGTTTCTGTCTTGGATGCGAGTTCTTTGACTAATTTCAGTTCTTGAATGAGAAAAGAGAAGATGTATGGATTTTTAAGACATTTATATGTCATATACATATAGGTTAGTGAACTTACTACTGATGAAAATGTAGTACTTAAAAGCACAAAAGCGAATAAGCTTTTCTCTTCTGTTCTTTAGGTATCCCAAGCAGTTCTGCTGATGTACCTCAGTCTGGACTCACAGTGAATTTTTTTCAATTCCAAAGCCATGCTTGGGCCAGCTCTTTCTCTCAATCACAAATTTTCATTAGGATTACCACAGGGCAGATTTAAAAAATAGAACAGTACCTTTTTCAATTAACTAGACAAAGAGATTTTTTTAAGTGCCTAACTGTGTTGGAGTTGGATATGTCAAGATCTTCAAGTATTCAATACTAAGGTTCTGCTAACAGAGACCACTCATAATATCCCAAAACATGGATCTGCCCAGGTGTTCAGCATTTTTAGGTCTTCATGATTCATTTCCAAGCATTCTATAGTATACCTGGTCTTCGAACCTGAGAAAAGGCTAACCAGAGACCCTGTAGCAAATATTATTGACTTCAGTGCTGTTTTTAAATTTTGATCCATTTTTCAGGCATGTTTCAGGAGGAGGGTTGGTTGATTGTTTCCATTATCTAGAAAGCATTAAGTTATTTCATAGCAGAAGTAGTTTTTAGTGCTAGTGTTTTCACTTTCCACTCTGCTTTATTGCCTATGCTAATGTTCACAGTTATTTTTCTCTGGGACACTGTAAGCCTATATATAACCAAGAACAGGCAGAGAACATTAACTCCTGGAAAACCATTTGTCCTGTATATTTTGAAGGACCTCCGACAAGTTAATAAAGATTATATCCAAAGATATATATTGCTACCCCACCTTCCGGAATGCAATGAGGAACCTAACATCCACTAACATTGATCCAACAAGATAAAAACTTGTATATATGAAGGTCAGCTTCTTTCTTACTGTTTTTCAAAACACATTTTAGAGAAAATGGAAAAAGTGGATAAGGAAACCAATAACGTGTTCTTTCCTATGAAAAGCTACTATCTGGACTGACATTTAAAATAAGATTTGAAAGGTGCCTACAAACTCCACAGTGTTAGATCATCATTCCTTGTAAAACATGCTACGCGAGCCATTTATTTCCTCAAATGATACAACTGAGAAAACACACAGAAAATGTGTGTGGAATTTTGAACACCTCCAACGACAACCCATTTAGCAATCTTTCCATGGCCACACTAATGGGAAGCTTTTGTTGATTGCAGATGATAAATAAGTTATTCTTTCTCAGTATGTTGTCAAAAGGTGATATAAAGGCTCCTCGGAATCCAGTAACTCTTCAAATGCCCCAGGGATAAGGGATGGGTTAGAGAAAACAGCTATTTGATCTCTTCTTATCTTTTTTGACATAATAGGACATTGTACATATGAACAGCATGAAAACCAAGTGTATACAACTACTGCAGCACTTTGTGGGTTCAATGTTTATAATTACCAGACAATAGCAGGTTGTCTTTCAAATGATACAGCTAAGGCAACAACAGTAATGATAACAGGGGACTCAGGCAGGCAGGTAATTATCTCCATATAGATGATTAGAAGGTATGGGAGGAAAGAGTCTTATGAATGATCTTGCTTAAATTCAGTTTCAAACACCAGTGTATTGAGAAAGAAATTGAAGGCCCTCAGCTTATGTCTTGCACATTTCCTGGGGAAGCTCTGAGAATTTTCCGCTTGACGTGGTTAGTTTAGGGGCTGAGTGTGGCTAAATGACTAACAGGACTGTCAAACCTGAGCCTTTCTATAACTCACTATATCAAAGCCTTGGGCTGCATATTTCAAAAAAAGAATAGCACTTCTCAGACAGAGATTTGCTGAAAGGACAGAGGTGATGGGCCCCAAAAGATTTAAAGAGAACAGGAATAAACAGAAAAGAAACAAATAAAGTTTCCATCTGGCTGGTTATACTGAAAAATAAATCAAAGCTTTGTTCCAGATAATGTTCTTGGAGTAGTTTTAAGAGGCTCTCTTAGAACAAAGTCACAAGGGTTTATAAAATTTTTTGCAAATAAATTGATAATTTGTAGCACAGCTTATTCACAAGTGTGGTACCCTGGTTGGGTCTCTTTCCTTTTAAGGAGGTTCTCTTGCAAATCAGATCATCTGAAGGTGTGATGGATACACTCCTTAGCCAAAATAGCGATAGTTTGGTACAGCTTCCAAAGGAAGTAAAGGCCTAAGCCATAACGGGGCCAAGAACTTCTCTAGTTCCAATCTGTTCTCTGAAAACCCACAAAGGAACTGAGTGACAGTGAGCACTGATGCATATGAGCTTGTAACACCCATCATGCGATTAACACACGAATAGCAGATGGCTTTTCCAAGACTCATTTATCAATGAACAAAGTAAGTTGTGGGTACAAGGAGTCTCATACATACCTTTTCCATTGCATGTAATTTAACTACAAGCCAACCACTTTATTCCATAGACATGACAGCCTAAGTGAGCCTTCTTTGGGCTCTCCCTACTAAGCAACTAGCAGCATGACGGTGATCCCCATGAGCTGGGACACCTTTCAGGGTTGCTCCTCAAGGCAGAGAGACTTCTTACAGACTGCAGATCTTTGGTGACTGATATCGCACATAGCCTTGTATTATAGTACACTAAGATTTTGTCTTGGCAACTTTGATTTTGTCTTGGCAACTTTGATTCTGTCTTGGTAGTTTTGAATCGTTATATCCTTTGTGCAGTACAGCAACAGAGTGAACCTTGCCATTGAGCTTTGTTAAGTTGCACTTTTACAACACCATATTGCAATAAAACCACTTTTGCTGATACCTTTGACAGTGGTTCTTTAAGCAGTCTAAATCACCCATTCACGACTAACTGGCATAGTCGGCAGGATCCTAAATCTGGGTTTGTGACACTGTAACTCATAATTAGCTCCTTCGCTTTTTATATTAGTTTCTAATTCCAGCATTGTTCATTTAAGGTTTTCAAAATTGTAAGCATTAATTCATTTTTACAATTGCATCCCTCTGATACAAGTGAGAAGTTTCAACACTGAGGTTGGAAAATGGAAAAGTATCTTTTGCTAAATTGTAGAGAGTAAAATGTGGACTAGAATTGACCCACAAAGGCACCTTGACCTCCAGGCATAAGTTTTAGCCGCAGGACCAGTCCTCAGAGACAATCTGAAACACCAGGATTTGTTTCTCCTTCTCATTCATGTTAGTTCACAAAATAAGGAGTCTGGTGTTTGAGGTCCCTGAATACTGTCCTGCACTGGTCATTGCTGCATCTGGAGGATGCCCTAGGGGTGAGCTGCATGTCTGTGCCAGCAACACCATGGCAGGTGCTATGACCACGACCTCTCCTCCTGCGATAGCTTTGAAGGGGAGAAGTACCAGGAGGCTGAGGGCCTTGACCTGTACTTGGGCCTGGCACCAAAATCATAGCCAGCAGAAGCTCCAGTAATACACAGTAAGATGCTTCTACAGGCACAAAGCTTTTGTGTTTCGCAGTTTTACACAATTTCTTCGAGTCGTTATTACATCCACAAAGAAAGGACCAGACATCTCCTATGAAAGGGAATAATACTGTCTGTCTCCATGTGTTTGTGTGTGTGTGTACATAGTGGCTGGTTGAAAATCTGTTCATTTATTTCATGGATTTGACTGACAGCCAATTTGGGGACTGAAGGAAAAGTGGTCTAGTTTTCTATGTCCCTGTCAAATGGATATATTAGGCTAACTGTCATCTTATAGATATTTGCTTGAAGGGCATGCGAGCACATTTAATGATTTTTTATTCCTTCTTCTTAATTTTGTACCTGAGGCTTACATGCAAGTATTATTTTGCCTCTACAGACTATGCCATGTAAAATGGCTAGCATTTACCATACCTTCTTTCTTTGATATAAATATTTTAAATATAACTTGGGTTGCCCTACAAGCCATCCTCCTAAAATTTTAGATTTTTTGGGGGGGGGATTTCAGATGAAATTATAAAAAAGGTAGTCATCCCCTTCATGTCAAATAATGAGACTAGATGCTGCTTTCAGGTTTGGAAGCAGGGAATGTGCCCAGATACCCATCAGAAAGACCAACTGATAGGAGTAACATTGGCACAACCTTGCAACACCTTGCAACATGATTTCAGTGAGACCTTAAGAAAAAATAATGCACTCCAATGTGATTTAAATTAACTGGACATATGCTTGCAGTGGCAATTATATTAATATGTTGAAGACCCCTTAGGGCTGAAAACAAATAGCTCTTAGAATCCCTTGGAAAAATTTTGTGTGTTGCAAACATGTAGATCATTGCTAAATCTGTTTTAGCAGTAAAATTAAATGAAACATTTTTCCAAGCACTGAAGTCAAATTCATTCAGAGTATAACTTCACTGACTTCAACAGAGTTATCCTAATGATGGATTTAGATCAATAATTACACGACATTTTCTTGTAAAATGTCTTCTTTAAAAAGATAAAAAGCTCTCATTCTAATTCAAAATATTATCACTGTTACTGAAATCCATTAACAGCTTTGGTGTGAGGGTTTACCTCTCCTTCTACATTATTTTGGGAATAGGGTGGTCAGGAGACACTATGCTAATGAATATAATGGAGCTAGGTGCTATTGATATCGAGGTAATCCTCTAAAAATGTAAAAGCAGATGTAGACTCCCTGGGAAATTATCACGGGGTTTGACCTGCTTGGGATTTGACTATGCAATTCTTGACATTAGTAGTAAAAGTCTCATTCACTTGGGACCTTGCAGACCTTGGAAAGACAGATCTTTCTGCAATAACCTTTCCTGTACATAACCAGCAATATATTACTGAAGTAAGGCTTTCAGCAGATACTCTTTTTGAAGTACACTGTAAAAGGAAAGGAATGCTCTTTCTAGGAACATACTGAAAACTTTAATTTCTTAAATTGGTGTTTAGATGCTCTACAGTCTAGGCTGACGAAAGCACATACATATCCCACAGCCAGGGACAACTGAAAGATTTATTCTCCAGAAATCTGCTCCATCTTAGCCCGTTTCTATCCATGGTTTGGAATTTACACAGAACTACACTGATTCACACCAAGTATTGTATTTTCTCCTTCAAAATTATGCTATGATTGCAACCATATAGCCCTGACACAAGCAGAACATTCATGAAGTTCAGCACTGAATTCTTGTTTGAAGCCCTATCAAGCTCCTTTATGAGTCAAAGAGAATATAAGCCTAATCTTTATAACAAAACTGTAAAGCAACTCTGAATCAGAGCAAAAAGAAAGATAAAGATATTGGCAAAACTGGTAAAGATACGTTCAACTTTTCTATCTGTGCTAGTTAAGAATCATACTTCTGGTACAACCATATGTGCATAAATCTTATGCAATCTCACAAAAAGCACATGAAAAATGAGGAATCCAGGAAGAGCTACTGAAAAACTGAAACTGATTGGTTTGAGCTTATGGATTTACTTGTGCTTCTGTAAGTAACATAACTGATTTATGGAAATTGATGGGAGTTCTGCCTTTCTTATGAGCAAGAATTCATCCACAGATATGTGCTTCAGCAGTCACTGATATTATTACACAGGACTGAAAATGGAATTGCTGTCCACTGTGGTGAGATAGATACAGTTAGTGAGAGAGTAATAAGGAAATGATGCTCTTCATTCTCTCAGTGGCAAATTATTCTAAAACTTAAGATTAATGTTACAGATCCCTCTAGACCTTGATATTGGATCAAATACTCTGTCAGGACAACTCCTTTCAATACCAGAGAAAATTAGTAGCTTCCATTCCTATAGCCAGAGTTCTCTGACAATAAAATAATTAAAAAAAAAAAAAAACCAACAACAACAACAAACCAACAAACCCACATCTGAAAATAGATATGTTATGCATACATCATTACCAGAAAATGTATAGTTTGTGATACCATCATTCATTCTAATTGCCTTCCTCCATATGTCTATCCATCCATCCACCCATCCATCTAACAAGGTATTTAAATAGCTATCTGCCCACATATATCTATCTCTGTATCTATCCATGTATTTAACTATCTATATATCTACCACAACAGAATGCTCATGTTATTCCCAACTGCTCACCTGCTATCCTGGGCTTGACGGTCCAGAACACAATTCCCCCAACTCCCTCTCCCCGCCCTCCCTGTTCCATGGCCATCAAGCCCATCTAATGGGAAATGAGAGTAGAATAGCAACTGAGGAAAAAAAAAAAAAAAAGAGCTTGTTTAATATGCTGTTTCTGTTAACCACCTCCCTAGCCTTCTAGGAGCAGAGAAGGAACACTGGAAAAAATTGTCTCCCACCTCAGCTGGGACATGGCAAATAACAGCATTTGCTTCCAGCTGTGAATGAGCCTGAACTGCACAAATGCATCTACTCTCATCATTTCACATCCTCAGAAGATAATGAGAATTGATCTCAGTTGAGAAAGAATGGATTCAGTCACAAACTTTTCTGCCAAGACTAAAAAAGCACTGTAGTAAGAGTATTCCTCTTTTTTGTGATCTAGGAGATGGTAGCTCATCTGCTTCTTTCCAGGAATCAGGATGACAAAAAGATCTCATCCTGTGCTCTCCTGGACAGTGACACTAACAGGGGTGGTGCCAGCTGAGACCTATACATGTCTTGGGAGAGCTGCTTCGCTCTGCTCTACTTCATCAAATGAGTTAGAGAAAACCTCTGGTGGGATGAAGAATAACAAGTGAGGAGCTCCTGTGAGCAGCCACCATCTGCCTCTGCCTCTCGGCTGTGACAGCCTGAATGCTCCCCGCAGCTCCACTCCACGCGTGGATTAAGTTGGGAGGTTTGGCCAGAGGCCTGTGCCCCGGCTGAGCAGCAGGACTTGACCACATTCGCATGTTGTTTGCCTTGTTCAGCCAAAGGGCAGGGCTCAAGCTGCACCTCTTCTGGACTACCCTCTAGGACCAGCGGGCAAGAGGGCTGAACTGCTTACTAAGACGCAGTGTGACCCTTCCCCACGTCCACCACAACTAAGCAAGGAAAAGGCACCTGTAGGAGATTTCAGCTCCTGCTTTTTACACTCCTTTGCCCTGAGGACATGCACCGGCATGGAGGATCCCTCAGCCTTGTTGTCATCCTTCTCCCTTACAAAAAGCCCAGACTTGTCTCATCCATGAACACTTCTTCGCCTGTTTTCTTAATTTACAGTTTGCTATGAGGACCTGGAGTTCTTGTTTTTATCCTCATTTTGATGGCGTACATGCAATCTGCCACAGGCATTGGGAGCAAGCTTCTCTGCCATCCATATGGATGGGATCAGAGATCACAACACTACTGACAGAGGAACAAAAAAGGCAAAATATGGCAAACTGTGAAAACATCTGTCTCACCAGTTCGGGAAAGATGTGCCTTTCACAACCAGCCAAACACCTCACATTTTGGTCTTCTGGAAAGCAAAATAGTTCAGATTCAGATTGTTACATTAAAAAGTCAACTGGCAGGCAAACAACACAGGGTCTGATGCCAGGAGATGACGTGCAACACAGCATTTCTGAGACAACCACAGTATCAAAAATGTTCTTCAAGACACAGTGACAGAAGGCACTAAACTAGGCAGCGAAAGACAACAAAAAAGAATTAATCACAATCATGGCTTTTATTTAATGTCTTGGTGTGCATTAAGACCTCTAGAAAAAAATAAAAAGAAAGCTTTCTGATTTGAGTGGGATTCGAGAGGGACAATTACTGGTGTTGGCAGATACTAAACTGAATTACAGGCAAAGATGATGAATGCATCTGGCAAGTTTCTTTTCACTTGATCCAATGCTTTTTGTCTTTTAGAGATTATTAAACATGTCTTAGGAACAGTCTTACCACCATAGCAACTGAGTTTCTGGCCTGTCCTGAATTTAAAGTCTCCCAACATTTTCCTAGAAGTCACAGGAGGACACTGTGAACTTTGTCTTTCCATAGGAAATGAAACTGGAGGGAAGTTATAGTCGATCCCATGGCACTTTCGTAACAGTGAGGGTATATTAATGCTAGCTCATTGGCTAAATTCCAAGTTGGCTAATTATATTCTTTCTCCCTAATGTTTCCTGCAGTTTCAATTAAAGAAGTTATTAATTACTTCCCCTCCTAAAAACTGTTAGCAATACTGCTGGCCCAGAATAGCTTCTGTGTTATCTCAGGAGTATGTTTGTGTACAAAAGTGCTTTGGAATCCTGGGATGAAAGTCACTAGAAAAATGTGCACTATTGCTGGCTTTTATTATCACGTCAGCCACAGCACTCTTGGATTACTTTTACTGTTAGTAATAAATATATTTTATTTTTATAATGCTCAAGTCATCTAATAATGAAAAGATGTAGCCAAAATTCTAATTAAAAACATCTCTTCTTTAAAGTAGTAAATATCTCATGATTTTGAGATGTAGTCTGGATGTGTATCAGTGCACAGATTGCTGGTGATGACATTCAGCTTACTGCCTGTGAAGGGAGACTTCAGACTACAGACTTGCTCCAAAAACTCCAAACAACTGTGTTTCTGTCACCATCCAAATCATACCATGTTTCAGTCACTGTAATTCTGCAATAAGCTCTGGGTAGGCATAACATCAAGTGATCGTTTCAAAATCGGAAGAATTTTAAGTTTTCCCAGATCTTTTTAATCAACTTGCTTTTATTCTCTTCCCTATGCCTTTGCATCACACTTAGTAATTCCCAATATTCCTGGATATTTCATCTTTAAAATATTACAAAAGTTATCTGTCTTTGCTCAGGCATACATTAACCTAAGTATAATCTTTCCACATAAAGAGCTTTTGAAGGCCTCTGACCGTTTCTGTTATCGTTCTCTCTGGCTCCATTCAGGCCTCACAGCTCCTTCTGACCTGTGAGATCTCAGTGGCAAAGATACTATGAAATCAGTGGAATATGCAGTCTTTACTGATTTATGAAACCAGCCAGAATAATTCAAGAAACACATTAGAAGGTGAAGGTCTGGAACACAAGAGCTGACATGTAACGTTCGATGCTGTGGTAAGACAGAAAGTGGAGTCACCTAAAACTACTGAGGCAGCAAAACTTGCAGTGGCTCATCCCAGATTGGAATGAGCAAATCGGTTCTGTAAAATTTTAAGTTGCCTGTAGCAATGCCATTCTTTGATGCCTCAACCTCTTTGCTTCTGTCAAGTTTAATGAGTAATCTGCTCAGACCACAAAGGTCTGATGTTCTTCCTTCCCTTCATTCAAAAGACACAGTAAGTATAACATTTAGACATATTTTCCCAGCTTGTCACCTTGCTTCTTTTCAGAATACAGATTGGTCAAAATCAAACTGCCCTGAAGAACTTTTAAATGTGTGACTCCAAGCATTTAAAAGTTGTCAATGAATAGAAAAACTAAGAAAAGTTTGAGTACTTAGTGAACTTAATCCAAGTGCTGTAGAATTCCTGGTACTTCCCTGAAAACATAAGAATTGTGGGTTTTATCCTGTACCAGCTGTCCCTACTGCAGCTTGAAAGTATTGACATCAGGCAGAACGTGTTCAATGAAAAGGCATTATAAGAAACAGTAGAGAAATACTCTGTGTGGAAACATTAATGAAGTTTTTTTGGTCTTGAAATAGAAATAAGCAAAAACAGGTGACACAGCACAAAGTTCCAAATGTAGATGAAACAAGTATTTAAAGTATTTTTTAACAACAGAAGGGAAGAGGTCCAAAATGTAGGGACCTAATCTGATTTGGGCAAAACACTCCTCATTGGAAGGAACAGGTGTTTAGGCATCTCAATGTACTTTTGTATCTGGGCAGTATGCCTAGGAATCATGTACATCTCCAAGAACATGTTGACATATTCTGTGTGAAAAGATTTCTTCCGCCATATTCATATCAAGCAGTATTTATTCATTTGAAATTCTGTTGGTGTGCATGTTAGACCGATATGCTAGATAGTTTAATATAAACTCAGATAAAGGTTTAGATGTAAAGATCCAGTTGCCTAGAACAAGTGTCTTCCAGCTCCATTGATCACATGGGATCAATGGGAAGATTCTGGAAATGCAAAATGTGCTGGGAAAGTCACCATGTAGGACTTGACCTCCTTGAACTTTTTGGGCAGCAGGTTCAGCGTCACCATCATGTATTAGTGGCACATAACTTGATACTTTGTCTTCTGCCAAGAGCTCCATAACAGAATTTTAAAATAATGGTTTGACAAGAAAACTAAAATACTATTTCCAAATGGTTTTCTCTATACAAAGACAATCCTATTTTTAGTTCACCATAGTAAAACTTGGAGGTTTAGACAGACACCTGCACATACGCAAGCCCCAACAAGTACCCTTTAACTTATGTGCTGCGTCCAGATCTGAGATAAGGCTTCAGATTCTAGTATGGGAAAAATCAAAAGGAAGACATGTCATCATAAATATTTTATGAAATTCAGGTAAAGTTTAGGGGAAAGCCAGCTGTGCAATACATTCCCCTCTGGACATTTCTTCTGTGAGCTGTACATATAGGGCCTCCTATTTCAAATCTTCTAAACAGAATGCATAAAATCAGTTTCTATAGAAAGAAATGCAGTGACATTTTAAATTAACTGTATCACAAAAAGATTCAATATAGATGTAATAGGCTTTGCATTGTGTGAAACGTAATTGAGTGCTTTCTAAATTATAGCTGTGTAAAAATATCTATTAATTATGTGCCTGATAAGTGACAAAAGATTTGTTTTAGAAAATCAATTCTTATTTAACTTAGATGCAATAACTGATGAAAATATTTATCTTCTCTCCTTTAAGGAGGTTGGGGGCTAAAAGGTTCACTGATATGGAAGGGCTGTGAGTTGAGTCCTGTTTCCAATTCATTTCAGTCTTTTCTCTGGGAAGTTAATCAAACCTTACACTACTATAAAAGTGATGACCGTGAATAGATTTTTGCTATATATAAATCAAATAAGTGATGTACAGTTTATACATGAATATATCTGCTATCTATGACTTCTTCAAATCTTTGTGATGCTGCTGCATAATTACACAAAGGCATGATAACAGCATGGTTATACAATAGAGCACATGACATGTATACATGTGATATGTTATGACACGTGTATATCATATGTGTACTACATAACTATGGGAATAATTTTTTTTTCCCCAAATGCTTCTTGTGGATAGCAAAACCATTTAAAGCCAGATATGGCTTTTATGGTAAACTGAGTCAATGCTTTTAAGTTGCTGCCATGATAAACCAGCCCATGTAAGTCATCTGTGATTCTTAGATACATACATTTGCTGTCAAAGTAGAAAATAAAATGCAAATGTCTTCTACAAGACTAGCAATGACTTCAGAATCAAATTGGTAAACATATCTCTAGGGATATCATAAGAACAAGTGTAGGCAGCTACTTTGATACACGCCCAAGTAACGCTGTCTGTGCCTGCTGAAGGGAAGTCTGCAAAGCAACAGCCCCGTTTTTCAGTACCAGGAAGCTGTAGAGCAAAAAGAGACAAAAAAGGAATAATAGCTTCTTAGAACATTATGTTCATCTTAACTGGGTTTGTCAAATATTCTTAAATGTTACATTTACCTTTGTGGTATCTTAGTGTACTTCATCCTATGCAACAAATCTGGAAGAAAACAGTTTTTCAGGTACTACCCTACAATACGGTATAATGCTTACTACATGCTATTGAGTAATTTTCACACCTCACAGACCATATTTAGTCAGGGAAATTTATGGGATTTTTGTGTTAACTAAGTTCTTTTAATTAATCAAGCACATTCTCTATGTGCATCTTTTATGTCATTTGCCGTGTGTGTGTGCATTTCCCTGTGCAAGTGCAGGAAGAGAATTGGATCTATGTTCTGTTTCCAGCAAGAAAGGAAAAGACAATATTCCTTTTGGAAAGTAAAGTGCTCAAATGCTAGAACCTTTGAAGCATTTGAGTTAACAACTTTGATGTAACTTTAATGTTACTATAATTTTTGCTATTATTATCTGTGAAATCTCTGGAAAGATTTACAGATGGATGGATTACGCTTTGGTCAATGACTGACTGTCAAATGGGAAGTATAATCGCTCTGTGAATTATCCCAGTTTTGTTGGCACAGAGAAGCTTTAAGAAAAGAATGATCTTGAGACAAGCAAGAATTCATGGAGAATTAAGCTGTAAAACTTTTCACTATTCTCCACTATGAAAACCAGTAACTTTTCAAAGAATGAGCTTAACCTGTATTTTCATGCAGAAGGCAACAGGCTTCCTCATGAGAGGATTTTTGTCACATGCTGGGTCAAATGTCAAATATTTGTTCCAAGTTTCAGGAGATAACATGGTTTCTTAAAGAAACACTTTTAAGTATTTTCCCAAAAATGTTTGAAAACGGCATATCTATTAGTGCTGAAATGTTCCCAACAAAACTTCCCAGCATGGAGCATTTCAGTCCAGATTCTTTTTAAACTTGATCCAGTTATTAAGTCATCAAGTTGTCCAGTTACTGTGGCTTTGAAAGTAACGTTTTATAATGTGAAGTATCAGAACTGCAGGCCTTGCTGCCTATCAGACACCAGTATTTGCGGAGTAGAGAAATAGTCTCTTTACAGTCCAAAGGAATCCACTAACTGTATGTGCTGTGTATAAGTAATTTCTTTTCTTTCTGGCATATGAATAAGAAGAGTTACTTAACAAGCACTTTCATCAATATACAACAGTTTAGGAAAGCAATTAAGAGCTGAGGAAGCAAATTGTGTTGAGATGATGTGAATGTATCTGAAGGAAATCTCATATGTGATGAGGCAGGGTGGTCAGCACATTTCCGCGTGGTTTCCTGTGAGTCATTCCAACTCCAGCGCGGGTACTAGAGCTCATAAGAAAAATACAAAGAACATTCCCCCCTTTGTGCCCTGGAGCATCTTGTGGGACCTGTCCCCATTACTGTGCTCCTCTAACAGCAATGATAAATGGCATTTGAGGGTGAGACCTCCCATAACTTTACTTCTCCCCTTCAGCACACAAGATTTGGGGTCAAAATGACCTTTTTACTCTGCAGCAACCTCACCCTGAGCATGACATGCTTTGTCTTTTTGCTGTGGTTCATATGTGTGAAGCCTTAAAGACTAGCCTGGGTCTACTATCAGCAGGATGGTTCTAGTGTGTTCCAAATTGCTAAAGAAATGTGGACTATTGCCAAAGTAATAACCAAAACAACAATGCTGGACCGTACTTCAACTGCTTCAGTCTGCAAAGCTTGATTAAAGGAGAAAGGGCAAAGGCCCATAAGTGTGCTGTTTCAAATAGTTTTTACCATAATTTGTTGAACTTATGCTGGCCCTGAAAAGAAAATTCTCATCAGAATCAAAACAAGCCTCATTAACTATGAGGTTATAATGTCTTGGGCAGATTAGCTTTTGAGTTGTTTTAAATAGTGCTGATCAAGTTTAACCAGGAGCCTGAAATTTAAATCACTCAGTTCAACCTCTGGAAAATCATTTTCAATGTACGTGCTACTCTTTATTTGAGAAACCAGGTTTGCAGCAAGGAGGTGCCTTTGAAAGACCACGATGACCTCAGGAAAAGACTCTGCACTAAACTAGTCTGCCCGCACCAGTTATTCCAGAGAACACTATGGCAACAACAATGTAGCAACCATTTTTCTTAAAGAAGCACGAGTACATGTTTTCCAGGTGCCTGTTGCCTATAGGCAATTGCCTATACCATTTCCATGAGTAATCCAAGATACATATGTCTGAATATTCAAAATGATAATATTTTAATAATATTTTCAGGAATATAATAATTAGTGGGAACATTACAAGTCTAGGGGTTTCTGTGTAACTGGGGTCCCATTCCCTTAGGAGCTATGATAAAACATAGTAAGAGATAGCCCAGATAAGTAAGTTCTATGAGCTAATTGAGAATTAGAAGAGGAAACCCTTTAATGAATAAACAAATGAGCAACATGAGCAGAATAATGCTTGTAAGAGTTTAAGAAATGGGTCAGCTCAACCTGGGCAATGATTCTGGTCTGACTATAGCCACTGGAGCTGCTAGTGAGGCAGGGCACACAAACCTGGCCCTAAAGGATATATCCTGCCTACTCCCTTTTATTCACCCACTGCATAAATTGATCTGATCCTTTTCTGAACCTCTTGATACTATCTGCCTCCACAAGCACCTGTGCCTGAAAATTCCATCAGCTCATTAGCCACTATGCAAAAGCCAGTAGTTAGAAATGGTGGATAGAAGCAGAAAGATAGGAAGATACCTTCTACCTGTTATTACATTTTATCTGTTTTAAACAAATCTCCATCTAGTTTGGACAAGTGTCCCTTTGTTGCAGGATGGTGGCACTTGGTGGCTCACCACTCTGCATTCACCACAGCCAGACCTTCGTGACTTTGTAAAATCAGTCATATCCTTCATACCCTTCTCTTCTCCACACTTTTGAAGAATCTCAGCCTTTTTAGGCTCTCTTTGTAGGGCAACTGCTTCATTCCCCTGGTTATTCTCATTCCTCTTCGCTGTAGTCTCTGAACCCACTACATACTTCTTGAAATGTGGACAGTAGAACTGAATACAGCACTCAAAGTGCAGACACATTAAAGTTTTATATGGAGGAAAAATTACATCCTCTGCCTTGGTCTCGATATGTGGATGATATACACCATTTTTGAACCATTGCTGCCCACTGAGCCGGTAGGTTTAATAAACTATCAGTGATGATTACAAAATCTTTTAACTTGTAACTGTCAGTTTGAAGACTGGCACAACAGAGTTGCATTTATCAGAGGTATAAATATTTGTTGGATTCTGTATCTCTGTCTCTTCTCACAAGGTACAGTAAAACAGATTATATTAATGATAAAATTTTTATGATGAACAAGATAATCTAAGAATCCTTCAAGAAGCTACTGCCTGCATGAACTTTTCCTTCAGACGATTACATCTTTCCATTTTAATTATTGCTAAGTGTTCCTAGTTTTATTCATTTAGGAATAGCAACAGCTGCCATTATGTCAAAGTTTAGTTGAAGAACAGGTAGGTCAACATTTGTTTGACAGCTCAGGAAAACGCTTAACTGTAGAAAATGCTGAAGCATAGGAAAGCCATCAAGGAGTTAACTACAATGTAAAACTTTCCAGCTTGTATTGTCAGAAAGAATTCTAAACTTGTGTGCCTACTGCAAGAGCACTGGGACCAAGAAGGTGAAATAAAAGACATTTGGAAGTGCCTGGGATGAGAAAATTACAAAACTAATTCTGTCACTGAGTTTTGCTCCACCAAAGATGGACCTGGTTGACTTTTACTTCTGTAAAAGGGTGAGTGTTCAAATAATGTTTCACATCTCAATATCCATATTTTTGCTTATGATGTAAAGGACTTCAGTAATAATAATAGCTTAGATTGCTATCCAAGAAGCACATCTAATCAGTTTAATGAACTTCTACCAGATCTGAGAAATACCCTTTTATAACTAATTTAGCCCTAAGATAAGATATAAACTCATTCTACTCTCTCCAGTGAACTGCCTGGTCTAGTAACCACCATCATCTTCAAAAATCCCATATAATGTGAAAAAAAATGAATTAGACTTCAGCGCCTGCAGCCATTATACTAGTTAAATCACATTTCTCTGTTTTGAAGCCAAGCATTTATATTTCTGCTACATAAAGGCATTGGAATTCAGTGATGAGACAGGTAATAAATGAGAGAATATTCTGAGGTAATAACTACAATTCTCTTTAAAGGTCATTGATAGATGAGAAATTACTATGTTCTGTTAATGTTACTTGTCATGTTCTGACTGGGTTCCATCTCTGGTCAAAACGAAACCTCAGATGCCACTCATTCTTTTATTAAAGAAAAAACAAATTAGCATCTGACTAAGCATTAACAGTGAAGAATGTTCTCCTTTGTAATGGACTCTTTTAAAGAAAAGGCTATTTCAGAGCAACTATTTTGTTTCCAGATTTCAGAACTAGACTCTAATTTGATTGATTGATTGTTCATTCATGTGACACAGAAAAAAAAAAATATCTGAAAAGAACCTTGATTCTGAAATGGTGCCCTTCACAAAAACCATACTTCTAAATTCTTCATTGTCTCACAATGAGGTTGTAAGATCAAGCAGCAAAGAGCAGCAGGGAGAAAGTTATTCCTCTGTGTAGAAGAGGATGACAAGACATACCCAAATGCCACACAAATAAAACAACTGCATTAATAATGCTGCCTTATTTTGATGTGGCAGTCTTTTTTCATTCACTGATTTCTAAGTATTTGCATACATTAATTAATGAAGCTAGGTAAAATAATCTAAATTAAATAAATCTCGCTAGCCGTGTGTCATAATAATAAATAAATATCCTGTGATCTGTTAGATCTATGACAACAGCAGATGATTAATCTATTTTAGCTCCTTGTTTTATCACAGACAACACTTTCTCTTAAAAAGCTGAAAGACACCTAAAGGTTGTTCTAGGCACATAGGAATTTTCAAGCTTCTTAACTTTAAGCTCTTAAATTAGAAAGAATCAGATGCCTCTGGAGAGTGTTTTACATCACCCATGTTATAAGCCCAAATACATGCTATGTTATCACTTAGAATCGCAACCTAGAGCTAGACTCGAAGACTGCCCAAGCCAGAGGTGTTTTCTTTTTATTGTTTTAATAGCTGTTGATGCATTTCTTTTCCATTAATTTAGCCAGTCACTTTTTGAAATCATTATATTTCAGTGGAAAAGGAATACCAGGTGGCTGAGGAATAGGAGCTTCTTAAACTTCATGGAACTTCACAAAGCCCCAGCAAGACTCCAGACAGTAAGTTACACTCAGGTACTGTTTGTACAACAACTGGCAGCAAATACCTTAGATCAAAATAAAGGCATTCTTGGACGGCAAAGAGAAGGAGGAGGTTAGAACATTTTTATAATGATCTACTAAGATTATATGAAAAACAGACAGAGAAAACCCAGACTGTCTTGAAGAACATTTCCATATCTGAGTGTACACATACAATACTTTTCATAGTATTGATGATATGTTTGCTGCACAACTTCTTTCCTTAATCTAATGTATTTTGCTTACTCTAATGCCTCTTGCTCTTTTCCCCATGAAATATAGATTCCTTGAATGATGTACAAATGTACACACAATCTGAGCAATATTCACATGTTTACATGGTGTGGGGAGAAATTCAGGCCTGAGTAGATGTTCAGAACGACACCTAACCAGTTTTTGTCATAGTTGGCTTGTGTGTTTGACATAGGACATCACTGCTGCAAAAAGCGTGTATCTTCCTCCGAAGAGGGGTTTCAATTTTCCTGAAATAAAGTTCTGGGGTTGTTTCAACATTTTTTATATCTTAGCTTAAGTGACTGGCAAGTTTAAGTGCAAAACATAAAACTGCTTATTGTGACATTTGGCTAATTAGCGCCTTCAAGGACTCACTGTACTTAATACAGTGAGAGAAGAATTGGTGCCATTTTCATTTTACGTTCCAAGAACAGACAGACCTCAAGAACATTTGGTACTTTGTAATCTAGCAGGCTCTACAGCCTGAATGATAAACTGCCACTTAGGCAAGAGTTTAGTGCAGATATCTAAAAAGTAAGGAGTAAAAGTTGGTCCTTTTCCTCATGTATGGCATTTATAGGTCAACGGTCTACAGTACCCAAAATGAGTAATAATCCCTTGCCATCACTCTATCAAGATGACCTTTGTCTATACAACCCACTCCCACATATTTTATTTTCACTTTTAAAAGGATGCATACATTAATGCCTAGAGACCATTGCCTTTTCCTCCACCATTCCCAGCATTAGCTTAGTACTGAGTAACCTTTCTGAAACATGACATGAAACATAGTTACTAGGGCTTGGTCCAGTTGAGAAAGATAATGTATCCTGGCAAGCCAGTCATGACAGAAAACATTTCTTCCTTCTATTTTTATCTGTCTTAAAACAGTGATGAATCTAACATGACCCTGTGATTGCAACCTGCCAGGTGAAGTTATAACTGAATATCCTTGCAGTGTTTTCTTCTTTTAAGAAAAGTTATTTCAGTTTTCTCTGTGTGTGGAAATCCCAAGTCATCTGGTCTTTTCTTTTGATGTTTCTTTTTTTTTTTTTTTTTTTAACCAATTTGACATCTGCATGACAGAAGATTTCTTACTTCTGGAGACATGAAGCTAGGTGTCATCTGTATCTAACTTCTGCATGTAGCAGAAGATCCAATTATTTGAAATGGTATCTCAGCAGGAGAGATGGTCTAGGATGGCTTTAAGCTGTTCCAGGCTTTGGAAAGACCTTGGATACCTTATGGAATTTAAATATTCCTGCAGCATTTATATTAGAGACTTCTAGAGTCCCTTAACATCACTAAATCCATTTAACTTGCTGGAAAGCTGTCAGGCAAAAAAGGAAATTATTTTGCCCAGGAACTAGAAATGCAGTAATTTCCCCAAAGAACTTCAAGGAGCCAGGCACGGTTCCTTGCATGATTTTTCACCATTCTAGGCTTCCCAGCCCAGACACAGTCCCATTTAAAGTTATGCTGCTGCTGCTTCCATAACATTTCTCTAAAAGAAACCTATTGTTTGCACCCTTAAAGTAAACTTTAAATACAATCAACTCTGCTGATCCTTTTCGCCAATTCCTAAACCCCTTGGATGCTAGCTCCAAATTGAGAATAAGTACAACTTACTTTCAACATGGGTTTTTTTCAGCTGTTGCATGAAATATTTAATACCCAGGAGGATTTTTTTTTTCTTTCCCATAAAACATCAGAAACCAACATGTGTCAATTTGTCAAAATTTGTACCCTGCAGCAGATGTTCAGCCGTTCAAAAGAAATTTTCTTTTTCCTTCTTATATCTGAAGAAAATTATATGAATAGAACTGATATGGTCAGAACTGAATCAGATACAATTACATTATATGCATATCAACATTTTTTAAGTCTAGCCTTTTTATATGCCTTCTATATGAAATAGTTTATACAGCACATTCAATATATGCACGCTCTGCAAGGAACAAGAAAAACATCTTTCTTTTCTTCCAACTTTACAGAAATTAATGTCATTTTAATAACACTGCATTTCATTGTTTGGATGCATTTTCATCCCTCATTTGCTTCTGGTTTTTTTGTTGTTTCTCAAATCGTTGGAAGAAGAGAGGAAGAGCACATCAGACATTAGCTGTTCTATGAGATTAGTCCTAATGCAGAGCATGACCTAAATATACTTTGTAAACAAGGCACTGTATTTCTTATCATTCAGCATATTAAACAGTTTAGCTGAGATTGGAAACATTGTGTATAATCTCCAAAGTAACTTACTGGTTATATTAAAAGAGTGGAAAGGTGGGCCTAATTCTCCCTTATTTGGAAACTTTCAATACATAATTTCAGATAAGGGTTTACTTATTATCATAAATATCAGTAGGGAAGTCTTGTTTGCTTGTATTTTTATACCCCTTTGCATAGATATAATGTATACACTAGTGAAGGTGAGAAAGATTCCGTCCCAGCATCCTTTTGTTGCAGCTTGTCTGACTTCAGCTGTAGGCATACTTTCTTTTCTGACTCGTGCTGTGCCAGCTGGAGGTATTATACACTTTCCCCCACCCCAACTTATTCATCACTCTCTATAAATTGATTCTGTCCTGCAGGCACAGTCACTCAAGTTAGCCCAAACCACTTTCATATGGTGTTTATTCTAACCTGTCTGACTGCCTGAAATGCTCATTTTATTTTTTTCTTTAGTAAAACCGGGGGCAATAAAAAACAGCTCATAGGAACACTGTAGGTGATACAGCTGTTTGCAGAGGGAGTACCTATCTTACAGAGTTAGTGATAAAATAACCACTCCAGGATTTGTAAATGTATACTCTATAGAATTAAAATCTGTGCTTTATTATTATTAGATGTACTAGAGTAGTGTTACAGAAACTTTGCTTAATTAGAACTCTTACTCTCCCTTTCTCGGAGAAGGCATGCAAGAGAAACAGTAATACTTTCATTTTGGAGATAGGAAAAAACAAAAAACAGAGGTCATATCTCTTCGTTATTAAAAAGTTTATAATTGTAGTCACTTCTTTGTGACAAAATTAATGTTTTCAAAATATGATGAATTGCTACCTAGAAACAAAAAAAGAAAGATGTTTCCCACATTGGTTTTCTGCAGGATTTGGTAGGTCTCATTGCATCAGAATACTACATTTTTGCAGCTGGAATCTCAGAATCCTGTGCTGTGAGGACATGGTGGGGAAAAACAGCTTTTGAAGTGTAAACTGATAAGAGATCATATGTAACCCATGGAGAACAACAACAAATACGAAAAGCCACATAATGCCATTTTGCATAGTCACTTATCTTACAATCAAACACGCTAACAAGATGCTTTCACATAACTGAAATCTAAGGGAAGAGCTGCTAGCAGTTTTTTGTGCTTATTCTGACTGAATGGGAAGAGTCCCTTTGGGCCAGAGCCGATGTCATTAACATTGTACTTCCTAAAGAAGGGCATGGAATTTCAGTATTAATTAGTGCATCATTAATCTGAATGCTTAACTCCTTAGCTGTAGTAGAAGTGAATATATTTACAAACTTTTTTTTTTTACTTTCAATATGCAGCTTATATGCCATTGGCAAATGCATTGATTAGAACAAACTAAAGGCTTAAAAAAGTCCTTTCCCATGAGAACCATTGAAAAGTCTAGTGACTTTCTCTGCAGATGGTACAGCCAGACACAATAAGACGTTTTAAATACTCCAGCTTGCATGGTAAATCACTCATAAACATTTTTATCATCCAAATTCATAAACATTTTATACATCAAAATTAAAACCACTGAAAAAAGCAGGCCCATGTTGGGCAATATGGCAGACGTGGCTAGGAAGTGAAAAGGATGGTTATGTACCACAGTGAGACGACAAGCTCAGAATAGACAATTGAACAGTCAGTGAAAACACTGAACTGAATATTATCAGACAAATGCATTATTCAGCATCTTTTTCAAAGCCATAGCCCTGACCATCTGGATGTTAGAACACGGAGGTGAAAGCATAGGAGGTATATTACTATCCAAGGGCATTTCTAAACACAAATTCCAGAATGTATCCTCATAATTTTTTACTGAAATCCATCCATTAAAAAGCAAAACAGAACAAGCAATCTTTTTCTGGGAAAAATACGGCAATACAGAGTTCATTGATTCAAGGTGAAAATAAAAATTCCCATTGAACTCTTTTTCATTCTGTCAAGCTCTCTGAACACTGTCCCTTACCCACAGCAAGCATTAGAAGAAATCTTCAAGTTTTTTTTCCTTCTGAATTGTCAAAAATAATGGATGATCTGGAGTAAGATAAGTTCTCTTTGATTTTGATTTTGACTGCTAGGGTACCATCTGCACTGAGTGAATAACACAATCTTCTATCAGGGTAGTACTGCATGCAATTGCCAATGTATGCTGAGGCTCTGCAGGGCAAGTCTCACTGTCAAATAGGATCTTATTGTTCCGTACTGGTGCAGAAATCTTTTTCTCTTCTCTGCAGAACCACAGTCCTGCTGTGTACTTTACCTCTATGAACCAATAAAAAAAAAAAAAAAAATTGGTATTATCATCCCACTATTCGAAGACCACACTTGACCCTATCAGTCACAAAGATTGTGAGACATTAGGTGACAACACTCTACGTCCCCTTTCCTAATGACCTTTCACTTAACATGGGTTAAAATACCAGCAAGGCAACTTATTCTGACCATGCTTTTAGCCACACCAAACAATGTGACTGCAAGAAATTTTTTTAGATCATTTGATTGTGACTTTTTTTCAAAGCCATAAGTTTGGATTTCCATCTTAAACAATGCAGATCTCTAAGTTTCTTCTATAACAGGTCATTTATTTAACAGTCCAGCTTTCACTGATTAGTGTGTGTCCATGCAAGTTAAATTATTCCACCACTAGAGTTAGATGATTAGAAAACCAAGTCTTTTCTGAAACGTAGACACTCCCAGCTCCAGGGCACAAAAAAGATTTAAAATTTTCTTCTATTTACTGTACTAAAATTAGGTGCCTTGTAATTTAAATTACATTAATTATAAACTTCAACATTTAAAACTTAAAAAACCCTATCTGCTGCCTGTGGAGAAAAGAAGCCGTAATGAGCAAGAGTTTGCTCAAGTCTGAGTAATAATGATTTCAAGGTCATGGACTGACAGATCTGCAGGGGGAAAAAAAGGGCTGGTAAATATCAAAGACAGATGAAGTTGCCTTATCCTCAGGATTTGTTGAAATCATGTTAACTACAGGAATTTGTTTAAATAGCTTGGCAAGATTGAAATTAGAGACTTTGCTGTAAATGGCTTTATGGGTACGCATTTTGAGATTAGCTCTTGTCTAGATTTTTTTGAAACTTCTTGATTCAAAAACTAACCACAATGGGGAAAGAAAGGTGGGAGCTAAATAAATGGTATTTATTCCAAGCAGAAGTTGTCCAAGGAAGAATACACACTTTTAAACCAGAGGGTGTTTAATAACTGCACCTGCTTTCTTCCCAAAGAAATGAGACACTGTCTGAACAATATCATCGACTAGTGAGAATGAGAGGTTGTCTGGAGTTTGCTTTAGTTTTATCACTATTACCTAAAATTCAACTGTAACATTTTTGCATTATAAGGCTTTACTAAGACATATAAAATTAATCCAGTGAAAATACTGTATAAATGCTTGAAAGTCCATGCTTTATGCATGGTTTCACAAAAAAAAAAAAAATGGTATTTGCTAATACAGCAAAGCTGTTCATGTCCCCTTCATTCAGAAGCATAGGTTGGAAGAGATCAAAACCAGACCCCTCGTGATACTGCTAGTGTCCTCTAGTTTAAATCCCTTCTTCCTCCCTCACTTTTCCTGAAAACAGGCAGCCAGAATTATATACACAAGGCCTTTGGTAAGGCACAAAATATATAGTACACAGTTCTGTGCCAGACACATCCTTCCTGGTATTCCCAAGCATGGAATTAATCTTTTCCTACAGCTACATCTTGCTGGTTGCTCAGAGTCATTCTGTGATTGATTCATACACCCACATCTTCCCTCCACTCTGTCACTCCCGGCTGATCAGCTCCCAGCTTTTAGCAGAAGTTCCCTTCCTCCTCAGTACATGATTTTTTATTTTTGTAACATTACATTTGATCCCATTTGCATTATTGCACTTCTCAAGGCCATACAGTTCTTTCTTCTTTTTCATCTCCCAGTTTACCATTAGCCATTTTTCATCCTCACTGCAACACTGTCCCTGTATCTGGCAGTAGATTTCTCTTCTCACAAGACAGCCTCTTCCTTCTGACAGGCAAGAAAAAAGTGGGCGTCAAGAAGCAATACATGGTGAATACCAGATGGATGCCTATCATCTCCATTATGCCCCTTCCTTTCTTTCATCCCTGTGAAAATCCTACCAGTCTTCTGCTGCTGAGATCCTTCAAGGTTATGCCCAGCTGGTTTGCTGGGCACCTGATGCCCAATTACTGTTGGAGAGAACTGGCCAAAGCCAAGGACCTTGCTACAGGCCCTGTCATTCAGGGCAGGCGCTGGGTGAGGTTTATCAGCTCCATCAAAACTCTGAACATTTCTGTTGGGAAAAACCTTGTCCTGCCCTGTGTGGCATCACAGATATATGGGGGAAGGACTGAGGGCAAAGGAATCCCATGATAATGGACTACACAGACCTGAAAATAGAGTAATACCTTTTGCTTTAACTTCTATCAATCACAAACTCAGTAACTGAGTTTATAAAGGCAGATGAATATTTCTCACTGGGCCTGGAAGGATATGTTAATGTAAAGAGAGTTTTCTGGTTTAAGCCACCTTGGAGTATGTAGCGGTTTTAAGGAACAAGAACACCTGCCAAGGACAGAGTATCTGATTCCTCATGGTTCAGGGACAGCAGATTCCTTTATTAGTTTTAAGTCCTTGTTCATAAAACATCTTAGTAAATATTAAAAGATGCGCACAGTCTGTTTTGTGAACAGGGATGTCAGAAATTTTTATTCTGAAAGTGTGCAGTCATCCAGGATTTTTAAGAGTCTCATTTCTCACTGGGAGGTGCAATTTTTTTTTTTTTTTTTTTTTTTGCGTGTTTACTAAGCTCTGTGAGATCAGTCTTGAGGACTGGCTAAGCAATTGTCCACATCCAAAGTATAAGCTCTTCAGGATGATTTCAGATTCCTTTCTCACATCAGCCCTACAATATGTAAGGGTGGTCTACTGACACAATGTCTGTCCCGCAACCTTGTACCCCAGAAAATTTCCTTGTAGCATTTAGGGATCTCTAATGTATTCCCACTGCACCTTCACTTTCACCCTGCCATATATACAACATAAATATATGTTGTATGTATGCCATATTTGTATAAATGTATGTCATGCATATGTTGCATGTAAGCCGTATATGTATATATGTATATGCCATATATATCTATACAACATAAATACCTACTGCTGCCTCTCATACACTCACTGGTCTGTGCTTGCATGCTGTTGGTGATAGGCAAAGAAAAATAAAAACAGGACAGTCTTGGACATTGCAGGATGTTCCACATTATTTTTCATATGTCATTGTGGAGGGTTGTCATCACAATTGTCCCTGTGGGCATTTAAAATATTTTTTGTAATATTTTTAAGAGTTTATCTTTGCCCAGTGCAAAGTGAGCCCCCGGTGAGCACCCCAGTGAACTACTATATTCACCTTTATCTATCCACTTAGCTAACTCTTTCAAAAAACTCTGCATGATAAATGAGTCACACTTTTCCTTAGAGGAGCTGGATTGGCATAACTATATCAGGTTACGCTTACTTACTTTACTCTTTAATTAGGCTTTTCGGGGCATTCCCCTGAGCAAACCTACAATTTGCCAACGTGTAATTTGCAGGATTTTCCCTGGGTCCTGCTTCAATTGGAGGAAGCAAAGAAGTGACTTTCCCTTCTCAAGCACAGTCACCATTTTAAGGATAAATTCCTTTTCATTAACTCTGCTACTTCACACTTTCCTTACTTCAGGCCTCTCAAATGAATATTCTACTGTCCTAGTTGCTGAGTTGCTCCATAACTTCCTCCTCTGAGACTTCAATCTCTGTCAAGACCATGCTGTTATTTCCATTAAAAAAAAAGTGTCCTTGGAATAGGAATTTCCCCAATGGCTTCTACAACAGGGACTGAAAGAAATTTTTTCATCAGCTGCTGAGCTACTTCACTCTCTTCTTTAATTGCCCACTATGTCACAATTCCTCTTGGTGACCTAGAGGTGTCTTCAGCCACACATGCAGATTCCTTGCTTCTAATGTGTTTTCAGCACATGCCACTTTTTCCCTCCCGTCCTTAGCTCTGTATCTCTGACTTAATCATTTAATCCCTGCAAACTTAACATACAGCTGGGTCAGGGTGGCCCTAAAAGAACAGCTAGCGGTGCAAACCCACTGAGCCAAGTGGCCACAAGGATCCTAAAACTTCCTTCAAGATGGGGATTTAAGCTAAGGCAAATGGCATGTACTTGTAAACCAAAGGATTCAGAAAGGGGCTCCAGTGTGACATAATGCATGCTAACTTTATATCTTTAGTAAATTTTTGTTCCCTAAGTGTCTTAGCGCATAAACATTCAGACACTCTTTATTTAATAGGATATTTTCAAGTAAGGTCTCAGAAGGAATTGAGTAGAGAGCATAGAATCTGACTCAGTGCGTGAAATTTATGTAAGACTCTCTTGCTGCCAATCAAAACCTAAAAGAAGACCATAATACAGAGCAACAAAGCCATTACTCCGAATTTATCTGTGCGTGACAGGAGACCATGTCATGAAAATAGTTTCACTTCCATAAAACCAAATCAAATTTTCTCTGGGATTTTTTTTTTCTTTTTTTTTTTTTCCCCAACTTTGAGATTTATACAATAGCTCTGGAAGAAACCATTATGACTAGTACTGCAAATACTGGGAAAATGCTATGTCCCTATTAAACTGCTAGTTAAACTTCCTTGCTAACTGGTACTCACAGTTTACAAACACAGTTGGTTCATCACTTAAGGAAGAGTGATAATGTTAAAAACAGAACCAGGAAAGGGTTTTCCCTATGTGCATCTAGATAGGAATATGTAGCAGGTTCCTTTAGACTCCATTTCATTTAACTTAGACACAGTGAAATTGGATTATTTCAACAGGCAGTACATGGGATTAAACCTTAAACTAGTTTGGAAGTTTAAAATGCCCGTTTGGGAGTGCTTTCAAGGAAGGAGGCAGAAGGAGTTTTAAAGGACGTTCAGAAGGTATGAGAAGGGTTTTGGACCATTTTTTTATATGCCCAATCAAAAGGGCATATCTTTCTTTTTCACTATTCAAAATTGCCTATAAATCATGTCATAATTAACTGTTCAGAATCTCCCTTACATTAGGAATCCCTATTGTGAATTATTGCTTAACTGTATTGAACAATGCAAAATCAATGTCAAGGTATGGTACAGCTCTCCTAATCTATTTGGGGGGAAAAAAGGAATTTCTCAAAAGGGTTGAATCGACATAGAACTGATGATTCCTTTAGTCTTCCAAAACCCAGTTGTTGCTGTCCTTGGATAGCAATAATTTAATAGTATTCCAAAATTTGTCATCATCCATAAAAAAAAGTGTTTGTGTGCACAAAATGGGCTCCAACACTGAGTTCAAATCTGGTTTTCTCCTGAAATTATGCCCTTACACACTGTCAGCTAAAAACACCATTAAAGTAAAAAGTCATATGAGAAGTGTCAAATGTGACTTAAGAAGGTACCTCCAATGACAAGTGCTATTTAGTAGTGTTACAATACTGCAGGCAAAAGTCTAAGAAATAGAATTACCAAATTGATACCATATATATTTGTGCCTTTGCGTGTGCACTAAGTGCACTAACACAGACACGCCTGTATGCAGTCCGTCCTTAACCAAGTCTCCATTGTACTAGAAAATCTGTAGGCCTGATTTAGAGCATTTTAAATGTCTCCTAAAAAAAAGAGCTAACTTTTTCAGACGCAGGTATGCAAGGATAAAAATTAAATCTTTTGCACTTGTGAAACGTAATTCAAATTTCAGTCAGATAAAGGGGAAGAAAGTCACTTTGCCTATGTTGGACTATGGCATGAAGGAGATCAAGACAACAGAAATCTGGCTAATTTCAGAAGAGAAAGCAATATGGGTATTTCAGCGCAGGGTTGAGGCAAGCATTAATTTCCTGTGAAGTGTGACACGGCCACAGCTTTCAGGATTGCTCTGGCATCTCTGTGAAGTGGTTTTTGCATGAAATAGTTAATAGCATTATTTCTCTAAGCTCCTCACTATTAATAAATACTAATAATTTGCCTCCTCATTGTCATTACAGTCAGAAAAAAAAACATTGTAATATTATTTAGGACTTTATAATTCATCTACACAGCTGTATCGAATTTAGGTCAATCATTAAAACTTATATCCAACATTTTTCAACACAGGAGAACTTGACGTACAAATTGGTATGTGACAGACAATAATTGCAAACCCGTGTCAGATAAAAAGGTGAGGAAAATTCCTGGAATGATTACAAGTAAAAATAAAATGTCGGTAGATTTAAGAACTCATTTGTCTGCTTTTGTGAAGAAAATCTGTCAGCTTTATTTTTGTAAAGGAGTTTTCAGAAAAAAAAAGCCCTTCTCTTTTTATTCAAAGGAAGCCTAATGAGTAACCTATGTGAAGCCATTAACCAGTAAGGGTACAGATTTTTTTGTAAGTTCTCCTGGTACACCACCAGCACTCTCTCCTTTCAGCATAATCTTTGGTGGCTCCTTCTTTTGAAGCTTCTGGAAGTCTTTTTCCCTGGATATTTTTAGTCCTGGATTGGTCCTATCTCTGGCTGATGCTATCGTTCATCCCACAATAACAATAATAGCACTTGGCAGTAATATGGGATGTCAAGGTTTTTTAGTGCTGCTGAACATACTTCAATTAATTTTCAAAACAGCCTTTTAAGTATTATTAGCTAGGGTTTTTTCATAATAAGAAGATGAGATACAACACACTGAAGTCACGTATCCAAAGCCTTATATATTTTTATTGTCAGCCAAGTACTAAAACCCTCTAGCTGCTGACTATCTGTTGGGCTTTGTTTAGGCCATGAGACCTGGTTTGCTAAACTTGCAAAAACCTTTCTGCAGATATTCTTTTTTCTTAGAAGTTACACTTGGAAATTTGCTGTGGAAGGTATTGGAATTGCAGAGAATTGCAGAGAATTCAAAGCTTAAATAATTTGGGGTGTTGAAAACTTCTACACCCAAATGCCAACCTAGCATATGTGAACTAAGATGTGCAAGTTTGTATCTGAGAGATGAAGACTGGGCTCCAGTGAAAGCACAGATTTCCCTCTCTCTCAGCATTGTGGTACCACGCGTAGTGCTACACTCGGGTACAACGTCCTGCGTCTCAGATCTCAAAACACATTAATCGGGCTGGCAACACATTTAAGTGTTGTGCGCTTGCAGCGCTCTGATAGATGGACCAGACCTTTGCAGGAACTGGTAAAACCACCAGAACTAAACCCCCTGATTCAGACCTCCGAAACTGCTGTTGATGTTGGTTATGTTTGAATAATACATCTATTTGTCCCTTACTTTCTGTTTCCTATCCTGCATTGACTGTTGTTTTCCTTTGGGTTTCTTGAAACTTTTCTGCTCTCTAAAACAGACTGAAAAGTTAAAGGAGAAAGATGATTGCTTTCATTTCACATTAAATTGCACAGCTCCAGAGCAGGGAGGGGTTTACATTTTATTGCCAAATAAAATGTCATCATGACAAATTTTGCATTCCGTAATGTGGCAGACATGCAACAGCCATAAAAGTCAGCTCTTTTAAGTAGTTCCAGGGCCTAAGTGGGAAGGAATCAGATCTCTCAGGAGGCCTGACTTACAAAAGGACATAAGAATAAAAGCCTGGGTTTTCAGTGAATGTGAGATGCTGAGACTCCTTAAAAAAACCTCAAAATATTATCTTTCTAGAAATTAAAATTCTGGTCTAGTTAGAAAGAAATTGAGTAGCAGCAATTATATTGGATACTGCCAACAACCAGTCTGGGATCACTCTTGGCATCCATTGGGAGCAGCATATTCTCTATTTCTCACACAGCTGGATCTATGAGGAACACCACCAGAAGGTAAAGATCTATGCCATTATTTGCAAGTCTATAAAAGAAATATTCAATAATTCCTAAGGTAAGCATATTGCAGTTTTGACCTTATTCCCACCTGCCATTCAATGACATCTCTTGATTGATCATCTAATGTAAATAGGAATAGAATCTCAAATGAGGGATTAAAATAAAATTACTCCCAAAGCAAACATAATCCTAGTCAATATTTTATAAAACCTTGACTTAGGTGATCATTTCATTTGCGTTCCTTTTCATAAAAGAAGATTTACACAGCCTGTGATGGCACTAACCTTTTCCTTGGATGGGTAACACATCTCATATATTTAAGTAATTATCTGATAGATCTCTTGAATTATCACCAGGAAAAAAAGTATGAAAACATGTCAAAATTATTTAAAGGGACCATTACATGCACTTATCTGTCCCTATCTTGTTTTCATTTCTCTACTGATATGATGTTACAACCATATCAAAATCCTTGGACTAAATGGTCTTTGCCTGAAAAAAATGCCTTCCTTTGATTTTTCACATGGTAAAAGCAGAAGAAACTCACTCCCACTCCAAATTAAGGATTTCTTTTACTATACGTAAACTATTAAGATCACTTTGAAACTGCTTAGTCAGTTTTGTCCATTTTTCTTCAAAATCTTAGTTTGTCCTCTCTGTTTCTCCTAGTAATGAGGTTTGCTATTCCCTCTTGAGCTAGATTAACTCTCACACGGAAGGATATAGGAAAGGGCAGAGGTGGGCAGAGCTTAAGTGGTGTTTAAATGGAACATTGGTCAAGTCCTGGCCCTTTTCACAGAGTTAATTTAACCCATTAAAAAGCATGTTATGTAGCTGGAAATGAACAGAGCATATAAAAGAAATCTTCTGGCCATGTGACTTCATACACTGTGGTTCTGCTTGCAAATGTAGTTATCTGTAAATATCGTAGCATGTTGTTTGGTTTTTTTCTTTCTTTCATCTTCTGCTACTGCTTCATGTTAAGAGTAATCTGTGTTACACTAGAGAGAAGATGTGGTGGAAAACAATTAATAGAATTTAAAACATGGAGAAAAGTAATTAGGAGAATTGTTTCCACTTAAGTTATCAAAAGGAACTTTGAAAATCCAGCTCTTTGATTTCCTGTGCCTTGTTTCATGAATTTGTAATGCGGTTTCAGATGTGCTGTGATGCCAAGGTTTTTTTGTACTTCAGGAACTTTGTTGGAAGCAAAAGCCTGTGTGTGCACATACCTGTGTATAAACATTTTACAAACTGCCATTATTAAATATATATGCTGGAAAGGAAAGACATTTAATAGAGACAAATTAAATTTTTTCAGAAGAAATACACATCATAACA
>JAVJGG010000032.1:25953279-26008657 GCA_035590195.1 Aviceda cuculoides
TAACAGAAACTTTTTTTTTTTATATGAAAGCTGGTTTATTACTTTGAAACAACAGCAATTCATAAAAAGATCTATCTGGACATGAAAAGATGGGGGTTTTTACTATTCTTTTCCATAAATTGGAAGAGAAAAACACTTTCCATTTACAGTTATAATGTAATAATAGTAAATTTATTTTATAATTTTATTTTGAAAGCCTAGTTGCAAAATCATGTATCTGGCACCTAGCCCTTTGGGTACATTTACATGAATCAAACATATTTCAATGTACCAGACAGCTTGATACGTGCACTTTTATCAAGAAGGCAACGGATCATGCCTATGTAATATTGTATTTTTCATCCTACTGGAGAGTCCCTTTTTCCAGCAGCTGCTTAATGTTCTCCACCTGAACAGGCACAACTTTCCCCACACAGCTTATTCTGCAGTAACTGCAGTGATAGTGAATTTGGTTGTAGCCAACTGTTCTTACGTAGTGTCTTAAGCTGCAACTTTCCTCTGCTGCACCCCGTGCCAAACAGCACCTACCAAACAAACCTGCTGCTGCAGCGCTACGTTAACAAACTCGGACATGTAGCCTGAACACAACGTATTCAGAAACTCTGTCTTACTAGCTTGAAGTTTCATGTTTTCTGATTTGGTTCATACTATACAGTTCGGCTCTTCTCAATACCATTGTAGGTCGTATTTCTTTAGTGAAATTAAATCTAATTTTGGCTTTTTATATCTTGCAACAGCCTGAAGATTGTTTGGCTTCGTCCCTTAGGTTATGATGTCCCTTTAGGTTATGGTGTTCCTTTAGGTTATGGTGTTCCTTAAACCAAGCCATGTTTTGCCCCTGACTTCTTCAGGGAAGCTCATAAGAAAAAGGGAATTTATCAGCACTCGCACACTGGGACTGGGGAGGATGCCAGACCAGCCACTGGCCTGAGCCCAGCCTTTTTCTGCCTTCTTCTACGGCCTAAAGAATTTGCACTGACTGAAAATATAGGGGCAAACCAGAGATTACACAGACTCCCAGAGATGTAACCCAAGAGAAAGACACACGGGATAGTCACAGCCCTGCCTGGCACCAAATCTGGGATATTTACACCAGTCCCCAGAGAGGAGAGGATGAGTGCAGGAAGGAGCACGCTCAAAGCAGAGGAAAACTGTTTCCAGCAGCAGAGCCCCCGGAAGGATTTACCGTACAGCCAAAGCACATCTCCTCCCCAGCAGAGGAAATACATGATTGTTAGAGTAAGTGATGGGGTAGGTTAGTCAGCCTTAATTATTCCAACAGCGTACAGGACATTTGCAGGGAAGGGAAAGGAAGGAAACGGAAGGCAAAGCAAGGGAGGAACTTCCTCAGCTTTTGGAGACCACTGCTGTATACAGCTATGGTTCATGCCTATCAATAGAAAGCTAGGTGCACTTGAAATGTCATTTTGGTAGCTATAATTCTTATAAATAGAAAATGTTTCTAAATCATTCAAGACTTCTCAGATCAGACAAATATCCAGGTTCTTACCGTTCACATACATCTAGTTCAATACCTACAAGTGATTTTTAATAAAGAGAGAATTCTATTCTGCTTCCCATCTGCACACTTCCATTCTCAAAAAATGGGTTTTTTTCCTTGAACTTTTCAACATTATTTTTCTGCTCTCTGCACAATCATGAAATTCATCAATTTTTCATTTTCCCCAGTGTTTTTCATTTGTGTTGCTTTTTTTTTTTTTTATTTTTTTTTTTAAGCACTTCTACTTTTCTTATAGACCTGGAAAGACTTGCCTCTTATTTGCATTTCTTATCTGCAACTTGTTTGGTTGTGTCCTGTAATAGAGAAAAGGATATTAAAGATGGAGAAGTTCTTTATAAAAATGCATCAGGAGCAACTGCATTTCACATGGCATCATTACACTTGCTCCAAAATCGCAGCAAATGGGCTGTCACAATATGTTGGGAATGTTCAGTGGGAATGGTTCAGTGGGAATAGTTCAAAGCTGCACCAGAGGAGGTTTAGACTGGACATTAGGAAGGATTTCTTCACTGAGAGGGTGGTCAAACCCTAGAACAGGCTTCCTAGAGAGGTGGTTGATGCCCCAAGCCTGTCAGTGTTTAAGAGGCATTTGGACAGTGCCCTTAATAACGTTTTAATTTTTGGTCAGCCCTGAAGTGGTCGGACAGTTGGACTAGATGGTCATTGTAGGTCCCTTCCAACTTAAATATTCTATTCTATTCTATTCTATTCTATTCTATTCTATTTTCTACTTACAGATGTTAATACACTTGAATAAACACAAAGAATCTGTGCTCCTACTCTTCTTCCATCACTTAGAGGCATCAAATCAGTGTGACTTTCTGACTCTTGCTATTTGGTTCTTGTGCTTTAGTGTAGCAGTAATGAAGATCTTCTCAGCAGCAAGGGTGCTTGATCAAAATGACACTGACGGTAATTAAAATGTTATCTACTGAGCTTTATTAGCCTGTATTGGGTCTGGCTGAGATGGAGTTAATTGTCCCCATAGCAGCCCTCGTAGTGCTGTGCTCTGTACTGGTAGCTAGAAAGGTGTTGATCACACAGCAGTGTTTTGGCTACGGCCGAGCAGGGCTGGCACAGCATCAAGGCTGTCTCCCCAACATTTCCCCCCCCCAACAGCAGGCTGGGGCTGGGCAAGGTCTTGGGAGGGGACATGGCCAGGACAGCTGAACCAAACTGACCAAAGGGATAGTCCATACCATATGACATCGTGCTCAGCAATAAAAGCCAGGAGAAAGGAGGGGGGGGGGGCATTCTTTCTTATGACATTTCTCTTCTAGAGCAACTGCTATGTGCACAGAAGCCCTACTTCCCGGGAAGTGGCCAGACATTGCTTGCTGATGGGAAATAGAGAACAAATCTTTTGTTTTCTTTTGCTTCCATGTACAGCCTTTGGTTTTGCTCTATTAAACTGCCTTTATATTGACCCTTGAGATTTTTTTCATCTTATTTTCTCCACCCTTGTCCTGCTGAGGAGGGGATTGCTAGAGCGGCTTGGTGGGCACCTGGTGTCCAGCCAAGTTCAACCCACCACAGAGCCCTATGTAGCATAGACTTTGTGACAGTGATTCATGATTTGAAACTCAGGACCATCTGCTCTCTCAGAAACTTCCCTAACCAAGGTGAAAGGTGAGGCTTAACAGCTGTATTATTTTTGCTTTCTGAAGTCCATCCAAAGCTGTCTAAAGGACAGCAAAATCCTTGCACTAATAAGATAGCGGCAGACAGTCTTCCATATGTTCCAGTATCAATGAACTCATTGAGGAACTGTCCTTAGTCTTGTCGTGGCTCTGCTGAACTAGCAAAATGAAGTATAGTCCTGTTGCTCTCTCTAAAATGCTCTAATCTCAGCCTTTATCCTCTGGCACACACTGCAATTCACTGTTTGACTGAAGCTGTTGCCACATTCTGCAGACTTTGTGCAAGTGGCTCCCATAAGAGGTAGAGGAACCCTGTTTATGGTTCATAACATATGCTACTTCTATGGTCATACTACAATAATAACCATTAGTGATTTATTTCTTTGAATTAGTTCCCTGACCTGCAGCAGTCATGGAGAATGTGTTAAATAAATTGGATTCACATTTGCTCTTTTATTGCCTTATCTTTTTATACAGAAAAAACAAAACAAACAAAACAAAACAAAACAAAAAGCACAAAGCACAAAGCTTTCCTTTTTATCATAGGCAGTGGTAATTTTAAATTTTTTTCCCCATAAGTTGGATGATAAAAGGAGAATATAGTAGTTCCACGTAACAAAGCAATAATACTCCTTTCAGGACCTTAACATCCATTTGCAAAAGTGCATTGAAAATGAAGCAAATTAATACTTTTTTTCAGGGTGTACACATACCAGCAAGAGTTTTCCATTGATATTTCTAAGGGCAGTAAGAATGCAGTCTCATACAGCTAGTTGAAAACATCAGTGAAGCTTTACTGGATTTTAGGTCTAAATTTAGACTGCAACTACTTTGCTCTATAAAAAAAAAAAGGCAAAAATGTTGGGAAAAGCATTAGCAATTCTGGAGAGCTTAGGAGAAGACGGCGCTTCACATTCTTTGTTGTAGCATTTAGCAAGAAAGTTTTTTTCCCAAAGCAGCAGCACACAGTAGCACTGGTTATAGCAGTAGCCAGGGCTGGGTCTCCAGTGGCATCTGACTGTAGGCTGTAGGATGAGAATATGGTTTGTAACACTGTTCAGGAGTCACTGGCTCAGATCAAATTCCTTTTAGGGGAGGTAGACCTGCAGCCAAGCCTGGGAACTGCTTCATCAAACTGGTAAACTGGGGACAATTATGAAGAAGAAAAAAATCACAATGTAGACCTGCCTCTGGACAGAGTCTGCCATCTAATCTCTCCTTCTTTTCCTTCTTTACCCAATACAAAACACACAGTGGTAGAAGCAGGTTCTCCCCTCTGCTCCCCAGCAAAGCTACGGCTGGTGGGCTCAGAGCTCACCCATTACTGCAGCCACCCCACAGCCTCCACTCATAACCATTGTCCATTCTGCTTTTTGTATTCTTTCCTAATTTTAGGGCCCAGTGCTGTGGTACACTGGCACTAGAAATGCTAACACAATAAAATACTCTGTTCTAAAAGACTCCTCCAAGCGCTTGGCTGGAAATGCCCATCGCACAATAAGCTTGTCAGTGCATTGGTGCATCCTTAAAATACATACATAAGAAAGCAAACTGGAGAGAAATGATCTGCAGGTGAGTAGTGAATGATATATTAAATGGGTTCCTGGAGGCTAATAGAAAGGAAGTACAGGTGGTGCATAGAAGATTTGCTCTGTGGCCAGGACAGTTGCAAAGAAATGCTGGGAACAGGCTGAACAGCCAACCTGAAATCTAACCTCTTGTACCTTTTGGTTTAAGTAGTGTGAGAAAGCCAGAGTGGAGTATGTGCGATGGGAAAAGGCAGAATGTTAGAGAGCCAAAGGATTAGTTTCTAAAAATCTTAATTAAGAGTAGAAATAGTGATGCAGAGAAAATCTTGGCTCACACGTTCCTAGTACAAAGCCGCTTTTTTAAATAATACTTGGTTTGTTCTAACTTTCAGTTTCCTGATGAAGGGAGTTTCTAACTCTTCCTCCAGAAGGCTGTTCTTTACTTAACTGCTTGGTCTGTCAAGGAGTCATTCTGCAATACAAACACCTTGAATCTTTCTCTCCTTTATTGCCTTCCCTGTTTTAATCTGCATGCTCTAAAGCTATGCAAACAATTCTTTCAGATCTGTTATTCCAAAATCTTTTCTTCACTTACAAAGCCACACTGTATTAAAGGAAATGGAACACTCCATTGATTAACAACATGTGAAAAAAGGCCCATGTGTCTACTGACTTCAGAAAACACTGGAGATAAATGAAGGGAAACCACTGCCTCTAATTCATTTATCACCAAACCTGGAGATTAAGTATGCTATGCTTCTCATGAGAAGAGACATGAAATCAGCAGACACTGAATCAAGACACGCTCCTTAGAGGAGCGATGAACGATCCTACAGGTATTTTCTGGTGTGTGTGTGTGCGTGTGTGTGTGTGTGTGTATTTTAAAAAAAGACCTCTTTTTTAAAGATATGATTAAAGTCAACAGACCTTGCATATATCCAATATGCGAGATCCTAGATTTTGGAGATTTTAGACTAGTTCTGTGAAAGCAAAACTACATCATTTCAAAATCTTTGTTCCTGATAGGAACGTAAAATTTTCAAATCATTCTCTCAAGAAAAATTGGCACATAAAAATATAATGAAAGTCTTCTCAGTGTTTCCAAGCCAATCCTAAATCAAGATGTTCTGAAAAATCTCATGGAAATGGGCTTTTCCTGCCAGATTTTCAACATACATTTTTTATCTCAAAAACTGGTCTGAATAACTAACTGCTTATCCCTTCACCTTTTAGACGTTTGCATCCATTATCAAGATTATGACTGTACATGAGCTAGCTTTGGGATTTGCGTTAGTACAAACCACTCTGCTAGGGGGTTAAGAAGTGAAAGAAACACTAAGAAGTGGAAGTGACCTATTTTCTTGCTATTGTTTCAGAACTCAGCCAGCTGGCGTGGCCCCAGGTCAGCCACACCACAGACAGCCTTTTCATTTGCTGTCACTGGCGTATTTCAGGAGGTAGATAGATAGATAGATAGATGTATTTTAACTCCTTTGTGCTGCTTTGAAGCTTCTCTAATGCGCTAAGACTGACTAGAACCAGACCGCGATAGGCACTGGCATCTAAAAGAGGCAATAGCTGACAGCCTAACGGTCTCCATGCAGCCCACAGACAGTTCCTCCTCTTTGACGACTGATTTGTTTTCTGTCGGATGCGTCGGTAGTGAGGTTTATTTGTCAGACTGGAAATTCTCCGTAGGCCGGCCTGTCCTCCAGAGGTAGGGGACAAATAATCCCTCCTGTGGGTTTTGCCTGGTCCCAAACAACTGCAGGGAGGAGTAGAGAATGGCCTTTTCTCTTACTGAACTGAGACTGAGCACCTCTTTTCCCACAGCAGCCAGCATATTGTATTTACTCTCCCGTAGCACCTACCTCAAGTCCTTGAGTCGTTGCGGAAAAGGCTGCTGTGTAGAGGAGGAAGCAGTGTATGATAGCAGGGGACATCGTTGTGGACTCGAAGGAGAACGGCTGTGCTTAGGACAGCTTCTTGTTGCCTTAGGCCTCCCTGACGCTCTGGTTCCTGGTACAACCCGTGCTATAACAGAGCTACTGCTCTCCTGCACCCCCTGCAACATCTGACTGGCTTGTGCCTGGAAGTCGGTAGTACAAAACAAATCCCTGCCAGGAAGACGTAAAGGAAAATGAATGTACAGGATTCAGAATGGCAACAGAATGAGAGGAGATGCAAATGTGAACATCCATCACGTAAGGCTGTCGTTTGTATTCAGGGGGTTGTTAATTGCTTTGTTGAATACCTGAAGGAAAGCCCTGTCTCTACGTGATACAAATTGTACAGCTGAACAAAGCATACCCAGTGGTCTAAATCTATAAGGAACATAAGAGGCAATGATCTGAGAGAAGAAAAAAAGATGATGAATGAGATTTTAAATATATAGTTCTATAAACAGCATTTCTTTTCTTTGGCGAATGTTAACACCAGAATGAATATTGAAAATTCAGGAAATAATTGGTAAACCTTGTCATATTTAACTGGTGCTATTTATTCAGACTGACGAGCGAAAGGGAGCTTTATACGAAGCTGCAGGTAAACAAGAAGATTGTGTTAGACTGCGGCACACCCTAATAGCCAGCAGAACCCCGCGTGCAAGGAGAGCAAGCCATCCCCCTCTACACCAGTCTCACTCCACGCATCTGGCAACGTACGTAAGCGATCCCCAGGCACCAGTCAGCTGGTGGTAGAAGCGCAGCCCCACCGCGTGCCAGGACCCAGGCCTTTGCTGCTGGGACGTGTCCTCTCCTGCACTGCTGCCCAAGGGATGCGGAGGACGTGGTCCCGCTCCGCTGTTCTGCTGCTGGAGATGTAGGCTGAGAGATGGGCTGCTGCTCTTGGTGCTTTAGCCCAGCTCAGGTATCATCTGGGACATGGGGCAGCCTGGTTCACACGCCTGTGTGAGTTCCTAGCCGGCAATTTGTGAAAAGCTGAATAGACCCAACCCAGGAGAACAGTGAGACCCCACCTAGGCTAGCTGGTCCACGAGCAAGTGAAGGACTGAGCACCAACATGGGAGAGTTGTGTTAATTGTCCCTAAATCTCAGTCTCATCTCTTGGCCAAAAATCTCTTCAGAGATTTTTCTCTCTGAAAATCTACTTGATGAATTTATCTTCAAAACTAACACTCTGCCACTAGTGTTTCCAGGTACTGGCTATTCAAGGTTTCCAAAAACAAATCCATTGAAACAGAAAATCCCTCCACAATCCCATGCTTATTTTCAGATTTCTATCCACTCTTTCTTTACCACCTCTATCCTTCGACACACAGAAGAGCCAGAACGCAGATGATGTGCAGCTAGGGAGTTGGACTTGGACCACATCCAAGGAGCCTGGATGTGTGGAGGAGTATCCCAGACGATTGCCTTGGGTGACATCCATGATGTTACCTAAGCCAACCTCCTGTATTGAAAACATGCTGATACATACAGGCACAGTTCTGCTGCCGAAACCAGGTCTTATACCTCTCCTCAAGGAAAGACTGAAATAATTTCACTTGTATTAGATCAACCTCAGGCATAATAAAGGAAGACTAGCTGAAAAGCTAGTGTAGCTCATCATGCAGAGGGGCGTATATCACTTTAGCTATAAATGCTCTTTAGCAATTACTTTTCTGAAGAGATGTCCTGGTTTCAGGTGGGATAGAGTTAATTTTCTTTCTAGCAGCTGGTATTGTGCTATGTTTTGGGTTCAGTATGAGAAGAATGTCGATAACATACTGATGTTTTCAGTTGTTGCTAAGTCATTTTTAGTCTAAAGTCAAAGATTTTTCAGCTTCTCAAGCCCAGCCAGCAAGAAAGCTGGAGGGGCACAAGAAGCTGGCACAGGACGCGGCCAGGACAGCTGACCCAAACTGGCCAAAGCGATATTCCATATCATGGGACGTCATGTCCAGTATGTAAACAGGGGGGACTTGGCTTGGGAAGCGATCGCTGCTCGGGAACTAACTGGGTCATTGGTCGGCAGGTGGTAAGCAATTGCATTGTGCATCACTTGTTTTGTATATTCCAATCCTTTTATTAGTATTGGCATTTTATTATTGTTATTATTATCATAATTATTTTCTTCCTTTCTGTTCTATTAAACTGTTCTTATCTCAAGCCTCGAGTTTTACCTTTTTTTTCCCAATTCTCTCCCCCATCCCACTGGGGGAGGTGGGGTGGGCGTGTGGGTAGTGAGCAAGCGGCTGCGTGGTGCTTAGTTACCAGCTGGGCTTAACCCACAACAAGAGAACAGGAATGGGACTGTTCCCTAAGCACGACCTGTGGTGCCAAACCCCAAAATGGTTCCTCCTGGGAACACGCTTGCTGTACCACACAGCCCTGGCACGGCTACAGCCCTGGACATCTCGCAGCGAGTAGAAAATGCTGCCGGAGGGGAGCGGGGTGTCCCGGAGACCTCAGCCCGCGGGGCTCGCTCCCCTGCCCGCTGCCGGTGCCCGTGCAGGCAGCAGGTGGTTGGCAACGCCTGGCTCCAGCCGCATCTTCTGCACGTCTGCTCGCTGCCTCTTCCAGCTACCCCTCTACTGCATTTCAACCAGAAAACAGCTCTTGCCTTATCTACGGCAGAGCCCGGTAAAGGTTCTCAGCAAAGAAAAAAACTCGGACAAACTTAAATCAGCTGCGGGAAAGAGTCAGGCGAAGATACACTCCTCTTCTCTGTCTGCCATTCCCCCGCTTTGGAGACACTGTCACGTGAAGAGGGGCTCGGGGCTGGTACCGGGGCTTGGTGTGCCCTGCTGGCATTTGCTCTTGGAATCAGAGGAGCGCAGCCCTCACCCTGGCCCGCTAACTCACAGCACAAGCAAGGAGCTGGGCTGGAATAACAGGCAGGGTGGGTAAGCATGGGGGTGGGATTTAGAGTTAATATCCGCTGGAAGAAATCAAATCTTGAGCGAGCGGATACCTGGACAGTGTTGGGAAGGGGGGAGGTTGGCATGTGAGAGCGATCTGGTGAATCAGCCATGCTGAGAAATTAATAGATTTTTTAAAAGTGCTCCACCACAAAAAGGACTAAAAAACACCTTCCTCAGATGAACTAGGGAGGAAACCGATGTTAAAGATCTGACACAGAGAAAAAGAATGCTTAACAGCTAGGAGGAAGGCTTTGAAACTGTGATATAATAGCTCTACTGAATGTTATGTAAAGATTTACTATCTACTAGGCATGTACTGAAGCTGACTGATTTAATACAAACTTCAGTTCCATGCAATAGCTAGCAGATAATGGCATATCCTGAGGTACAAGCATTTGAAACCTGTTTCCAATCACTCATGAGCCATCTGCATGCGTGTCTCTCTGATACATTTCCCGAGTCTGTTGTATGCAGAGTTAGTCTTTTTCGCCCTTCATTGCTTCTTCCTCATTCCTCTTTACTAAAAGCAGAGATCAGATTACCTTCTATGAATTTAAACTTTAAGAGTGACTTTAAAAGCTTTGGAAGCAGCTGCTTTCTCATCACTTTTGAAAAAGTAACTTCCTTGGCAGGTGGGTGTTTGTAACATTTGCACACACTCAAAAAAACCCAACCCAAAACCTTTTCCCATGCAAGTACTCTTGGGATCAAATACTAAAAATTCTTTGGCTATAAGATATAGTGGAAAAGAGGGGGGAAAAAACACCATCTAAGCTTTTCAAAAGAAATTAATTGGGATCCTAGTCAAGTGCTTGGCTACAGTGGATAGTCCAAGGGGAAATATCACTGCAGAGAGAGGCAGTGATGTGCTTATCTTTCATAATGGCTGTCCTAGAACATTAGGTGCCTGCGCCCAGCATCATTACTAGCACCATATACATTGCAGCCTGTCATCTGCAGGAGGAGCCTGAATTAGTGAGATGACTGAATAATGTACTACTCTAGTCTTTATTGCCCAGGGAGACTAGCTTCTTAGTGCTCTGCATAAAGTTTCATCAGATACTTTTATTGGGTAAAAGGTTATGTTCTACTGAGGCTCAAAAGCAGAAGTACTGGGCAAACCCTATCAGATTAAGCTACTGCTGCATTCTGCCAAAGTCTGGCTTGGTTTACAGCCTTAATGAACAGTGGGTTCCTGGAAGCTCCTTTCATTGATTCACTATGACATTGGGGCAGACCTTTAATCTTATTTTCCTCACTTTGTAAAATGAGGATAATTACGTTTGCCTTCACCATGGAGCACTAATTAAAGTTAGTTTCTAAAGAGCTTTGGCGTTGTTGGATAAATGATAGAATAAGTTCTCATCCATTGGATTTATTTGTTGTTTTTTCCTCATTAGTTAGCAAACAGTGAATGACCATGTAATGTGAGAGATCCTGATTCAGCAAGCTCCTCCAGCATTGTAAGATCTCAAAGACCACAAGAGGTTTAATAGGCATGAACGTGCCAATAGGCACACACGCAACTGGACTGTGACAAGTCAAAATGATGTAGGTTCCAATTAGAGCCCAGAAACAATGCTCATCAGATTCTATATAATGACTTTACATGTGACCTTTGGGGACAGTTTGCTGCTGCACGATTGCTGAGGGAACGTTACTTGGGGAAGCTGTGAAATGAATGACAGTACACAGAATAGAAATTGTAATTAGTTCACTGTACATTTCTCTTATGTGAATACCGAAGTTCAGCAACACCCATTAGTTTTACAGGGCTTCAGTTAGTCCTTCAACTGGTCCAGTTTAATATAACCCACATGATTACATTGCTGCTGAGTCTTCTTCATTGATGCAAAATCCTGCGGCTTTTAAAGAGTGACCTGAGAAGGAAAGCCCTGATTTATTTGCAGGATATAAATAGACACACCCTGCTTAAAAAGCACTTTGACACTTTGACATTGCTTTTAAAGCAGGTTCTGTGAAGAATTGTGAGGGAGCAAAGGACAGGGGAAATAACATAGTCTTACGTATCACTGACTGAAATACAGAGTAGATTGTGAATTAATTAAGGACTTGTGTGGTTTCTGTGAACTACTTCAAAGTGGTTTATGGTAACAAAAGAATTTCCATTGGGAAGTACTGGTAACTAGATCACGTTTATCCCACTGAAAAGAAAATATATTGTGGCTCCACCATGTTTTTAAGATTCTCCTTGCTGCAGGGGATTTTGCACCTTCTTTATGGACGGGAGGAAGTCACTGTGCTGCAGGTTGTCTTCGGTGGGAATTCAGTTCGCTTTGCATGCTGAAGAAGCACTCGAGAATTTACAGCGGCCTTTATAGGATCTCTACAGTTCTTTGGAGCTTTTCTAAATCACATTGAACCTGAATATTTTGAAATTCACCTTTACCTGTTCACTGCAGTAGTTTAGCTTCTCCAGATACTTTTGCTTTGAAGCCTACATGAAGTCAACCAATTAAGGGAATTTCTGAGGAGCAGGTTTTTCTGTGAATATATTCGTACATGAAAAACATCTCCATTTTGATTTTCGGCTTTCCTTTACAAACCCCTTGCAACCTCAGACTCAAAAATGTCTAAGGTAGAGGCGAGATCTTCTTTTACACATCTGCAGTACAGATGCTGATCAGCACCTCTGGGCTCTAGCTGAGCATAATTATTCAGTGATACAACATTTTCTTCAGACGTGATATTGGCTGCCAAGTTAGTGTGGAATCTGAAGCCAGCAGCAGACCCCATTCTCCTGTGGAATCTGCAGAAAAAGCAGGCAGACTCTTTTATGTAGTAAATATACGCACAGATGAGTGAGGTGATTATTGCCCAAGACTTGACAGGTGAGAGCCAGCTCCCACGCACTGAAAGGTTTGCTGTTCTCTACATGCAGGGGTAAAGAGTCTCTGTGTATTACAGACTTTGAAAGGAGGAAATGTGACCGTGAGAAAGACAAAAATTTCTTGACCCAGAAGCCACCACAACAGCAAACAGAGCGGTATCTGAACTAGTGGGAGCTACTTAAGACTACTCGGCTTTGTATGAATATTTTTCTAAATAATAGAAGGCTAAACCTAAACCACCTTCTTGTCCCTGAGGAATCACTCAGCAGGATTTCATGTCTTATCAGACTATATGGCCCAAATGGATAATAATAGCAATTAATAATGCTTATTGTTGCTGTGATAAACAGGTAAATTTCAATGTTCTTCCCTATATTACTCTTTTAAGTGCCTTCTTTTAAGGGTGGTTGGTAGCATTCTGAGACACGCCTCCTGTACATGTCTCTTCACAGAAAAGCATTATTTTAAACAAAATGTCTTTTATACGATTGCATTAGTTCAGAAAAGAAACTGCAATATATTAAACTCAGATTTTAAATTGCCCAGGGAATACAGAGATTCAGGCCTTTTATTGTCATTAATCAGAGACAATTTGTACAATTGTTCTGTTGAGCAGCGATCCTGAGCTAGATGGGCACCTATATTTCAACAATAGCTTTAGCATATGAAATCCATCCCAGGGAATTCTTTCACCCTCCCTCCTGCCTTGCACACTATTAGTTTGTTTCTGTCAGAGAGGTACACAGGAAATCTATAAACCTCATTATTCAGTCCTTAAACGAAACATTACATTTTGGCACTTTTTTTTTCCTCCAAGGTTCTCAGCTTTCTTTGTGGAATTGCATTGTAAAAGGTCGCTAAACAGGACACTGGGCTTGTGGTTTGCAACAGGAATAGCAGGAAGTTTGTCCTTCTCTTCCCAAATCTGGAAACCAGAATGACAACTAGCATAATTTAAAGCAGGTTAAGGCAAGCAGGCAGGCATTTTACCAATGAAGACCTTTGTGCTCTACCCTAATATCTCCACCACGATTCTTAGGCAAAAGGCTTTTCCTATTATAGTGTTTGGTGCAGGAAAAAATGGATACTATTGAAGTATTTCTTTGTGTTACAGCAAATCTTCTTTTGTTTATCTCTCTTAGTACATCCGAAGTTTGGCAGTTACACTATACTTTAAACAGATGCACTATTTGCTCTGCCATTTCATAGAAGAGACAGCACTCCATTTTCACTTGATCTATTTTCCCTATGAAGCTGCTGGTGCTGGTGTTACACATGCCCACTATCTGTGGCGAGACAAGCTGGCTTCTCATTTTCATGCTATATATTTGTACATAATTGGGACCCCCACCTGTCCCAGCAAGGATTCCAAAAGTTTGATAAATATTTTAGTAGAGAGTATTAATTTAGTCTTGCAGTTCTTTACAGGAATGTTCAAGTTCAAAATCTTATGCTGAAATGAAAGATAGGTAAGGGGAGGAAGAAAGTATTGTTTTCCTTGAGCTGTGCAGGTTCAAAGGAATAAACTTTCTGTTGGTTTCAAGTGTCATTGACTGCACACTAATCTCACTGAATCTGCCACAGTTTGTGTTTTGCATTTGAATCTGGGTTTTCTGATTTTAAAAGTTCTTAATCTCTGAAGATAAGCAAGTTTTGTCACTATTCAATTTTTTTCAGAAAGATGCTATGCCAAGAATCTCTCACCTAAAGAAGAAGAATCCAATTGTGATCTCTGATCAAAAGCAGACTGATCTCTGAGTTAACCGTGTCAGCTATTTCAAGTATATCCCTCACCTCAGCTATGAACAAAATGGAAGAATTTCAGGACAGGAGAAATTTCATGTAACACAAATACTGCATTGTTTTCTGGGAGGCGTTGCACTCCCTTGTGGGAATTTCAGCTGCCTGACTCCTGAGTACTGGCAATCTGCTGCCACCCAATTACAACTTAACAGCTAAGTGAACATTTTTAATTCCACAGCACTTCCCTCTGGGGTACAAGAAAATGTGGATTTAATTCTCTGCCTTCTCCATGATGAATCTGCTCAGAATTTTTTGCCATACCTGACTAGAGCAAAAGAGTCATTACACATTAGGTGACTGGGAGTGGATTTTACAGAGCCAAAATGAGCAGTCACATACAAGTGACTGAAGGGGAACAGAGAGAATAAGAGTCCTTTACCTGGCCTGGAATCAGCCAGTACTCCCACAGGCTTTATGATAGAATCTATTGTAGTTCACTATGCCATAAAAAATGAACAGCGAGCATAAGGACCATTGAGCACTGAACTTTCCCAGTAGGTTACAACTACAGGAATACCTACAGTAAATAACTGCAAATGGATTCACGTGGAAAATACATAGCATTTGCACAATCCCTCAGAACATGAATTGTTGATCCAGTGGTGAGAAGGCTCTATGGCTTACAGGTGGGGCCATAAATTCAGGGAAGATACAGGAACCTGGGGAAAAAAAAAAATAGATCTAGGGCTAAGCATTCTCTATCTGATCTAAAGAAAGGTTTGGTGAGCTGGTGGCCTGCCTCTAAAAATGAATAGTCCCGAGTGACTTTGGGGAAGACAGACGACTTTCATACAGATTAATTGTGTAGCAGTGCAGCAGACAGCAGATGCAGTTAGAAAAAGCCAGGGCTCTTCTGATCTTGTCTTGGTTAGTAGTCCTGTTTCAAGCTGGAGATCGGACCAGATGACCTCCAAAGATCTCATTCAACCAGATATTCAATGATTCTATTAATTAAGCACAAAGACTAGCTGAGCATGTCACTGCTCCTAAGTAGGTCAATTAACTGCTTGCTAAGGTGTGTGAAGTACAACAGCGGGTTTGCTGTGTTTCTCTTTTCTCCATTATGCTCTTTAGAAGGAAAAGACAAGCTTTCGTGGCAGTCACAGTGGCTTAAAGGGAACTCCCCCCCCCCCTCCCCCCGCCCCGGATTCTGTCATAACCCTCCTTTAAAAACCTGCCCAAGAAGAAGCGTCTTTTCTTCTACAGACTACTGTTGCTGGCACTCTTTAAACTCTTTTCTGGTCAGCTTATATGGCAGTCAAGGAAATGGAAAAGACAAGACGAAGACTAAAGTAGTTAATAAGAAAGAAGAAATCCTAGGCTTAACAGGCAGAATAGAGAAGTCAGTGACTGAATAATTACAAAGACAACTACAAATTACCTTTCAAAGCAGGAATGGAAAGGCGATTGTGTTGCAGTGCCCTGTGTTATATTGGAGCCTACCCTTCAACAGATTGTCTTTGTACCTACGTTTCCATTGCCATCTATCTGCTTATGTACCGTACATTTGTATTCAGCAAGTAATACAGTCATCTGAGGTTTAAAGATGCCCAAGTTTTTTTGCATAATGTCCAGTTGCTCTGTTCTAAAATTTTTTATAATCAGCTTAGGTCTGCTGAATGATCCTGGTTAGACAACCTTAATGTCTGCTGTTCTCTTAATTCTCTACAGAGCAGACAACTGCCTTGGGGAAGGCCGTAATAATGTATCTCAACTTATATATGCCGATTTGGCTCACAGCCTAAAACTTCTTTAGGTAACAGTTTAGAGTCAGATTTTCAAAAAGTAAGCTATCAGGTTTGTAAGCACGTGTACTTATGGTTACCTCTGATTTTGAAAATTTATTGAACAGGACAGTCTTGCGGGAAGATCTTCAGAGGCAAAAATGAGTGATACGTACCCAGCTCAGAGTGACACTTGTTTAGATCTGCTTGATATTAGCTTCAGTTTAAGCCTTTGAAAATATCTTCCTTAACAACCTAATTCCAGCTGCCAGTTGTTATTTGCACTTGTGCCTGTTCCCCTCTGAGAGCTAGAGCAAATGTTCTATGCCGTGATTTTGAGATTGAATAAATCAGAAATGATAATTAATTTGCAGGCAGGGCAGTATGATTTGTGTGGAATGAACTCACATGCCTGAAGAGAGATTTACAGCAGCTCTATCACAATTTTCTTTCAGCAAGAAAGCAAGTAAAGAGCTTGCAAAGAGAATGGCAAAAAGGCTACGTACAGATGGGAACGGCAGATAGCTCTGCACCAGACTGCCCTGCTCATGACAAACTTCCTACTATTAGGAGCTTATTTCCAGCATACTGCTAAGCAGAGAAAGTAATCCACGCCTGGTTTATCATCCTCTAGAGGCATTATAAGTTACCGGCTAAACATTTTCACCATATCTAACACTACACAATCAAACTGCAACAGCAATGGTATCTGAAATGCACAGTAAGTAAGATTCAGTCAGACAGGAGCTGCCTGAGTTCCTACTGCTGTTTATAAAATGCACTGAAAAGAAAATAAGCAGTAAAGCTCTGACGTTTTTCCTCTGCCAGTGTACGCACAGCTGCCAATATACCCACTCTAGATTTCCTTTTGTTGTTTTTTACTGTTGTTCTATTCTGGTGTACCCTTGAGAGGTCCAGAGCTGGAGTTAAATATAAGTCAATTGATAGTCATTGGATAAGTTATGTCTAAACAAATAGATGCTCTAGACAAAATCAAACAGCCTGTGGCAAGGTTTTTATGTAAATAAGTGCGCTGATACATCGTATATTTGAACAGTATTCGTCAAACCAGAAAGAAGAATGAACACGACTGTCTTCATGCTCATATGCAAAAGGTAACTTATTTAGGACAAGATGATGTTGTGCAATAAAAAGATTTATTATGTGACTAAAATGAAAATTAAATTCCTGTTAAAATATTTATGTAGATGTAGCTGAAACATTCAGCTTAGAGATAAATCAGAGAGGCCTTTGGCATTTCACAGACATATAATTCCAGCATTCTTCTGCTGCAAATTTAGTGCTTACAAGATGTTAATGGCAGTTCAATTTTCAGGACAGTCTCTGCAGACTATTTTTGCTCAGCAGGTGGTGAGGATTTGCATCCATATTTCAAATATACTTCTATCTCATTACTGGCTTCTTTTTTCTTTGTGATTTATATCTCTATAAAATTCTGGCTTGCACAATAGGGAATGTGATTTCAAAAAGGCAAATTCTGCATAATTTGAACATTTATCATATTCTTTCTTGGTTTTTCCCTCTTTAGACTTCATTTCTTGAGAGACTGGATGGAAGAATGACATGGCATGCCTAATCAAAAATTTTTTTTAAAGGGGGTTAAAAAGAGACTTTTCTAAAAATCAAGCACTTTAAAAGAGCTTTAAAGTATTGGGGTACTTTACTCAGATATGATACTCCATGCTAAGTGGTAGTAGTATTTGCACTGTTACCTTCTTTTCACTGAACTGAGATCTTTAAATAATATATGTGCACGGGGAAGTAAGTTCGCTTGGGTAACTGTTAATTTGTAAGAGTTGTAACCAGTATAAATTCAGTAAGTGCTTTTTGTAATAGGGCTGAACGTAATGAATCGATTTGGTATTCATGCAGATGTCACATGTAATTTCAGAGCTGTTACACTCTAATTTTGTAGCACTTAATAGAGATTATGGTGGTGGCAATTTTGTCACTGTAGATAAGGGGCTCTTAGTGCTTCTCTCATAAATTTCCAGCTCCCCCTTTTCAGGTGTTTATGATCTAGTGTTAGGTTAAAATCCTCAGCCTAATAAAACCAGGGTATAATCAAACTCTGAAGAAGAGGTGGACCCAAACAGCAAAATTTTAGACCTCTAGTTTAAATAAAAGTGCACAGGCTGACAGTTTTGGCTCAATCTATGATAGCTGCAGAAATTCAGATATACATTAGGTTTCTGGAACCTTCCTGCCTCATCTTATGGTCCCCCTGCACGCAGCACACAGTATTCCACTGCAAGGGTTTGCCAATCACATTTTGGATTTCAAATCCTTCAGCACCTCTTTTGAAAGCCTTTTTCTTTTTAACCATTATAATATTCCCCACCTCTGCTTCTACTGTGGAAAGGAAATAGCAGGTTTGTACATTGGGATTCTTCTTTTCCTTGAAGCAAAGGTATTAAGGGAAAGAAAACAACTATTCAGACAGAAAGGAGAACAGATATATACCAAAAAAGGTAATGCAATATTTACATTTGGCATTTCTGACCTTTAGCTTTTTGACCTGGTGTTACAGGTGAGCTAGAAGACCAGCATGTGTAATATAAAAAGGGAGAGAGAGGAGGATTTCACCACACTCCCCTTCAGCTGGTTTCCATGCCTATAGGCTATTTGCAGTGCCGTCGGCTCTTACGCATAGGCTAGGCTCTGCAATACGTATAATAATCTCTTAACACACGGTCTGCTCTCTGTATCCTATGCAAGTAAGGTTCTGCAGAATAAATAATTTTATAGCTTGCAACACACCAGAAGATCTTTTATATCCACAGCAAAGTAGAGGAAACACAAGATGCTCTGCACTGCTCATGCTATGTATTTATACCCTCGGTTGGAGAACCAAGAAAATAAGTTAGTTCTGCCATCTTTTTTGAGATTAGTAACCAATAAGCACTGAACAGCTGAGGCTAGAAAGAAATTTCTGATGCATTTTCCCTACTCCAAAAATCATTAAAAAACAATTTTCGATTTAGTAACAGCTTAATTGCAAGCTTTGTGAAAGTTGTGAAAGCTTTCCCACTCTATTGCCACTCAATGGAAAAATAAATGTTGTAGGAAGTTGCTGGAAATCATACATATACACACACGCGTGTTTTTCCAGTACCTTAGAAAACAGTTAAGGTCTTGCTGAAGAGCAGTTCTGGTTTGAGGTGAATTGTGTGCAAACTATAGTTTCAGATAGAAGCCCAGGTTTTATGATTCTCATTCTATTTTGACAGCACTGGTTTCTTGCAGCATATTTGCACGAGATTTTGAGTGTGTCCAAACTAAATATTAAGGATACAACCAGTTAGAAGTTGAATGTGACCCAGATTCAAGCCTCTTTCCTTATAATATTCAAATCTGATGAAAGCTAGAGTCAGTTCCAGATTTTAAATATTATTCAAATAGTACTCTGCTTGTGTGTTAGCAGTACCTGGCCCTGGATGGAAATAAGCTGCTCAGCTGTGTGTTGTTAGTCCTGAACAGCTAATACTTCATGGAGAATCATGAGAGATTCCAACAGAAAAGATTTTGTCAGGCCGTGACTGGGGAGTTTCAGCCACGTTAGCAACATACAAAAGTGTAATTAATATTTACCACTATATAATAAGACAAGAATACAGTAATCTTCAGTAATGTTTTAATTCAAGCAGGTCTTATTGCTATTCAGCATTAATTGGCAGATAAGATGTAAGAAACCTCTGTGAGAATAAATGCTCTACTGTGCTGTTCACCAATCTCTGTTTGCCACTCAGACTTAAATTCTTTGCTGTATAATACTCTGTATTTACATCCTACATTATTTCCAAAATTAAATTAAATTCTACCATGGACTATAATTTTGAAGCATCTTTTGAAGAAAAAAACTATACATGGAATTATTTTCCTTCTGTTGAAAGGCCTGTTACAGTGAACTACCTCTCCACAGCAAAGAACTCAAATTGCTCAGGAGACAGTAAAACAGTCTCTTCCTCTTTCTTCAGATCTCCTCTCCTCCCACATCTCCTTTTTGGAATAAATCCGATGGAAAAAAGTCTGAAAGCATTGAGAATCGGAACCTGATTTCAATGACACAGTGGTAAATCTGGGATTTGTCTTCTATCTTCAGAAAAGGGTCTGAATCAATCAGCTACTGGGGATTTAATGAGACAAATAATTGAGCATAGTCTTATACAGGTTACAACATATGGGATGGCCCAGAAGATCAGCAAACTGCCAGTGTGTTGGCTGATCTATTCAGGAAAATATTGGCCGAAGCTCAGAGAGAGATAAAAGCCAGCACCACCTGAGCTTTTCTGGTAGAGAAATGGCAGCAAACAACAAATGCAAGTGTCACTTCCCACTCTACTATTCATGCTGCTTCTAAGCCTCTGCTGTTTCCTCTCCATTTTTCTGGGAATATGAAACTTTAAGGATGCTTGATTCATCGGCACTAACACGGTATTTTTCCCTTCAGTACTGATTAACATTTACTTTGTGTCAGAATATACAGTTGGCAAGAATATTTAGTGCATATATAATGAATCCAGGAAGCTCAGAAACATGTATGGGAAATTATAAGTTGAGAGCTGTTTGATGGACATCATAGGAAAGATGGGAAAGAAGTACAACATTTTCAAAAATATGAGCTAGTATCATAAAGCTTAGCATGGCTCACAGCTTCAAGCATTGATTATTCCTGACTTAAAAATACAGGGAGCTTCTTTTCCCAGAACTGAACAAAACGAAGGTAGGAAGGTGGTAATCATTTAACCAAAATGATTAAATATCTGGAACAAAAATAGTGCATTTGAGTTCATAAAACAGAGTACACAACAGAGTGCCTGTCCTTTTACTGCCTTGATACTTGACCTTCTGAAATGAGGGAGGAGCTTTGATTAAGGTGCTTAGGGTCTAAGTGGGCTGACACAAACTCATTTAAAGGCTGGTGTCATTCAACCACTGGTGCTATTCTGTGGGATTAAACTGAGCAGGTTTTTGTCTGTTCATACCCCTAAATCAGATTGACTGAAAGAGGGAGAGAAAAAAAGCTGCTGAATACTTTGTTTTTAAAACATTAACATCCGATTTCATTAAGTACATTTGAAAAATAAAAAATCAACCCCACAAAAATGGAAAATAAAAAACTTTAAAACATCTGGTTATGAGGAACTATGAACTGGATATTTATTTCAAAGTTAAAAGCAAATATTTTCTTACACTGTTTTCAAGTTGATCAAATAGCATTTTATAATATGTTTGCTCCAAGGTAGCCGTGTTCTTTTCATGTGTCTATTTCAAATGTAATGATACAAATCATGTAATGTAAAAGTCCTTTTCAGTCAGTATACAGCCAAAACTATGACACTTAATGGGCTGTATGGAGGCTTTCAGAACAGATCGCAAGACTTAAATTATAGCTGAATATAGCTTATTCAGAACAATCAGGGGAACAAAAAGGAATTGCATCAGGAAAATGTATGTTAAAATTTCTAGAAAGCTGAGAGATAAGTATCCTGAATGTCTCTGTTGGTTCATTCCCTGAGTGCATCATAACATTTGCAAAGAGAAAAGGTTGAATTTAGAAAGGTACTGGCTCGGTGAATGAAGGTTGTGAGAGCGTATGCCATCAGTGTGGAGATTCTTGAATCATTAAGGAGAGGTTCATTAGCAAACAAGAGAGGGTGACAAAGTAATTAAAACAGGATCAGAGTCAAAACAAGAAGCCAAGTCAGACAGCCCAGTAGAATCTAAAATTTTCTTTGAAAACTATATCTTTACAGTCAGAAAAATGATTAACCGAAATTTATCCAGAAAATAGTTTGTTTCCACAGCCAGAAACTGTAGTTGACATTTATGCTGTTCAAGATTAGTAATAAAAAATATAATTCTTCAGCACAGTTTCTTTATCGTTTCATCCATTAGCTGTTGAAGGTAATTGGTCGATTAGTAGTGCCAGATGGGATTCCAGTGGGGAATAGGAAAATAATTCTTATATTTACTTCTGCAAAGGAATGTGTGTGTGGTAGAATCATAATCCCTATTAAAATACACAGATGTCTTTGTATAGACTTGTAGATCCAGAATCTGAACATGCTCATCAAAATGCAAATATGAATTTAATCTCCTTGGCAGAGTCTATCAGAATTTATGTATAGTTTGGGACAGTGATCCAGGTTGTTGTCTTCTACCTTTGGAAGAATGTTGACACTCTAGCTATTTGTCACCATCATTTTGAACCCAAATACAGAAACACTGAATAAAATTTATTGAATACGTCCTCTCAACCCTTCCCTACTTGAGCTTTTATTTCTTCTTTTGATTACTTGAGTTTAATAAAATGCGGGGTTGAAAAAATATTTAGTGTTTTTGGAAAAAAGCCATCACCTCTAGATGAAGGAAGAATAACTTTGATATTTGCACACATGCAGAAACAAATGGATGGCCTTTTCCAGGCTGAGCTATTGGATAAAACCAGGGAAAAAATCTATCTTCAGAAAGTAATGTAAATATTTGAAACCAGCTACTGTTTTGTGTTTGTGAATCAAACGGCGTCATGATCAGCACATTGTGATAGAGTAGTAAATGCTCTGCAGCTTTTTGACGATAAAACATTAAGTCTTTCACTAGCTTCTAATCAAGATTCCTAACATTTGAGATGTGTCCTTCAGCGTTCAATTCAGCCAGGGGTGGCTATAAAGGCATCGGGGATGCCCTAATATATCTGGGATGCCCACAGGGTTCTGGTGACGTGGGAGTAACAGGAGCCCCGCACCTTCCTGGAGAGGGGGCTCGGGACACCCCAAGGCACCTCAGGTAGGACTTGGACCCCTTGTTTGGGCAACTGACAAAAGCCTCTGCCCTCCTGGGGCCATAACATGTGAGTCACCCTTGGTCCGTCTGCCACTGGTTATCAGCTCACCCATACAGCCCTGGATTCCTTACATTCATTTGAATTCCTGTCTGTTCATGCTCTGTTTGTAGAAATCACTATTTCTTTTGTGGCAATTCACTGAAAGTCACTGCCTGACAGTGAATTCACATACTTCTTTATGCAGGCATGCAAGCTCTCTGTTGAAACAGGCCTTGAATTTCTCCATCTAATCCAAATCATTTTAATAATTACCTCTCACTCAGCTTTTCATATTTAATTTATATTTTAGCCTCAACTTCATGTCACTCAAGTGTTTCCTTCAAAGAGAAAATGTCTTGCTAGCAAGAGACTATTTTTCCCTCTTCCTCAAGTTCTTTAAGCATTTCCATAATCTGATATTCTGCAGCTAATGTTCATTTACATATCTGCAGAGATCGTGGTAGGGAATTCAACAGAGCTTGCAGCTAAGTCATACATTTCCTTCAATCAGGATGGAAAGGAAATTGATTGTGGGATAAGGTCCATTGCCGATCCTCAGGACTATGCCAAATGCACGCAGAAAGTAAATGGCGCTCTAATTTTGATGTATTCCCTCACCTGTGATATCTGATACTCTGCTCAAAGAAGTCTAGGAAGGTTAGAGGCCACCTGTCAAGTAAAGAGGCTTATGATTGGTATTGTGTGACACTAAAGGAACCACTGTGGCTACGTTCCTTACATGCATGGCAAGCCACATGCCTCCCTGGTGTAACTCAACTGGTATGTTCATTGGCAGAGGGGAATTTTTCATCTGCCATCCATGATGATAATCACAGATGGTGAAATTTGTGTTACTAATAAAGAAATTATAAGAGGAATATACGTCATTTATTACAAATGTCATTTTAAAAGGCAGCAGATATTACAGTAATATATCATTTCTTGACCCCAGAGTCTATTACTGTGTATGCTAAGAAAAGACATTTCTATTCCTTCAGGCTTTCATAATACTGTGCCATTGATCTTAACATTAAATATGATTAGTTAGCATTTTGCTTCTTCCGCATGGCCTGCTGCCAAAAGATTTTTATTTTTAATTTAGTGCTTAAAGTGAAGTAAAGCAAACTCCCACCACACATTCTAAAAGCTCAGCTCAACTTCTTAACCCGGATCTAAGGAATCCCTTTATTCTTATTTTTTTATGCTAGCTTATTCTAGTTTTAAATTAAAGTAGTATTGTAAGTGAACAAATGCAGTCTCTCTGTTCTCAGAAAGGGGCTGCATCACAGGATCTAGAGAGACAACCCAGGTCATTCCAGAGCTAAGGCCACCAAATGCTTCTGCAGACGTCGCTGCTTCCAGGTTGGGCTTCCCCAGCTCAGGCCGGAGGAAGGGCAGTGCAAGCACCCTCCATCTACTTCGCAGCGAAAGCACCCGTTAGCATCCTTCTCTTCGAAAGAGGGTCGTTCAGCCTCACCTGTTCGATTTTGCAGTGTAGTGAATTGGGAAGAGCTCTTATACTTCAGCTCCAAAATAGACACGGTGCCCTAGCATGCAGGGGTAATAGGCAACAACATCTTCAACCGATACAGCAGGTTTTATCCAAAGTGTAAGTCTCAGGTATGGGATTCAGGTGTTTGTGATCCCAGGCATAGTTTTGCATTGCTAGTTCACAGATAATTCCCTCCACTTTACCTGCTGGACAGCCTTCGAAGCAGTTCATACGCTGCCCCAGCGATGCAGCAGCTACTTAGCTTATTTCTGGGTGCCCGATCTGTGGAAAACAAAGCCATATCCTCTTGTCCCTGATAAACCTTATAAACAGCTAGAGCCACGTTCTCATGTAGTTTATTGAAATCCTGAGAATAAATGACATTACAGATCCTGAAATTATTGCTGGGGAAAGCAGCACTAAAATAAAAAAAAATTCTCCACTGATGGATATTTTATCACTAATTACTATTAGTGATTTGAGCAAAACCCTCCATCAGCTAGAGCTCTCATCTTAAGGTGATAGTCAGGATTTGATATGTGAATCCGTCTACGCCAGCAAAGTGATATGTATGTAATTTTCAAGCTGAGATAATATAATCTTTGGGAAAGGGATTGTAATCTTACGTGCTACATTCTTTGACTTCCAGGGAGTTTCATGCAGCTTAAGGTGAGAGGAAACAAACCCAACACAAAAAAAAGTATTTGTGTACTTGTGCATGTGTTTACTTGTACATGTGTATCAGATGGCTTTACTCATCTCTTTGGATTTTTGGTTACCTCTATGTCTTGCTACAGATTCCGCACCACATTCTTCTCTTCAATTGGTGCTTTTTGGTGCTTAAGGTATCCCGAGCAGCTGCAATATGGGTATCAAAAAATTCCCTTTCTGCTGATGTATAGCTGATATATTAGAGGACACAGCTACCCCCTGTGTTATGCAGGCGGGGGGGGGGGAGGCACTGCAGGCAGAACGAGCTCTGCCCTGCCAGATCTGGATGTTGGCACCTTTGGAAGCCATGAGAGTCCCACAGACACACTTCAAGCGCGGCTCGGGAAATCCGTCACCTTGCTTAGGGACAGACGCAGCTGGTACCACACTTAGCAGTGCAAAAGGATCATATAGTTCGTTTCTGCAGAAAGAATTTAGGTGTTGTCTGCAAATACACTGTATATGAGCAAGCACAGATATGTACAGGAAACAAACCTGACAAAAACCTTTCTGTGGACTTTTGACGGCGTTCTATGCACTTACGGGCTTATTTTGTTAATCCACATCTGACAAGACTGTATGTCATATTGCAGATCTCGGGGAATCTTACAATTCCCCTGCACAGTTTTTTAAAATCACTACTTTTATAACCTGTCTGCCATTCTCATAAACTGTAATTCTTCTTTCTTCATTCTTTCTTACAAAATAAGCAATCAATTACTTCTCTGAACAGAAGAATGGGTAGCATGCACCCCTGAAGCCCTGCTAGGGTTATGAACCAGTAACTAGAACTGGTAGAGCACTAAGACAGAAGCAGGTGTGATAAATCATTATATAGCAATCGTTTCCAGCTTTCCAAAACATGAAGTTGGGCTAAGAGTGGAAGAAACTAAGTCAGAAGCCTACAAAGCTGAGAAAAGACATTTGGGGATTTCATTAGCAGATATTAAAACTTCGCTGATGTTATCACTGTATTTTGATCCATGCTCTGGTAAATAGCTGCTTTTTCTCAGAGACACTCATATAAATATGAAACCAACCAGAGCGTCTAGTATTTAGTTAAAAGCTGTTGTGCACAATGTGCAGTGGAACATGCCGAACACGAGCGTGGCTCTGACATTCACGCTGTGCAAAAACATGACAAGTTATTATATCCCTCACAGTTCCAGTCTGCTCTGTCTTTAAAATGAAGATGATAATCCTCCTTTTCCCTTTCTGAGCCTTATTAATTTGGATAATAAGCTCTTTACGGGCATGGACTGTCCCTTAATTTGTGCTTGTTTAACACTGCCAACTCTGCTGAGACCTATAGGGACTGACACATTTCCAATAAACAATAATAGTGAGACAGCATATAATAGGCTTATCACTAGTTTGGGCTAACAAAAGCACACCTTCATTGTAACATTATTCCTTACAAGTAATGCAGTTTATGATACGTTCATCATGCCAATAACACCTCCAAAAATATGATTCACTCCAGAATTATATAGATAAAACCTTTATATCCCTCTTCACATGATCATATGTTTTACAGAGATAGAGGGAAACACTATTGTTTTTCTTTCAGCATTTTTCATGACAGTTTATGAGTTAAATCCTATACTGTACGAAATCCTTCCCTGGGAAGTGGGCAGTAAAGGACCAGGCAGCTGGCATTTTACAGACTTATAGGATTCAGCAGCTAAGCCTACAGCCAAATGAGAGATGAGAGCAGCAAAAAGGCCTGCTCTTCTTTGGAAATATTATAAATGGATAGAATTACTCTCTACATGTGAAATTTCTTTAAATCCAGAGAGCAAATCAGATTAAAGGCTAGCATAATTCTTTCTGGATGAAATCACATTCTGCCCATAGAAATTCTATGATGTGATGGATTTTGATTGCTAAATACTGCTGTAGAGAGACTTTCAGCACTGGTGCCATTTCAGGGGAGGCATCTGAAGGCATTAGAAGCATGAGAAGATGGTGTTGGGCTGATGTAGCCCACCCAGGATCAGCCTCTTCAAAACTGCTTCTCATGTATAAGAAAACGGGTGGCAGAAAAGCTACCATGAGGGTTCAAGAATTATTCCACTTAATTACAAGCCAAGCAAAACAATCACCTTAAAGGATATTTTTGTTTGTTTGTTTATCCCACAGAAGAAAGTGAAACAACAGGCTGAGTTGTCAGGGCAATAAGCTGGAAAGCTCAGACTTTGGAAAAGCAAGACATGGAGAACTTTTGTCCTCTATTAAAAGGATTTTCTTTTTAACATTACTCATTACTCTTTGATGGGTAGGAAGAAAATGGTCTCAAATTCTGCTGAAAAAAAAAAAAAAATCCTAGGCCTATGAACTGTGCAGATAGCCAATTCCTACCTAAATTGCTGAAAAATTACAGTAATTTCAAAACATACAAAACCCCTTGCTTAGTCCAATCCAAAAATCCTCACCTCATGCAAATATTGCATACCAGTGATTTTTTTTGTATTTTCTTTTTAACCAAGGTGTACAAATTACTTGGAGCAGGGCTTGTCTTTCTATTACTGGCCTATATTAATACCAGGTACAACAGACGTATTGTAATGTCAATAGATCTGAAGAATAATGTGAATGTCCAAGATTTATATGTATAAGCATCTCCTCTTTTCCTCCTTTGGTTTATGTATCTAGTTAAAAAATGAATATGTTTTGGAAAAGGGGCAGAACATAAGAACAGACAATGGACTGAAACTTGCCTTTTTGCACCGATCCTGCATTTTTATCCTATTTCCCGCCAGGGATGATTCACCAAGGACAAGTCAGTATAATCAGAGAGAGAAAGTATCAGCTGTATATAACTATATACATAAACACATACATATATCTGCCTTTACTTTTGAGGTTTTCTCCTCTGAATTTTCAGTGTTAAGGAAAACATTCAGAAATGCTTCAGAATAGCACTCACAAGTTTTCCATTACTAGAGCTGTGAAAATATGTTGACTAAAATATTTTAGGAAAAGAACAGCAACTTTTTGAAATGAAAACACATTCCCTGTGGACATTTCCATTTGGACTGGAAACGCGTGTTTCCTGATGAAAAAATAAACACTTTCATTTCACTAAAAGGTTTTTAAAATAGGGGAGTTTAAATTTTATGCAATAAATTGTAAGCGTTTCAAACAGAAAATGCATTGTTCAAATTTTAGCATGGTATCTCTGGTTCTTTTATAGCTGATTCTGGCACCAAACTGGTCTTGCACTTATCGTTAGTATTTGTCCTAAAAGGAATTGTGCAATGGAAGTTAAGTAAACAGTAGCTATTTTATCTCAAAGAAGTTCAGTGATGACTTACACACTACTTTGCTGTGTGAAATTGGTCTGCTCATTTTTATATACCAACATGAAATAACAAAAAAAAATCATCCTTCCATCACATATATGATCTTGAACCTGAAGCACAAATCGTTACAGACCTTATCTTGCAGCTCAGATTCCCAAGAGTGATCCCACTAGTGTAAATAAGGATTACAGGATTAACACCAGTATGAGGAAGAAGAATGTTTCTAATTAGCTGTGCTGTGGCCACTCAGAGGGAAAGTAAATCTCCACCGTACACAGTGGTGCTTTGCGATGCCTTCCTTTGCATTACCCCAAACCCTAGTGCCTACTGCATTTATATTTCAGCCAGCATCTGCTAGTTATGTGGCTACATATTCATTTGCCATCTTCTTACTGCACTTAAAATCAACAAGGGAAGTGATCTTTCAAGATGTATTAAAATACGACCCCCGTAGCAGACATCTTACTATACTTTGGGCATTTGAATGAAGAATGATTTGGTTTATTACTGCTTGCAGGCAGATAAAATGGAAAAAGGAAGAAGAGATGGATCTGCCAGGCCAACATGGCCAGCTACACAAGATAAGATAGACTCAAGTGTCTTATGAAGGTGGTGAGTGGGTCACTTCCTTTTTTCTCCTTAGCAAGAGCCACTAAGGAACTGAGGAAGCACACAGGCCTTTTTCTTGGGAAAAACATGTGATAAGTGAAGTGCCACAGGTGACAAAGATCATTCCTAGGAAGTGTATCTTTCCCTCCAAGGAGATGGTGGATAGATTTCTGAGACGGATTCCTTTTCTCCCCTCTCCCTCCCCACCAAAGAAAAAAAAAAAAAAAAAAAAAAAAGCAACAAAACAACCAAAACAAAACATAACTATGCAAATAAATACCCCTTGCAATCTGGATGTTTTATGGTTTGGGAAACGTTCTGAATATATAATCCAAGCAGTTATATTGCCAAGGAAATGTCACATAAAACCAGAAGAATCATAGCTTAGATCAGGGAGATAAAAAAGGACAACACAATCTAATCAGATGTGACAGATGCAGCCCAATTCAACATAACAACCAGAGCCAATAGGGATTTGCTTGCGGAATACACCCCTTGCTCCCTCCCAACCTCCTCCTCTTGTTCCAATATTCAGACCTGTGTTCATTTGAAAGGAAAATAAATTGCATTTAAAAAGCTCTCTGGAGGTGTCCAAACTGTTAATAAGAAGGCAGACCACTATGATCTGGTGGGGGCTGGGGCTGGTCTTCCAAAAACGTGCACCTGGTTTTTGCTTTTTATTGGCCTAAAAAGCAAGCAGGATTGGAGGAGGGAAAGGTGCTATTGGAGGGAAAGATGCTATTTTTGTCCCCAGTGGTGGGGAGCAATGGCACTGGGGGCTGGTCTGGAGGCCACACAGGTGTTTTATTTTTCCCCTTTTTTTCCCCCTAGTTTGTTCTAATTAAATATTTGAAACTTCTCTGGAAACGATCACCACCTATTTAATGGCTCATTGATTTTAGGGGCTGCTGTATTTTCTTCCTCTCGCTTTTTTTTTTTTTTTTTTTTTTTAACTGTACGTTTTCATCACTGTTGCTACTATCATATCTATTCATAGACACGGGAGGACATGCTCTTTCACGGGAAAACGCCTGACAGCACAAGACTGTGACGGGGATATTCCCAGGCAACTGGTCCCTGCAGACACTGGCTTCCCTTTGCTATGCTGAGCCCCGTGAAATCTCCTGGCTTGTCCCCCTTGCTGTTGGAGAGAGGAGAGGGTGTCGGTGAACTCCTCCATCCTCAGAAAAGCCCAAAGGGATTTGAGAAAGACCCTGAAAGGTCAGTGCTTCCACCACCTGATGTTTCTCATCAGGATTGCAAGGTGAGAAGAGCTACTTGCCTTCTCCTCTCTGGATTCCCAAGGTGGCACCGCTCGCTACTGAATTTCCCAGTGCCCCACGGGGACCAGGGAAGGGTGACAAGCTCTTCCCCAGAAGGCAGAAAAGATGAACCCGTGCCCAGCTAACCAGCAGCCCAGGAACAGGGTGGGTGTGCTCGGCGTCTCCCCGTCCCGCAAAAGAAACGACGGGACCCCAGGGAGCTGTGGCAGCTTCTTGCCTAGACGGTACTTCTGCAGCTCCCTCCCTCCCTGGGTTTTTCAGTGGATGTGGAAACTGCCCTGCAGCTCACAGGCAGGCTTCGGAGATTTCTTGTTACGTCAGGAAGACTTTGTCCCCCTCCTATTTGAAGGGATGAGAGGAGATTTTGGGGAAAAGGAGACAACTCACCTAGGACTGTTTTTAAAGTCTTTTCCAGCAGTGGACAATCAATCCAGCACAGCCATTGATAAGTTGATCCACTTTTACTTACCCTTCCTAGTAAAAGAGCAACCACACGTAATTTCTGGTTTGACTTTGTCCCGCTTTAACATCTAGCCTCAGGATCTCGTTATCTTTTTGTCTGATAGGCTGACAAGTGGTGCCAGATTTCTGCACTTAATGAAGGGTCTCGCAGACTGTGCTCCAGCCACCTTTTGGCCTTCCTCTTTCATAACAAAACAACTTGAACTCCCGGGTCCTCTCCGGTTAACTCAGACTTTCCAATCATTCCTCTCTCTCTGCTCTTGCTTTCAATGTAAATACCAGAATGAGATGCAGTGTCCCAGTCACAGTGGCCCTGGTGTGATGCTTGGACATCTCCTCGCAAAATCCCTGGCTTATGCATCCTAACCCCACACATCTTCATCATCACACCGTGAGCCTCTGTACTGATTATAAATTGGACAGTGTTCTCGTGCTCACTGGTTGCTCATGTCCTCACCATTTCATCTAGGTTGCCTTGTATCAACAGTATATTCTGCCAGGGTCTTGTTTCTTCTGTAGATTTCTTTGGTGAGGCCTTGGGGTTTCCTTGTGGGTCACTTGGGCACCACAACACCTTCCTTGCAAACGTTTCCCATCTGCTGGCACAAGCTGAGGACAGCCAAGGGCTTTGAGTCCCTTTAGTGTGTGCCATGTTCATTTCAGATCATCCTGCCTGTCCATCAAAGGGCCGTGGGGTAGAAAATCTGGTGTCTTGTAGGAGTACATTAAATAAGCAGTATTGCTTTTAATAACCACAGTGCGAATCGAGTCCTCCCTTTGACCCTTACACAGAGACCTGCCAAAAAAGGTGCGTCTCCACTAGTTGGTTTTAATTTGGTTGCACACTGCCTTAACACCCAGACTTTTGCATGCAGTTACCAAAACAGAGCATAATCTGGAGCAAAGCATTTCTCATGAGTAGGGCTGCCTCTCCAATCCCCCTCCCCTCCCCACCATTGCCTCCTCCTTCTCCCACCTCGTGTGTCAGCCCGGCCGTGAGCTCCGCCAGCCCACCGTAAAGCGTTTGACAGGTCATGCCGTGAGCCTGCACAGCTTTCCCTGCCGTGGGTTGCTCCCTCTTGCCCTCCAAAGGTTGGCAAACGCCTTCGAGAAGCGATCCGCAGCACCTAGCATCCCCTGCTGCCTGTTCCGGGATGGAGGTGTGGTGGGACGGTACGGAGACACGTCTTGTCTGATCCGACGCTATGAACTGGAGTCCTCTGCCGTGGCATGGCTGCGGTTTCTGGTTTCTGCCGGGAGGATTATGGTAAAGTCCCCGGCGCCGGGGAGCTCGGAGTGGTGCAAAGAGCATCAGCCTCCAAGGAAATGCCAGGGTCCCTCTGCTTTTCTGCAGCCCCATCTCCATCTCTCCCCGCCAGGTGGGATGAGAAGCCCTGTGGCCATCTGGCTACCACAGTACTCTTAGTTTTATTTTTTAGAACTATAATTAAAAATTAGATAAAAATACAAATGCATGAATAACACACGGCCTCTAGGAGAAAGCACTGAGTGTGTGTGTCCCACTTGGCCAGGTACTAACCAAGGGGCAGGTATGGATGCCATAAGGCACACGAAAAGAGGGAAGGTACTGGCACAATGTACTAAGGTCGTGCGTTTTAACTGGAACAATCAGTTTTCCAAATTCAAGGGCTTGTGTCAAACCTATTTGCACATGGACATGAGACAGAGCTCACCCATAGAAAAATGGGTGATCCAAAAGATGTGTTGGATATAAGCTTATGTTTGCACATAAGTTCCTTATGTCCAAAGTTTTATAACAGTGCGTCAGCTGGCAACACCATTTATCATGAATATTTCAGCAGCTGATGCACTTTTAAAGTCCTAATTTGAGGACCTACACAATTATGCTATTTTTTTCTTCCCTCTCTAAAACTAATTTGTAAAAAATCTTGTAATTATGGAGGAAAGCTGAAAAGTGAGACTTCAAGCACCTTAAACATGAGCAGGCTGATAAGAAGCACACATTCTGGGTCTTTGTAAAAAAAGTTTAACCTAAAGCTGGTGATTCGGGAGAGGAGGTGGTTCGTAATTGTGCTTTTTTACTGCTGATGGCACTGTTTTCCCCAGTACATGATCTGCTTGTGTCTTTTTTACTGAAAAGCCCTTTTTAGGACCCGAGTGCACCTCTGCTCCACTTCATATATATTGGTTTAGAAACAAGGGAACTGAAGCAGTATCGCATCTCATTTAGGCAGTTTGAAGAGGACATACGTGATAATAGCTTGTTTCTGCAATTAGAGAAACACCTTAATGATAGCAGAAACAGCGTGCAGGGTAGAGGCAGAAAGCAGTTGCCATAAAATCCTGAAAAGCAATAACGCCTGTGTCCTGTACAGCATCCACCATCAACGATTTCAGGGAGCAATTCAGAGAAAAAAGAAAATGAACCTGGAAAAGTTTTCTGACCATGCTATGATGCAAAGCCAGATGTTGCCCCTTGCTACAGTAATAGGGTAGTGAGCACTAAGCTTTTAAGTACACTTTGCAAAGCCCACTATGCCCTCCCACAAAGCCTTTTGAAGCACAGCGTGAAGACAGTTTAGGCCTTTATAGAAGACCTGCCCACCAACACAATTAAATCTGTGCTGGTCACTTTTCAGTTTTCATAGGCAGGAAAATGCCTGGAAATGTCACAGCAAAAAAACATCAATCGTTTTTTGTCCTGAAAAGGAGGAAGGCTGGGAGGCAAAGAGTGGGACAGCTGCAAAATTAAGCTGTTAATCTTTCAACAGAAGACAAAACAAGGTGGAGATATTTGCCACCAAAGGTCTTTTTAAGCGGGTGATGGGAATAATGCTGCATCTTTGCTGCCTGTTTTGTCAGTCCTGCGTAGAGGTGCGAAGCAATGAGGCACAGGAGGAGCTTTGCAATCTGGTTACCTGTCATCTCGGGAAAGGTGCATGGTGCAAAAATCAGCACCTCCCTTGAGTGGGATGGGGGAAAAAACATTCCCCTCCTGCCTTTAGTGTCCCAGGTCAACCACAGCTGGCCCTGATGCCTCTCCTGCCAGTTTACCCACTGCCATGCAGGAGGAGAGGGGACCCTGTGTCCTGGGCTGGGACACCCTTGGGACACCCTGCGGCAGAGGCTGCCTTGCACTCGCAGGAGTTGCCCTGAGTGCCCTACACAGATTTAAAGGGTGGCCCACCTTCATCTCACCCGGGTACAGGTGGGGCAGGTTGCAGAGGCTCTCCCTTCGATGGGTCCAGCTCACAACCTCCCCAATTCCTTCCCCCCTGCCACCTCCAGCAGGGATTTAGGGAAAAAAAAAAAAAAGGGCCAAGTGTGATGCTTGATAAATGCCTAAATGCCTATAGGAATTCCAGGCCAGAATTTGTAAGATCAAACTAGGTCATCTTAGCTAAGTCATTGGCATATCTGATCTCTTACCAGCCAGGAGATAGGTGCAGCCAGGACCGTGTAGAGCAGTGGTCTCCAGATGGGCTGTGGAGCTTAGCAGACCCTCTAAGTCTTTTGAGAACCACCCTCAGGTGGTTTTCATCAAGCTTTCAGTTTGGCTGAAAATACTATAGAAGTGGGATGTTTTTGTGGTCTACCTACTATGGCCTGTGGACATCAGACAGGACACTTTTCTGGTGCCGCTCCCTGTCTATAACATCTATAGTGACAGCCCAAAAAACCCACAAAACAAAAAAATTAAACAATTCCTACAGAATAACACTGTCTGCTGGATGCACGCACTTACTCTTTTTGAGACAAAAAGGGGAGAAGGGTGAATTGCACATGACAGAAGTTGTCACTTAGGGTAGGATTCATTTGTCCACATTTAGATTAATATGACCTACTTTCAGATGTCTACCTGCGATAAGATGAATTGCAGCCTAGAAAGAGAGCTGAGACAAATGGGTATGCGTGTTGTAAATATCTGAAGTTATCAGAGCTGTGAGACAGAAATAGAGGTGGTAGGAGAACATGAACAGATCAGTGTTTCACATCATTATACCTGGAGAGGTTCATTTGCAGAGCAGGAGCCATCCTATTTCTTTGCGTTTTCTTTTTGTCCCCGTGGCCCCACGGATGCACCTGCATTCACTGCCCTACCACATAGATTTGGCTTTCTCTCCTGCCTTCCCTGTCCCCGTTGAATGCTATTTTGGTGCCAAACTGGGCCCAGAAGTCTCCCGGAGAGTTTCCCTGGCTTTGCCCAGCCCGGTCCCCAGGAGCACCAGACCCGGAGCCTCGCCGCTGCCGGCACAGGCCGTTGCACCGGGACGAGGTGAGCTTGGCAAGGTCTCACCTGCAGCTTCGACCGTCCTTCCAGGGACTCCACAAAAGCAAGGCGCTGGAGAAACGGAGAGATGAACTAGGCCCTCGGTCTGTATTTTGTAGCTACTTCCAACGCAGTAAAAAACCCTGCAGGAGCTGCAGCTTAGTCCTTTCAGCAGGTCTCGGGCTGCAGCTCAGAGCTGCTAACTCATGATGACAACAATTGTCAGCTCCTATTAAGATTAGGATAAAGGCTTTATCAGGCAAATTGGTGTGGCTGCTGCTGCCCTAATGTTATTTTAAGTGACTCCTTCTCCATTACAAGGAGATTTGTGAAAGACAGGGGCTACTGGTCCAAAGCCGAGCCGCTGGGATTCGGACTCTGGCTGCTAATCCTCTTCTTACAAAGAAACCTCCCCTCTGTAGGAATCATGTCCTGCTTCTCAACAGTCTACGTGATTATTCCATTTCCTTTTAGTGGACAGCATGTTTCAACACTTATTAAATTGCTGTTTCTCTCAGCAGGTTCTGGGAGCCTGTTCTATTGCATCCCAAGAAGCACAAATCTCCCCCTGTGTTGGTGATAGCTGGTATCTGATCAATAGCAATGCAATCTTCTCTGCTGAGTTTTAAAGGCATTTGATTGGGCTAAAAATCAGTAAGAGTCATCTGATTCCCTTGGAGGGATGCCCTCTTACACCACCTGAGGATCTGGTCTCCATATTCTTTTTACTTTATACAATTCAGACCTTTCAGACATTCATTTAATAGCAGCGAGAGCACAGGATTTTGAAATGGCTGGGTTGGGATATCTTTTGTCAATGCTGGTTTTGTGCGTGCTTGAGAGGAAAAAAGCACCACTGAATTAGCTGTACTGTGTGATACCAGGAAAATAGCTTTCTTCTGAATAGCATCCAAAACCCTCAGCTGTCTGTCCAAGCCTGTAGAGCTGTCCTGTAACAATGGTTGGTGGGTTGGTTGGGCGTTTTTGGCACAAGAGGAGCTCAGTGCTGGCCTCTCTGATGAGAACAAGTGTCTTGGGTCAGATGAAATACCTTGCCTACCCACTGTCCCACTGGATGGCTAAGACTGATGATGTGAAGAGGCTTGCAGGACAGGGCCAGCGTGAAGCGGTATGCCCTCAAAGGCTGTCCCAGCCGCCAGGAATTTGGAGTTTAGGGAATTAGCTGAGTTTGGTGACACTCAAAGTGGAGATAGTCCAGGTTACCGTGAGAACCACAAGTGGGCCCTGCTTGCTGGAGGTGGCTCTGGCTTTTTCTGCTTTTATTACCTGGATGGCCGTCCCTGGGAGCTTGTCTCTCAAACAAGGAAGAAGGGATGGCAGATGCTGAGATGTCTGCAACAGCCTCCTTAAGGCTGCTTCAGTAGCTTGTGAGGATATTTGGTGCTCACACAGAGGACGTAGAGTAGGGCTGATTCACAGAAACTAGTGGGACTCTTTCAGTAGCTGCAGGTAAGGGTGACAGCCTTTGGATAAACGACTGGCTCAGACCCGTGGAGCCGTGTCTTCTTGCCCGTAGCGAAGGTGTGCCAACTCCAAGCTGATCTGCTGGGGCACCTCTGAGGAGAGACAGGGAGTGATGAACTTCTCCTGGGAGGCTGAACGCATAAGGGATTTGAGGTTTGGGACACAGGGTGGGTAGCCTGTGGATCCTTCTGGACCAAACGTCTTCCCCTGATCCCAGGCATTCACAGCTGAAAATCCATCTCATGCGTCACCAGCATCTCCATTCCCCAGCACACCCAGGTAGCAGCGGCATGGCACCTTGTCCTGCCTCCACCCCGCGGAGGACCGTTTGCTCCAGAGCCACCGTTTGCTCCAGAGCCACCACGGCTTGACCCGCAGCTCCTTGCACTGGGCTGTCTTCTGCTGTCCTTTGCTGAGAGCTTTATCACTGCCGAGTAATACAGAGAATTACTCGTGGCAAGGCATCGCCAGCAACTTCATTCAGGGCGCCTACCTTCGTTTTGCCATCGAAGCCCTTGCTCCACTGAAGATGGGAAGGGCAGCTGGATTGTTTCTGACAGGAGCAGTTTTTCCTCTCTGTTCCCATTACAAATGTGCTATTTCTTGGCGTTTGGCCATCTGGGAGAGGCATTCTGGCTTTCAGCCTCTGCGCGGGAGGTGCTGAGCGTGGGGCTGCCCGTGGTAGGGAGAGCTGGGCTGCTGAATAACTCAGAGCTGGAAATCCTCGTGCAGATGGGTTAGAGGAAGTTTCCATTAAAATCCTGCCTGCCTCTCTACTTTGCAGCGTAAATATCGGTGGCAGGATACTGAGGGCTTAGGAGAAATGTTCAGTGGACCTCGGCAAAACTCGTATCCCTGTTTAGCAGACTGGGCGGCTGCCGCCGATGTGCAAAACTGAAAGTTGGAGTGCCGCAGAAAGATAGAAGGAGTCAAAAAGCAGGGAATAGGGGCAGAAAACCAGCAGCAGGCTTTCAGATCCATGCTTTTGTATGCAGAGAGCATGGAAGACCCCAAACCGGGCTGGTGTTTAGAACCTGGCAGACAGGGAAGGCAAAACACCATCAGCACAGCACTATGACAGTTTGACATGAGGATGGGAGGCGGCCGGCCGCCGGGATAAAAAATGACTCCCGGGCAGCAGCTGCTGGCAGGCTTTTTGGGCAGAGAGGGGCAAGAAGTACTGCCAGCATGGACATCCCCATTGTCCTCAGCTCAGGTTGCTAATGCACATCTTGGCTTGCCACGAAAACCCGTCCTGAGCTGCCGCCGAGCACGTGGTCAATACCTGGCTCCCCGCTCCGGGTAACTTTCTGACCTCCAGCAGGCTGCAGAGGAGCTAAAGCCGGCAAGCAATTTTAGACTTGCCGAAACAAAGGCCTGAGATTTTGCATTAAAAGGTAAATTCCTTTAGAGGTCAGGAGCAGAGCAGTCCCTGCAGACCGTGACACCAACATCAGCAGGAGGGCTTATAAGCGCTGCACAGGACTCCTTGCTTTCGCCTTCCACCTCTCTCCCAACAAAAATAAAACCTGACATAATCACCTGATGAAATAGTGTTAAGGCTGTAAAGCACAAAGCTGGGAAAAGCTGCCTGCAAGGCTGGCTGTGTAATCTGCATCCCCCCCTCCACTGTACACATGATGCAAACTCTTACTGCTGATCACACACTGTTTTTTCCATTTACTCCCTATTGCAGAGTACCACTGCAAGAGAATTTCGAGAACAAAAGCCTTACCACAAATTGATGAATACAGGCAAATCCGTAGACATTCCCTTAACCTTATTCTTGGAAACAGCTGAATAATTTCTGTAGATGAGGTCAATCTGAGGTAAAGCATCCTGCGTAGAAAATTTTAGATTATCTGGTTTCAGCTTTGCAAAGTTGTAAGTTACTGCAAATAAGCTCTTGCAGTGCAAAATATTAGGTGGACTGAACTATAGGTATTTGTACTTGCTCTGTGTATAAAATCCATGTTTGCACAGCACAGATCAATTCCTTTGGCTCCTCAACAGTTGTTTAAAAATTTATTAAAGCAGCTCTTCACTGGTGAAATCACAATCCATAACCAGATCCTTGAAACGGCGTGATTTCTCATTGCCTGCATCAACCCCAAGCCTAGCTTAAGTGGACCCTTACAAGGCAATTTTTGGTTTCCTGAGAGAGTTCCTTTTCTCTTCCCACCCCGTTCGGTGGGAGGAATAGCCTTGACATGCTGTGGGATGTTCTTTTGGTGGCCAAGGGGTGGTTTATCCCGCTCTGGAGTCGGCTAGCCCACGACACGCTCGCAACAAGCAAGAGCAGAAGGTCTCCACGTTACGCAGCAGACCTCCTTCACTTTAGTTTCAGCATGGTGTGTGATAGAAGTTAACCGTGAAGGGAAACTGGAGAAGAGACGCGCTGAGGGTCGTTAAACGCGTGGAAACTCTGCCTGGTTTGGGAAGCCGCAAAGGGCCGGACGCTGGGGTTGCGCTCAGGAGGGGTTTTGTCGTGGTGTTGCCAAGTTCCCGCAGACCTCGAAAGGAAAGATGCTGCGAGGAATATTTCTTGCTCAGAGCAAAATCCTTTTGTCATCTCTACAAGGACTGCAACAGAGAAGTGGAAAATCACTCCGTCCAGCCAAATATCTTATCTACCTTTCCTTCCTCCATTGGAATGCTGCCCATGGATGTGAGCTAGTCTGGCCTCAAACCACCTCGGTGACCTGGGGCAGCATTCTCCTTTTGGATGAAGAACGAGAAGCCCCGGGGTGAATAAAGGCTGGATTTCAACCCGTCCTTTTGAAGATCTGGCTCTTCATGTCACAGTGGGAGTTGCCAGGTGCCTTGTGGTCAGGAACAAATCTGGCGCTTTTTTTTTTTTTTTGGTTTCTGACAGGAGCTGAGCTCTTTGAAATCTCTGGCCTGATCTAACTTGTTAAAAAAATCACATGGGCAGCCTGAGGCAGAGCCAAGTTTTGAAACTCTTTCTCAAGTCTAGTGACTGAAAGAGAGGAAAAGATCCCTTCTTGGGAAGATTGCTTTCCAAGGGCCTATCTCATTTGCAATAGATGGGGAAATGGGTTGTGTCCAAGCCGTGGCTTGGGAACTGGAATATGTAAGACTTTTCATCTGCAAGTGAAGGCACCTCATACCCACCAGCAGGTCAGGGAATATTTGCCTGGAAGAGTTTTAAAGGAGCTGGGCAGGATGCCTCCCAGACCCGACCTCATCTCACCCAGCCTTACCCCTCTCTCCTGAAGGTGTTGATCTCTCCCCAGTGACTAGAGAGGGAGTTTATGATAGTTTAAACCATATTCCTAACTTTCGAGTAGTAAAAAAATTGGTCAAGTGAGCCCTCACTTTTGAGCTGATTTTCCTTTAAATCTTAAAGCTTCTTGAAGGCAAGAAGAAAGCAAGAATACCAATATTTTAAGGTGGTAAATGGATGTCTGCTGATATGTCTGCTGGCTTGCCATTGATTCTGGACTGAGAAATAAAGAAAGAAGGATCACTGACTGGAAACCTGGGAACTACCTCTGTGTGTGACTGTGTGCAAACATAGGCTGAGGGCTCTTTCTGCTCTCAAGGGAGTTCGAGTCCTCATTTTATGAACCATAGGCTGATGTCCAGATCTCTTGTTAACGCTAGTCCAAACAAGTTCCTGCATCAAAAATTCGCTGCTTTCCTCCACATCCATGGTGCGTCTCTGAGCCACATTCCTGAGGGTCTTTTAAAATATGAAGATACCAAATGTGTACCAAGGATTTAAAACGCTCGAACCCTTAGGGAAAAAAGCTCTCTGGCAATGTTGCAGAAGACGGTCTCATCTGGCGTGTGACAGCTGAATGGGAGCACTGTCACTCACTGCCTGGCTGATGCCAGCTTGGCAAGGAAGGGCAGTTTTGCAAAGAGGTTGAACTCACTGCCTATAGCGGTGCCAGGGCTGGGGTGGCAGGGGGTAGGGTGAAACGGGGAGATGGCTCGTTTGCAGCCGGTTTAACTTACCAGCTAAGAGGAATTAAATAGCGGCTACTTCTCACTTGATTTTTATATGGGCTTTTATGAGGAGATGCTGCTGCGCAGGGCGCAGCCCGGACTAGTGTGCGTGTCTGCACAGCACCGGGTGCTGCGTCGGGGCTGTGGTCTTCGCCGCTGGTCTAGTATTTACGGAGGAGCAGAATCTGCATGTGGGACTCCGGTTTAGAGACACGGGCACACGGACAGCTTGAAACGCTTCTGGATCTGGAGAGCCAGCTAAATGTCTTGGCAGATGTAGCCCACAGGGCCTGTGTAGAGGGACCAGAATCCATAGAGCCCCTCAGCACAAATTGACAGACTGGGTGTCAGACCTATTGAGGGTCTGGGCAGGATCTGAGCTCCAGGTCCTGGGATCTGTCAATACCTACAGGATGCAAGACTGTTTTCCAAAAAGCAGAGGTTGCAAAAGACCTAACAGCTGAACAGGAGCTCTCTGCCTGGGGCTGAATAGGCTTGTGCCATCCTTGGCCTTACAAAAAAGGGATGCTTTCCTGTGAAAAAGGAGGCTGTATCACCTCTGCTTTTTGGCAGCATGGCAAAAGCTACAGGAAGACCGTGTCCAGGCTGGGATCACCAGTTGACTGGAGAGGGTTCAGAGAAAAGTCAAGAAAATGCTTAAAGGCTTGGCAACCTGCTTATTGTGAGAAGCTCCAGGATCTCACCGTGTTTAGCTTAACAAAGAGAGGATTAAGGAGTGACTTTGTGCCAGCCCATGAATGTCTGCGTGGAGAACAGAAATCGATGACAGAGGCTTTCTGGTCTTGCAGACAAAAGTATAGCAAGAGCGAGTGGCTGGAAGTTTGAGCTAGACAAATCAGACCAGGAAAAGATGCAATTTTTTTTAACGATGAGGGTAATTGATCATAGGAGCAGCAGACAGGGGCTGTGTTGCATTCTCCATCGCTAGCGATATTTGTACGGAGGCAGGCAGCGTTTCAAAAGGAGGGATTCTCGTTTGATCACAGTTATTGGATCTGAGGTGGGAATTAGTGCACAAAGCTCATGGGCTAGGCTGACCAGCAGGTCAGAGAAAATTATCGCAATGGATTTTTTCATTATTTTCTGAAAAATCTATGAAGTCCCAAATGCAGATGGATTTGGGGGTGGGGAGGTAATAGGGAATTGAATCAGTTATAAGCTGTTACAGATAGTGCAGCAGAGCAGAATAAATCACCATAATCAAAACAGAGCTGCCTTATGACACTGAAAGCTGAACAATGAGCCTTCACATAAATCCACTCCACTTATTAGGCAGAAAAGCCCAGATAGTCAATATTCACATTAAACATCCATCAAAAAGTGCTTCACAGATTGCACTCCCATTTGGGAATTTCTCCATTTCATAGTCAATTGAAGCTGTATAGCTGATGATTGCTATTGGATAACACCACCTTCATGGGATATAAAATCACCTGGGGAAGGGATGCTCAGATAGATTGGAGCAGCTCTGCTGATAGACAGCAGTTGGGGTCTCATTTCATAGCCAAAGGTGGGTGTTACTCCTTTGTAGGACTTCTCTTACCTGTGAGCGTGGCAGATGGTATGTACAAACAGGCAGACTTAAAGAGTTTCACTCTTGTATTCTTGGCATTTATTAGGAGATGGCATTACCATCTCTCAGATTGCTTTTCCTAAACTAGTAATAGCTCTCCATGAAGTTTGCAAGGAGGCAAATTTTGGCTTTCAGAAACCAGCCTGCCGAGGAGACACGTCAGGGCCATTGGTGAGGAATGATGGGAAGATCTGGAGATGGTGGAGGTGGTTGTCTCACGCCATTTCAGACCGATGGTCGGAGCCATCCCACCCTTGCAGCACTACGAGGGTGGCCACGGTCTGCCCGGGTCTGGCACGCATCCCCCCTCCTGACTGCTGTACATGGAAGCAGGCTGCAAACTTCTCCTCTTCCCTTCTCTCTCCCACATCAGGGAATGGTTTTCAATGCCAATGGTTTTCAATGGCCGTTGGAGGCGTCTGACCCGGGGCTAAGGCAAGTCTTAACGTGAAGAGAGTGAAGCACCTTAGGAGGAGTGAGGGCTGAGCATGTCACAGGTCACAGCTATGACCGCTGGTGGACCTGGATCAACAAGGACCTGCCACATCCCATGTTTCAACACAAACTTAAAGGCTACCAATGCCATGAGGACGCGGGAGGCAGGGGGGTATTTTTCTAAGAGATCTAATGCAGGCGAAGAGGTGGATGGAAAAAGGGGTCAGAAAGAAAAATGGAAAAGGGGAGAAATAGGTAATATAATAATTAGTACCACAAAGTGGGGAAGAAGTCACCACCTCTGTTATGCATCGCTTAGCACTCTGCCGGTGCTGGCAAGTGCTCCAGATTGTGTGTGATACAGAGCAATAAGCATTCCTGGAAACTTCTGGTTTTAAGCTCTCTGAACCTCAATTCTCCATTTGTAAGTAGGGATAATGTACTCCAAGGACGCAAAGATTAGTTAATTAATGGGTTGTGACATACTCTGATGCTGTGATAATGAGCACTGTAAGGAAATCTGTGATTAAGGCTCTGGTTCAGTGTATTTTATTTAGACAGCTAACCTGGGGGACGGGATCAGCCCCTGAGGCCGTCTGAGCTTTCCACCCCTTTCTATCACCTGTACGAGGATTTCAGTACCGTGCTTTGAAAATGGATTAGAGCCTCCCCTGAAACCACAACCTAAAATGTTGGCATGTCTTTGTCTGAGACAGATTCTTAATTTACAGTGGATATCCCATAACTGTCCTGCTGGGTCTAGGACTCAGTGTCACCAGCAGGGTTTGGATGATGTATGGTAGAGAAATCCTGGTGCTACATCTGTGCAAGATGTAGCACAAGGAGAGACGAAGCCATCGAGTTTGCTTGGGGAGCACCTGGGAAGCTTGGTTGCTCCAAGTGATGTGCAGCTCTCAGGAAGGGGTGGAAATATCCCCTCATCCTATACCTGGAACTCTCTGTATCATGACACGAACACTTATATACATGCAGGCAAAAATCCGGTGGCAAAGACATGCTGAACCCCGTGAAACCAGAAGGTTGCAGGGCTGAGCCCTGGGGCTGGGAAAGCCGAGGACAGCTGACAAGGAGCCGTGGCCCATCCACCAGCGGTACAGCAGAGGGTCGGGTGATTTTGAGTGAGGACCGATAGCGTCTAGCGCTTTGCTTTGGGCAGCTGTTGCGGGAAATGAGATGAGACTCGAGAGGAACTGGCCACAGGGTGGTCCAAAGCCGCCGAGAGGCCTGAGTCTGCTGGGAAAGGACCAGCAACCAAGGACACCATGCAACGCGCGGACCGGGGCAGCACGAGGGATGCAGGCTGAAGGCAGCATCCTTCCCTTGCTCTTCCCAAGGGCAAGCGGGGCGGGAAGTCAGCGTGCCCAAAGGCCCCCATGAGTCACCAGAGCCCTCAGAGAGGTCTCCCAGGGAAAATGCCTCTTTGAAGCCTCCTGTGAGTCAGGCCTGCCACCGAGCTGATGACTGGGAGGCTTTGAAGCGACGGAAGATGAAGGCGAAGGCAACGAATGTCCTTTCTGCGTCCTTTCTGCTGGCGGCCTCTTTCACAAGCTCCCTGTCCTGGAAATCCTCGCAAGCTCCTCTTGTTATGTGAAATGACCGAAAAATTTCTCAGTCACCTCTCTCCTGTTTTACTCCTGCCACAAGGGCATGTAGCACCCACGCCTGGGGGTCTTGCCACCTTGCAGGGGATGCTCAAGCTGGGGTGGCTGCTTCCCCACCGTGAACCTGCTGTGAGCATTTTTCATTTGCAGCTGGTGCAGAAAACACCCGTGTCCTGCTCAGGAGGGGCTGAGCTGTGTGGGGGTTGAGTTCATGCTCTGTCCTTTCGGGCTGCAGAAATACAAGACTTACAGGGTGTTAAGGGGATGCTTCACCCCACCAGGCTGGCCTAGGGTTGGAGCAGGACTCTGGGGCAGAGCCGAGTTTTAAACTACATCTGCACATTAGACTCCTTACCTCCCCTTCCTGCTCCCATTAACAGACCTTCCTTGGATAACTCCTCCTTTGCACTGGGTTGGTGGATCTTCCAGTTTTCACTTTGTGAAGGCTTTTCTTTCATTGACTCTAGTTTTCAGTTTGCTGAGGCTTTTCTTTCATTGACTTTTTTAAGTCAAGTCACAGGGGCTTGAAAGAAGATGACTCATCTCCTTAGAAGTCCCGGCAGCTCTTATCTCCTCTTTGACACCAGCTGGGAGGTGGGAAAGAGGGAAAGGGAATAAAAAAAAAAGAAATCAATACATCTTTTGTATGTTTTTCCACAGCTCACCTGTTCTCTTGCTCTCTTTACACTGCCTCTCAGCTGGGGAAGATAAGGTAATTTACTTGGTGGCAATACTTCTGCCCTTTTAGTCTATGAAAGCCTTAGTTCATTCGTTGGGGTACAACAGGAACAAACCAGTAGGATGGCAGTAGCTATTCTTGGAGCATTTTAGGCTATACGGAAAGACTTTTTCCTCCCCTTTTTACATATATATATATATATATATATACATACAAATACCCACTGACAGTACCGACCAGTATGAGGGTGGTCTAGAAAATCATGATGCTCACAGAGAAGATGGATAAGATTGAACATTCAGAGTCTTCTCCAGGATGAAAAATAGGATGTAACAGGCCTCCAAACAGACAAAGCATGTGCTCCCCTGCAACAGGTAGTTAAGTTGATGACTCTTTTCTGCGGGATGTTGCAGATGCTAAGAGGTTACATGGGAGTAACCGGGGAAAAAATCAAGGAAGAAAAGATATCAGATGTGGTAAACTGAATGAAAGCACCACTTCTGTGGAAAACCTGAGATGGGAAGAGCAGGAGGAGTAATCTGGAAACTATCACTATGTGCTGGCTGGTTTTCATGCTCTTCCTTTGGCAGCTGCTGTTGGCCTCTGGGCCAGGTAAGCATGTGGTCTGGCTCCATTTTGCTGCTGTTGTATATCCTCCCTTATCCCCAGAGAGACCACATCTTATCCTTTCCCACTGTATGGGACCTGGTGCTCTCACCAAACCAATGCAATCCTTGTCAGAAGGACACAAGTGACCAAGCTGTGGCCACCAGCTGCTTCCAGGTGGCTGGAAGCAGCAGTGATGTGGGCCAGGGGTGTGTGCCATGAGGCAGGAACTCAGCTTGGACACTCTTGAAATTCAGAAAGATCTGTGAGCTGGCATCTCCCATGGTTCAGGTCAACACCACAATGCTGCCAGGTGGCTTGCACCATCCTCAGGGTAGAGCTGGCCTCAACCATAACGCAAACATCCTCAAGAGGGAATGATAGACTTTGATAAAAGGACCAGAGCCCTGCTGCCAATTTTGTTTTGAACCATACAAAGCCATGCTGGGTGATGCTATGAGGAGGATTTTGCAGAGACACCTCCATCGGCCAAGAGATGGTCCATGACACCAGGATATGGCAAGAGGCAGGGAAGGGGAGAGACATGGAGGTGAAGTTTCAAGGCCAACAGGTGCTTATCAGAGCACAAAGAGCAGAGGATGAAGATGTTCTTCTTCTGCATCTCAAAACACATCAGCCAATGCCACCACCATACTTAAAAGTTGGGGGCAACAAGCAAGTTCATTCGGGGAAGCCCTGGCACAGACAGTGGTGAAGTTTCTGGGTCTCATATACTGGCCCATCATTTTTTAATGTGCTGAAAGTAAGAAATACATTAAATGCTCAATCAAGAGGCATCAGTTGCTTCTGCCTTACAACCCATTCCTCTGAGGAGCAGTGCCACTGTCACCAGGACACAGCTCCTGGCACTGTATGGAACTGGTCTGGCAAGACAGTGATTTTGGGGGCTGGTAAGGAGGAGAGGGAATCATGGAGAGCCTGTGCTTTGGGGGTGGTGGTTTGGGATCCAGCAGGCATTGGGTGTGAACTTGGTGCATGGTGTGCTAGTGAAAAGGGGACACTGGATGAGGAGTCCGTGTTTGTGGCTCTGCAGGGCCAAGGGGATGGAAAGAAGTTGGACCGAGAGCACACCTATGGAAAAAAGTAAGTCTTGAGTCACCAACCTGTTTTTTCCAGACAGTTTAGGTGAAGCTGGGATTAGAGAGTTAACTGTCATTTTGGAAAACCATGGGGTAGAAAAAAACCACCAGTAAATAAGCGCTAACAATGTCCCCCACTGGTCATCTTTAACTACAAAAGCAAGAGAATTGGCCTTTTAAAGGTCAATCGAAGTGAAAACCTTTGCAGAAAATCTCTTAAACTCTTGAATCCCTCAATCGCTTTGCCTCGGGCTGGCAGCTTTGGGAACAGACCTTCCCCTCTGCCTGTGGAGAGCAGACCCCATTGCTGCTCTGTGGGTGATGGCACCCATCAAACACAGCCCTTCACCCCCCCTGGGGCAATCTTCCTCCGCAAGCTCCATGGCTGAGGCAGACACTTGGCAGTGCAACATCTTGGACCCATTTCCAGCTCCACCACAGACTGGCCTTTTGCTGTGAGGTAGAGACAGGGGAGATGGAAGGGAGGGAGGTGGGTTTCCAGAAGGATTTCATCCCAGGGCCCGTTCTGGCTGCAAACTGCTCATGAAGGGAGGAAAGGCTCCTTTCACCCTCTGAACCATCTCCAGCTAGATGTTCTCAGAGCTGGATGACAGTCTGGGAGGATCATGGCTCTTACTACGTGTTGCAGTTCCTACGTGACCTCCCCAGCTTCCTACCGCCCCTGCAAGAAATTGCTGCTCCCCTCCGTAAGACTTGAAGTGGGCTTTTACTGTTTTATTTACAATAATAGCAATACTAATGATAATAATGCGATGATGGGGAGGATGGAAGTCTGTGGGTTTGTTAAAATGTGAGCTGCTTTCCAGCGTCACCTGCTGCTTTTATAGCATTTGGAGCCGGTGGGGTGTACTGAAACGCCCCGGCGCTCCTTTTGCACGAAAGCCACAGCTCAGGCTCAACGCTGACCGGTCACACACGCTGTCTGTTTACGGGAAGCGGATGCTGAGACCTGTTGTGCATTTGTTTTGCTGGAAAAAAAGGACTTCGGTCACAGACGCTGAAAAAACAGAAGAGCTACACCCCTCCGGAGAGCCAGCCGGGAGAGGCAAGCATCCTGGAGACGGCTGGGAGAGCTGCCTGATGTGAAGCCAAGCGTTTTATCAGAGGGTGGGATGTGCCCACGGGGATCACCATCCCTCTTTGGTTTCTGGCTGCAGATAGGCGTGCTGTGACTGTGCAGATGTTTGCAGGGAAGCGTTTGCCCGGTGGAGCTGGAAGAGATGCGCTGATCCTGCAGGAGAAGGGGCTGGCTGGTGCCTTTCCTGGGGAAAGCAGCAGGTCTCATCCCTGCCCTTCCTGGGCACACATTGACCTTGTGCCAACCTCTGTTCCTGCTAAACACCGACGGGTCTGACCCTGCAGATGAACTGGACTCAGAGCATTGTGGAGCCTAGATGTGACACCTCCGTGTCTTTGTCAGTAGGAATAGGACCTTTTCCCTCTACTATGAAGAGACTGTCTCAGCCATAACCCACCCACAGATACCAAAACCAGGTGAGGAGACCATGTTTGTGGCTCTGCAGGGCCAAGGGGCTCACCCCTGCAAGTCAGGCATGTGAAAGCATCTCCGATGCTTGTTTTCCATCAGAAACCACCCACTCATCCTGATGGTGGCAGGAGGTGCTTGGACACGCAGGAGGTGAAGAACTGCGGTGTGCTGGGAGCCAGGAGCTGCAAGGGCTGGCTCCCAGACTTCAGTTCAGCCCCATGGGCTGGGGTGCTTCTGCTTTTCCCCACCAACCAGGCACGTCTGGAAGATGTCAAATGTTGGGGCCGTGTCTTCAGTTGGCAGAGCCCCAGATGGATTAACCCCTGGCACACCCCCCCTCGCTTAACTGTTTCGGTCCATTGGCTTCGTTAAACTAATCCCAGCATTAATAAGTTTGTTTGCTAGAAGGGCTTTGGGAATAGAGACATTTAACCCCCATAATGACAGGGCTGCACAATGCTCCCTCTTACAGCCTATGGCGACTGAGGTGGACCAGGCTTCATAACGGCTTCAGGAGAAATGGTAACATGTGTAGAGCTGCAAGACAGACAGCTAGTATTTCTCCTGGTGCTTTGGGAGTGAGAATAGAGATAGTGACACTTGTCAATCACAGCCATTGCTGACGTGTCATTAGCAGTGATGAGGAAGCAGTGGAAATACTTTGGAGTGGCAGCACAGCAAACAAAGGAGTGGCACCACATTTCCCTCCCCCCTCACTTCTGGGGTGATCAGAGGAGGACAAATTAGAGGTCAGTAAGTTGCAGAGATTCCCTCTTCCCTGCCTCTCACTTGTCCCTCTCCTCGCAAGGCACTTATAAGGTCTGTGATTTGAAATGGAAAGTAGTGTGTCTTAAACAAGCAGCATTTGCTTCTAGTTGGGGTGCAAGGCTGTGCACAAAAAGAAGAAAACCCATCGACTTAGGTGGAATGTACTGTGTTGAAGTGCTGACTTCTGGCTAGCAGGAGTCTGCAGGTGCTCGTGTAGGGAAGGCTGCCTCCGAGCTTTGCCTTGTGGGCTGTGAGAAGGGCACAGTGCCTGAGGCAGTGCTGCCTTTATTTATGATGGTGGGTAGAAACTGGTCCAGGCTGGCACTGCAACCCCAGCTTATGCCCCAACTTCCTTCCCAGGTAGTCAGAAATACGGCACATCCAAGCCCACCAGGGATTAGATAATTTCATGGGCAGCAGGTCCGTAAACAGACATGTAAGAGGGGCAGGGATGTCCCCTTACCATCCCCAATAGAACAAATTGGGTGCTGGAGGAGTATGGGAGAAGAACTGACAAAAAGGATCCTGGTTCACATCATCTTGCTAAACTGTGTCTCTTATTGGTGCCATGAGAGGCAATACACTGAAATAGATGAACTGCTGGTCTGACTCTCTAGGGTATGGCAGGCTTTAAGCAGTGAAAGCACCAATTGACCAGGACTAGTTACTATCTGGGCTGTAATTCATGTGCTTGGGGCTCATTTTTAGTTCTCCTAGGACCATCCAGCTTGCAGCTTTGGAAAAGTCCTTTAATATTACTATATTTCTGGTTTGCATCTCTGTAAATGCAGAAGTATAATAAGGTCTGGCTCTCATAAGGCATTCCTCCTTCAGGGGAACTCAGAGGGCTTTAGAAAGGAGATGGCAGTCTTCTCCTCCATGGGGAGGAACATCTCTGGCAGTTTCAGTCATGCCAGCACATCAGCTGGGAGGGTGCTAGCTGGTACAACCCAAAATCATACCAGGAGCTGAAGAGTCTGGAAGATGTTCCTGTGGCCTCACCCTAGAGGAATGACCATGGATAAAAGGCCATAAATGACTCATATAGGCATAGCTGCAAGGGACAAGGTGGAACTGGGGGGTGAAAGCTAAATAGAATTTGGCACCTGCCAGTTCATTAAGGACCTTGAGGTCAGCGTGCAAAATGACATTTGAGGTACTTCATTTGTCAACTTTACTCCGAGGAGAATGAGGGCTGCTTTACATATCAGTGCACCCTTTGGGGGACTCCAGCAAAGTTACCAAATAAAGCAACAGCAGGGCCGAGGTGCCCTGCCTCCTTCTCTCCTCCCTGGGTTTCTGGAGGACACCACTTGAAGGGTGTTAGCTCTTAGGAGTGGCAGATACACTGACGGCAGCGCAAACAGCATTGCTGCTATTCCCAAGGGAGCCTGGGGAGAGCCAAAGTCATCGCAAGCTATTTCAGGCTGTTCTGGCTGAAGGAGAAATGATGATTCTCTCCTGTCAGTCCAAAAGCTAGAGTTCGTTGCGATCCAGGGTGACGAAAAGGACCTTTAGTGCTTTGAGGCCAGGCAGCTGCCAAAAACATGCTCCTTCGAGAACAGGCTGAGCCCTCCCTTATGTCCTTGAGGGTTTGTACAGGAGGCAGGAGGAGCTGGCCCAGCCTGCCAGATTGGATCAGCCCTGGGCACCAGCCCCACATCCCTTCTCCAGCACCGTGCAGGGAAGGAAACGTGTTTCTCACCTCGGCTGTCTGCAGCACATTGCATCCCTGTGCTCCCCCTCCTCCCCTCCCACCTTGGACTGATGTCTCCCAGGTTGGCAGGACCACTTGCATCGCACTGGTTTCCAGTGAGTGAGACCAGCTGGAGCTGCCTGGGAAAAGCTGAGCAGGGTATAAGAGAAAGGAGAGGGTGCCTGTGTGTCTCCATGTGTGGGGACAGAGGTGGCACTCTTAAAGTCTAAAATAGCCATAGGCTTGTCAGGTGGAAAACTCTTTATTTGCATTAGATGCTTTGCCAAGGTCTACGTTTATAGAGACTGGGCCTCTCAAAATAATAAGACTTGCAAATGAAGATGCGACTCATCCAGATTCTGATTTGTTATTTCTTGTTACGATCTCTGGGGTCAGCCCCCCCCATGAGAGCAGGTTGGCTTAGTGCCGCTGAGCTGCCAGAGCTCGTGGGAAGAAATCGAGGCTGGAGCAAGGAGATGCTGGTCTGGCTCGGCACCGTGTAGGGCAGAGCTTCCTCCTTCAGGTGCCACATGTTCTTGCTCTAGAGAGTCATGGGTGGATATGAAACCAGGATCTTGGGGAAGGAGCTGGAAGCAAACAAGCGAGCGTGTGCTCTGGAGCCAAAAAGGCACAGACGCGGTCCCCTTTCCACCCTGGGCTTTGAGGTGAGGATGCTGTGACAGGCTGACAGGCTGGAGCCCAGTTCAGATCCAGGTTCCCAGCAAGTGTGGGAGAAGCAGAAGGAGGTACCAGTGAAGAAATTTGGCTGTGAGGACAAAGGGAAGCAGCAGAAGGATGCCCAGAAGCAAGTTTCAAAAGCTGTCTGTGGAAATGGCTGCAATTTCCATGGCCAGTGTCAAGAACCTGGACAGCAGGAGGTCTGCCCAGGCCTCTGCAAAAAAGACTTGCTAATCTCCATGAAAATTTACAGATGCTTTTTAACAGCGTGAAAGCAGCTCCCTCACAGAGGCGTCTCCTGCTGCACAAAGCCTTCAGGCCGAAAGAACCACTTGACTGTCCTTTGGGGCAGCGAAGCAAAAGCATCCCTGGCTGAATTGCCATCACCAAAGTGAGAGGCTGAGCTTGGGATGGAAGGATTTTGGGATGCTGAGGCTATGGCAGGGACATGGCTGTGTTCCTGTGCCAGTGGGAACTCGAACAGAGCCAGCTTGACTCAGGGAGACTTCACTGCTTGTTTTCCGTAGGAAATGAGTGTTGGTGATAATCCTCTGTGTGTCCGTGTCTGACCACCCATCTCCCCCCACCCACAGCTGCTTCTGAGCCAGTGAGGCAAAGCCTTGGAGCAACAGACTTCATTTGCTGCTGGGTGCTGAGCGTCCCACCTCTCTCCCCTTCTCCCAGTTGCCCCATCAGCCTGGTGCCAGCTGTTTACACATCTGTCCACAGCAACAGCTCAAAGGCAAAGCTTGCCCTGCTTTAGGGCATCAGGCGTCACGTCGCAAGCTCCTCTCCCTCCCCTCGCCTCTCCCTGCTCCTGAGAGGTTGCAGGAGCCCAGGCAGGCGGGTTTGTTTTCCCTGGTACATGCACATCTCAGCTGACAGCCTTTGAAATGCTGCCGGTTTGACAGGGAGTGTTAGCCTTGCTTAGGTCTGCCATGGCCTTCAAGGTTACCACCTCATCTCGCAGCTAATTAAGAGTGACCCAGTCCGTGCCATCACAGGCTGCTGCCGTCATTGACAGAGACAAGCGATGATAAAGAATAAACTGGTGTGTAATTAGCCCGTGTGAGTCTCTGCAGGTTCCTAGCAGAGGTTGCGGTGGGAACAGGGCAAGGCAGGGTGACAGCAGAGCTTCGCTGACCTTTGCTTCCCACCACCATGCCTACTTTGGCTTGTCCAAGCTGGAGAAGAGCAGGCAGTGCTTGGAGCAAGCTCAGGCTTTACAAAGAGCAGCAAAGGGTCCCACCCAGTGGAGGACAACCAGCCTTTCCCCAGCACCAGTGACCAGTGTGCCAGGTAGCTTTGTGGTCAGCCTGGGTCCATCTGAGAGCTTCTCCTGCCTCCATCCCCTTACTTCATTGATTTTCAGGGCCCTGAGAAAGTGAAATAGTCAATCAAAAGTGCCTCTAAGCCAGAGCAATGTCTCTGACCAGCAGATAAATAAGGAGGAAGATTAAAACAAGCAGAGAATGACCTTTAGGGTCGCTGCATGAGACACAGGGTATGTTCAGAGACACTCCAGCTCCCGGCTATGAAAGCATTACCCAGGACTGTCATGCTTGGTAGCCACCTTCGACCTCCCCTCCAGAGGCAGAGATGGCCTTTTGGTATTTAATAGCTCTTGGCACATTTCCTTCGGGCCCCTCTCTGAACGCCTGTAACAGCATCCGTACCCTCCTGGGTCAAGGAGTTTTGCAGCTCAGCAGGGTAACGAGTTGCCTCCTTTCGTTGGTTTTCCATCTTCTAGGGGATTTATCCTCTGTCTCAGGAGGGAGATGCTTTCGGATTCATAATGAACTTGATCCTTATGGACGGCTGTGGTGGCTGGATCTACATGGTGGCAGCATGCCCCTTTCTGATGACTGATTTTCCTCTGAGGGTTTATTTCCTGGTCAGTGGGAGGTACGAGCCATGGTATCGCTTGGTCTGAGCAAACTTGTAGACAGGAGGGACGTTGATGACCAGCCAAGGACCTGAGACCCTGCAGTGATAGGGATCAGCACAGAAGCTCTCTCCTCCAGTCTCTTCTCAGTGGTCTGGCTGTCCTGGCAGCGGGTGAAGATCCTCTCGCTTTGGATGTGGGCTCTCCACATCCTTTCCCAGTAGCTTGGCTCAACAAAATTTCTAGCCATCCCCAGCACCTCACTGTGGCCATTCTGGCTTTTTTTTTTCAGTATCATTTGCAGTTTGGGGTCGGGGGGGAGAAGGTACCTGCATGGCTGTCGCGAGCCAGGCAGGGACAAGGTCACCCTTCCACCTCGCGCGTAGCACGCGGGAAGGCGTGGGGTGAGTCCTCGGCTTTGTCCGCTCTGAGGACGAGGATGCTTTGCTGCTAAGGAGAGCAGCACACCGGGTATCCTTGGAGTCCTAAAAATACTTTTCAAAGGGAGGCTTTCGTGCCCGCCAGGCTCCCCAGTGGCACGGTTCCCTTTGATTCCCATTCCTCCCTGACCCAGCTCAGGCAGCGCTGGCCCCGTTCCCCTGTGTGACAACGTGCTGCAATTCCGGGGATGGTGACCAGGGATTCCTGCGGCCGGTCACGCTCGGCGCAGAGCGGATGCTGCAGGCTTTGAACTGAAAAAAGCGGGGTGAAAAAAGCAGGGTTGCTGAAAAGCAGGGTGAGGAGTTTGAAGGGTGAACCCCGCCAGTGTCACCCACCAGCTCCTCTCCTCTCTGGGCCGGAGGTCCCTTGCGAGCTTCTGCACTTCTGCAAGAAAACTACAAGGAGCAAACTTAAAAAGAGAGAAAACCCCTGTTCTATACTGAGTTGTCTTAGAAACTTGAGTTAATCTGAAAGGCCAATATTTTTTTTTTCTTTTTGCAGTCACAGGAGAGGTTGGGCTTTGGTTTGCTGACCTCTAGGGTCTTGAGCTACCAGGATGTGGAGGTTCTACCAGTCAGCTGTGGCAGTCTGTCCCTGATCTGTCTGTCCTTTGGGTCTTGCTGGCTAATCCCCCAGGCTGCTGAATGTCCTGCCCAGAGAGCCAGCCACCGGCCTGCCTCAGGTTCTGGGAATACTGGATGTGCTCTGGGCATTGTGTCCCCTGACACCTCCAGGCCTTTGGTGACCTCTCGCTGTGCTGGGAATCCAGGCATTACCAGTCAAAGGAAAAGGCTTGCTGGCTGCTGTGGACAGGTTTTACGGGGAGGTGGAGGTAGGAGGACTAAAGCTCGGGCTCTCCCAGCGTGCTATGAGTTTATCTCCATTCCATGGATGGAAGAATGAGGCCTAAATGAGAGGATTTGGACCCTTGAGAGGGTCTCAAGACTGCTGCCCACAGTCCATTCTCCACAAAGGTTGCACCGAGATACAGCCTTGGTCTCCCCAGCCACTGGGTCTGTGCTGGCTCCACTCACAAGCTGTCCAGGTCCATGGCTGCAGTGGGGGGACACCAGGTCTGATGAACACTTCTAGGATTAGGGAGTGATGAAAAGTGGGTTCTCCTTTCCAAACAACCACTTCGGCTGTTCCTGTCTGAGCATCAGTGAAAATAACAACAGCCATTGCAAGAGCAAGCCAGTGCCTGTGTGCCCTAGTGAAAGACAAACTCTAATTTCACTGGACAACTCCACTCAAGAAAGACACAGCAAAATTTGTGATGCCGCCCACAGAAAAAAAAAATGTATGATGGAAGATTGGCTGGTACTCGACAGAGTTAAGATCTCCAGACAAGATTTTTCAACATTCCGATTTCTTTTTTCCCTCCCTCTATTAAAATTCAACCAATTATAAATATTATTAGCCAGATAAAAACTGCTGGCTCAGGCACAGCTTTCAGATACACCGATTTCCAGATCCTTGTCACTTCTGCTTGCTCCAGCTGCCACAGAAACAAATGAGCTGACAGCTTCAGAATTAGAAACCCTCTGCCACCTTCTCTTTGCTGGAAGTGGTGAAAGCTTTTTTTGGAGAGAGAGAGATTAAAAAAAAAAGTGAATTTTTTTTTTGCGTCTCAGTGTAGCTCAGGTTCCAAAATTAGGAGACCACTTTGAAAACCTGCAGAGCTGGGTAGCTTCAGAAGCGGGTTCAAAAGCAGAGTGGATAAGTGTGGCAGCAAATACCTTCAGCAATTAGGAAACTGTTCAGATTTTTACCATTTATTGCCCTATGTCGTGGTTTAACCCCAGCTGGCAACTAAGCCCTACACAGCTGCTCGCTCCCCCCGGGTGGGATGGGGGAGAGAATTGGAAGGGTAAAAGTGAGAAAACTCGTGGGTTGAGGTAAAGACAGTTCAATAGGTAAAGCAAAAGCTGTGCACCCAAGCAAAACAAAACAAAGAATTCCTTCCCTTCTTCCCATCGTCAGGCAGGTGTTCGGCCATCTCCAGGAAA
>JAVJGG010000032.1:26018130-26043649 GCA_035590195.1 Aviceda cuculoides
TAAGTGCAAGTAGTGTTTGTTTTGTAAGGTAATACTGACCAGGCTGCAATAAAATATTAAGCTGTTTTGGGCTTCTGAAGAACCAGCACATCCCAGAGATAATTAAAAAGAACAAAATCTTCAAAGGGGATGGGACAACTGCAATTTAAAATTTCATCCCAGGTTTTTAAATTGTTTCAAAATATCTCGCCAGATGAAAACAGAAAGATTGGTCATGCATTCAAAACACTGAACTGGGATGTAGAAAATCAGCTCAATTCCTACCACCGAACTCTTATGTGACTTTGAGAAAGTTGTTTAATCTTTCTGCACTTCTTTTTCCCATACGTAAAGTGAGGGTGGAAAAGGAAGCCAGAAAAGAGCAAATTTATTCATGTCTTCAGGGGATTCACTTTCTGAAATGATAGAGGCCACTTAGTAGGCTGGTATCCATCGAACCTAATGTCTTCTAAAAACACTGGATAGATTGAAAATATAGATGAAGAGTTAGTCAAAAGATTCACTCAAAATGAGGTTCGGTCATCAAATGTGAATTAGTTTACATTTGAGACTTTCTTTAGATCAACAATCGGTGTAGGAGTCCATAACAAAGTTTGGATCTTGGATTTTCTGCTCCATTTGGGAGATTTAGAGTCTGAGGTTACGGTTTGTTTCTAATTTCTTTTTTTAAGGGTGAAAACAAGAGGGTGATGACATTGCAGGCTTCCAAAACCACCTTACTAGATGTTCCAGCAAACCATCAATGATTCAGTGCAGCAAAGCAAACTGCTCATTTGGTCCATCGTTTATAACTGTTGTTGTTGAATTTTGCCCAGTACATTTTTCTCTTGACAGCAGAGTTTGTTCTCAGGATCCAAATAGGGCAGATATTTTCATCTGGTTCTCATGGTTCTCTGGCAGTAAAAAGGATAAATACAAGAAAAACAGAATCAAAGACAGACTGGCCACTATGCAGTCAAAAAAATTAATCCACCGCTAGCCAACGTGCAGAATTAAAAGGGCACACCAAGTGTGGTAATGAAAAAGAAGCGCTGAAAAATGATATTGTGAGAACTTATGTGAGATACTTCAGGGTATTTGAGACTTTACCTAAAGTAAGGTAATCATCTGTGCAGCCGGGAAAGAGCTTCTGATTTTGCAAGCCAAGATTAAAAAAGCTGCAATGAAGAAAGATACCCAGCAGCGTTCCAGCTAAGCTCATAAAAGAAGCTCAAGATTGCACAGCAACATGAGCTCTGACTCTCTGACTAAGAACAGGCAGCGAGTGCAGAGAGTGAAAATGAACATATCTCACTCCAACTTGGAGGGTGAAATGGGTTGGAACATTGTATTTTATGTACCTGCTGAGTCCATGCCAGCACAGCAATATGAAAAAAAATTCTCCATTGGCAGTGCATCAACATCTCACACTTTCAGGTCACTCCTTTCACTGCCCCTGGCAGGGGCCAGATAGTTTCAAAAGAGGTGAAGAAATGGTTTTACAACAAAAATAATAACCATCACTGTGTTCTGAGGACGTTACTTGCCCCATTTTCTTTCAGCGAAGTCTACGTTTTTAATGATAATAAGCTATCCAAGTATGTTCCCTTTTGGAGGCAAGAGAGAACAAAAGAATTTCATAAATAAGCCTAAAATCTAGTTGTCTAAACACGTACACAGAAAAGGCAGATTTTGTGTTGCCTGATACACAGCACAGTCATCTCCACATGTGTAAACCAGGTGTAAAATGAAACCACTCTCACGTGAAACCATCCCCTCAAAGTCCTCACAGCTAGGAGTGACTTAAGGGGAAGAAGAGATTCTGTTCTGGAGTGTCCATTGATTTTCCATTGCAAATCTCACTAGGTGCCTGACTGCTACTGAAGCCTTTGAAAACATCCCCAAAGTCCAGGATCATTGTGAATACATCCAAAAACCTCTAAGACTTGAGAGGAGACCACTCCTAAGAATGTAGGACTGGAAGGGATACCTCTGGTGCCTAAGTGCCACCCCGCTATTGAAAGTACCCTTGTCATACAAAGGATTACAGTCTGAAAAAGGAGAGGAGTGACTAAAGCTGTTCCCCTTGGGGTTCAGAGCGAGGACCTGGCCCTTTCCAAGTCTCTTCCAGCCCCTTGAAGTTGGTACCGGGCAGTTGCTGTGGTTGTGGTTTGGCCTTGGCTGGATAAAGCTCTCAGGGAACCCTGAGCTTATCACGCTCCACCATACAATCACTTCAGATTTTGGGGTTTGCTACTCTGTTTGGAAACATCATCACTCTGATGGTCAGAAACTTTCTCACATCCAGATGAAATTCATTATAACCACTTTTATAATCTCTTCTTCCTCTATCAGTATCATTCTTTAGCTTAGACAGTTGTGTTGGCTGGGATAGATTCAATTTTCTTCACGGTACCTTGTAAGTTTTTGTGGTTTTGACTTGTGCTGAAAACAGAGTTGATAACCCAGGGATGTTTTTGTTCCTGCTGAGCAGGGCTCACACCGAGCCAAGGGCTGTTCTGCTTCTCCCCCCACCCCACCAGCGAGCAGGCTGGGGGGGCACAAGGGGTTGGAGGGGACACAGCCGGGACAGCTGAACCCCAACTGACCCCAGGGATATTCCAGACCACAGGATGTCATGCTCAGCGTATAAAACTGGGGGAAGAAGCAGGAAGGGGGGGACGTTGGGAGTGATGGTGTTTGTCTTCCCAAGTCCCCGTTACATGTGCTGGAGCCCGGCTGTCCTGGAGATGGCTGGACACCTGCCTGCCCGTGGGAAGGGGGGAATGGATTCCTTGGTTTGTTTTGCTTGTGTGCTTTACCTATTACACCTTTTGCTTTACCTATTAAACTGCCTTTACCTCAGTCCATGAGTTTTCTCGCTTTTACCCTTGTGATTCTCTCCCCCATCCCACCAGGGGGTACTGAGCGAGCAGCTATGTGGGGCTTAGTTGCCGGCTGGGGTTAAAGCACGACAACAGTGCCTTCCTACTACAGCGTTCTCAACAGTGCAGTTGTAGCCCATAATTATATCTCAAGTCTTCATTCATTTTGTGATGCCATACAAGTCAAGTCTGGTAGTGTCTTCTCCTACTCACTGAAGATGAAGAATTGTTGAGCATGTTGACAATAAGACCATTTGATATGTAATTAGAAATGTATAATAAATACTGAATATGTCATATATATGAAGTATTATATATAATATATAATAAATATTAAAATACCTACTGCCAAAAAACTCAACATTCAGTGTGACTGTAGATGTTTTCAGAGAGCTCTGTAACAGATTACATCTTGAAATTATACTACAAGAAAGCTTTATATAATGTTTAATAATTGTTATTATTTTTTCTTTTCTTATTAAAGTTAGCTATCCCTCTTGCTGATGGTGGAAAGGCATGACCATACCCCCTGCAGACAGCGAAACACTGAGTTAGCCCCTCCCATTCATGAGCTCCGTGGCTATTGAAAATCTTGTGTCTTTTAGCAACTGGAATTGTTTCTGCTGTTTTATTCTCTGAGGTTGAAATGCTACTAAAAGTATATGTGACAAAGTTGGATGCCTTTCTTTATTAGTGAATTAAAGTAGGAACACCCAATAAAACTTGAAGTATTGATAAAGCTAGGGAGATGTTATAATTTTTTAGCAGCTCATTAATAGTTTAAATGACAGATCAAAACAGAAAGACTAGGTGGGAGGTGATAAACCATGTCCATCAAGTCAGTGGGATGCCATGCTGATGTCAGTGATTTCAATGAATTTCCATTTCTGAAGAACTGATCTAATGAAATGGATAACTAGGTTTAGCCAGAATATCCAGAAGAAACTACAGAGGAAATTTAACCTAACTGCATGACACGAATTTCCAAATCATAGTTTAACCATATAACTAGATCTGATAATATTATACCTCATAAACCCTGCCAAAAGGTGGCTTATATGCCTAGTGGTAACAAGGACCATGACGGCAAGTACACGGTATCAGTTTTGCACCAACTAGGAGGAAAAAAAGCAGCCATCGGGAAGCAGAATGTTTGTGTCCTTCGGAGACAGACCTTCCTCCAAGCTCTGGGCTCTAGGTCTCTGCTTAGGCTGCAGCATCAGCCTTTCAGGTAGTTTTGCCTTCCACGAAGCCAAAGCTTCTTTGGTCTGAGTTGCCCTTTCCCCGCGTATACGGAATTTATCCTTCAGCCTTGCTAATTCCTGGCCCTGCTGCATCACCGAGAGCCTTTGCCGGGCCGAGCACACCGCGCGAGCGAGAGCCGAGGAGCCACGGCGTAACTGCAGAGCGCTTGGCTCCGAGCTCCGCCAAACGGCACGTGCTTCTCGGGCAAGGGGAGCTCTTTCTCTGCTGCTTACGTTTTAATATGATGTCAAGATTTTCGTCTATATAAAAACAGGCTTAACAGCTACATACCAATCAGTAGCAAATAAGTATGACACATTGACTAGTTATGACTTTTGTTACAGCAAAGAAAATCCAGGAGGTCATTCAACAGTGCGGGAGTGATGGCTATGCAGAACTCCAGCTCTGCTTCTGAAAATGAGGCTGTAAAATGGAAAATTGATTAAAAATGTAGGATATACTGTTCTGGTTATAGTTCTATCGAAAGTAATATAAAAATACTGCAGCATATCTGTTTATAACAGTTTCTGTATCACAGGGGGTCCCCCTAATGGTTTATATTTGTGGTGTTGGACACTTAGTTTAAAACATGTATTTTTTTCCTCTGTAAGAGGAGGACCGTTTCATCTTGTGCTATTTTTATTGCACTAACTGACCATTAGGTGCTTAAAATCTCTTTTATCAAGACATAGTAGAGCACGCTAGCGGTCACCGACCTGTCCAGCTGGAGTCATAACAAAGACACACTTTAGAACCTGAAGTTCTTCCTGTGGGAGCGATGCAAGCACTAACCCCTCTGGCATTTACTCCTTGCAACAGCCAAGTGCCACCTCATCTTCCCAAGAATAAAGATTCACACAGTTTCATTTAAGGGAAGGATCCTGCAAGGATCCACCAAAATGATGGGTACAAAATCTGATTGATGTGTCTTGTGAGTACATCCAGGAAAACACTTCCAGAAAGTAATTGTCAACAGTCAGTTAATATTCCCTGCTGTTTCTGTCAGGGGTTTTCAGACCCTCAGTTAAAACTTACACAGTTGATTTATGATTTGACACCTCCAGAGGGACAGAAACCTCCGTGGGTGTAAAACTGAGTGGAGGGAAAGGGGGTGTGGGAGAGGCATTGCTGTGGGTGGTCTTCCTCCCACTGGTAGCAGTTCCCGCCTGCCCGGCCACTGCTGGGGACTTGGAGGCATCACGTGAATGTGAATGGGTGGTTCTGCTGTACACAACAAAACCAAGCATTTTTGTGAGCCCAGGGCAGGAAGAGGAAGGAGAAGTGGAGGCCAGGAATCTCTGAGACAAGAGTAAAAGAGTAAACCAATTATTTCATGTGAAAATTATAAACAATAAACTTCTGCCTCTGGAACAGCGCTACTGATTTCTATAGGAAGCATGCCAAACTTTTATGGGATATGTCTGTGAGGGATATGTGTTAGGCAAGGAGGGAGCTGAATATACACACGCATACTTCCTAAAAAATAATCATGCCAAATTTCATCTTGGATTTGCCTTCCCAAATCTATTTCCCATTTACTTTTTATCAGTAGGGTTAGTCTTACTAGATCCAGGACATAATATGAGTGTGTAGATCTGAAATTGTTTTGTGTCCCTTATCTCTGCTTCATTTTCTACTTTCTTTTTCACCTGATGTGTTTTTAGATACCTTTGATTTAGAACATCCAAAAAACTGTTATCAGCTTCCCCTAGCTGAGACTGAACGGCCAAGTATTTTAGTGCAGTTATTATAAATATTTCTATATTGCTAGAGGAAAACACCAACAATTAGAAGAAGAATAACTTAATTTCCAAGAGCAGTAGAAGTTTTAACCTTCTAATTCTCTGTTCTTTTACTCTTTACTCTAAAAGTCCCAGACTGAAATCACTAGAGCTGTATCAATTTACCAGATGAAGATCTGACTCCCTGGTTTCAATTACTAACAGGCCTTCTCTATGCAATTTTGAGTCTATAGAGATATGTTTGTCTATAGAGCGATGCATTAGAGAAATAGAGAGTCACATAACGGAGTTCTAGAACAAAATGGTCACCCTTCCCCAAACTGCAAATAAATTCAGTTTTAAACCCTGCTACTTGAAATACTTTCGATCCTTTGAGGTTCCAAGGCATGCGTTTTCCTTTTAGCTTTGTGGCAGTGAAAGCACACATTAAGCCAAGCCTGAATTCTTTAAAACTACCATGATCCTTTGAATTTATTACTGGTTACTAACAGCTTCCCATGTTTCACTTATATATTTCAAGTCGAAACCAAATATACAATATAGCACAGGCCATATTTTTTAGTTTTTTCTCTCCCAAATTTATAGTGTGAAGTCCTGCATTAAAATAATTCATGATGGATAATAGAACCTTAAAGCGTATGGCAAAATTAAGTCTCAAGAATGGCAATATGAGTAATTTCATAATAAAATGATGAGGCTGCCTCCACAGTACTGATTTTTTAGAAGACGCTCTGTTGGCTCACTTATTTATACTAGATAGTAAATTTCATCTTTTCACATGCTTTCTTTTCCCAGTTTTTTATTACAGTCATTTTACATCTTAAATATTAACTTGCATTGCTACTTTGTTAAATATATTTTCTGACACTCCAAAAGCTGTGGATTAAGCATTGCTATATACATAGCATAATAAAGAATTGTTGGGACACTTGAATATAATCACCTTATAAATACAGTAGCAGAACTTTACATCATCATCAACAATATTATTATTGTTAGAGAAAGAACTGGGCTTCCAAGATTTCAAAAGTCTGCTGTTGTTGAGTAACTTTCACCCACAGTGTTCTTTTACCCTACATGCAATATTTTTATCATATACCCTCCTTTAGATGCACTGAAGAAAATCAGCTCATCAGAAAGTGAGAAGACAAATTATTTTAACAGCAGTAACATCGTGAATCATGTGTTGAAAGGCTACTTTGCCATCACTTGTGTTGATGAACATTGTAAACAACCACAATATTTAGTGAGATTCCATGAAAACTCAAGGATACCCAGGGGGAAAATAGCCCCATAAAACCATGCTGAACTGTAATTTACCAGAGAATTTCTGTGGTACCAGTACAGATACTACAGAAAAACCTTGGAGAGAAGAAAAGTCTGCCACAGATCTCAGTAACATGGGTTTTGAAGACATCAGTACTTTTGTGCCATTTTTGGTCAGTTTTCCATGTTAAAACTGATTTGATCCACCTGCTTTAATGCATTTATATACAGCAAAGATCGCTATCTCGAAGCGCCCCATACGACAACTGCTGAAGGGGAAATGAAACTCAAGTTAACAAATTTACAATGTTAAATGAAGAGAAATAGATCACCGAAATACATCTGATATGTTTCACAATAAATTGCAACTTGTAATAAAACCAGTTCTGATTTTAAAATAATACTTCATATTTAGGTACAATTATAAAAGAATATTGCTGTTTTGAAGTGAAATGGAAGCACTAATCTACATTGCTGTGAAACTAGTTGTTCCCAGTAAAGCTTCACCTCTGGCACTGTAATAAACACCTGGGCTAGTCTGCAGCAAATTTTTATGAAGCTTATGAAAAAATATAGCATCTATTGTCATAGTCAAGTTTGCAATAGTATTTGATATATTTAGCCATTTTCTCTCACAATGGCCTTCCATCAATGGCCAGAGGGACCAAGTGACCAGCCGCTCACACCCCTTTGCCACAGCAGCATCCTAGCAATGCTTCAGGGGGATGCCCACAAGCAGCATAAGTGCTTCAGGCTTTGGACTCTCCGCACCAAAAACATGCAACTTCTGTTTCCCAACAGGCCTGGAACAATTGTGTCCCCATCTCGCCCCAGCAGTCTCTCCACCATGCATCTCAATTGCCTTCAAAAGCTCGTGGTGAAGACACCACGTGCAGCTGTCTGCATGCTGGAGCAGACGTCAGATTCGCAATGGGAAGGATGACAAAAAACCTCACCAAGAAGAGCCGTATGCTTCTTTCCACATCTAAGCTCTTCATCTTCAAACAGCAATTCAGCAAAGATCTGTTGAACAGACACGGAGGCTCAGCTGCAGCAACGGACAGATGGATTAATTACCACAAGGCCAACCATGACAAATACTGTGCAAAGAGTCACCCCTGTTTAGTCCTGGCTGCGAGAACTTATTGGCAGGTAAAACATGCTGTAAAACATGTGGCTGCCGACCGTGTTGGAGGAGATTAGGCCTCATCACATATAGGCATGTGGTTCTCAAGGCCTCTACGTCCATGCGTACCAGTGATGAGAGGTGGGTTTCCCACCACTCATATGGTCACCATCACCTGGCTCCCGCACTTTTCCCAATTGCAAATACTGTATCCGTTCACGTGCCTCCTACACTTCATCTTCAGCTCAACAGAACCCAGACTCGCCAGGGCAAGAAATCCTGTCTGGCAGCTGCCTGCAGCAGTGTCTTGGCCCCCTCTCTGACTAACCCCATCATATCTCCGCGTTTTGGAAGAACCAACCACATTGTGTCATGCTCTACAGAACCGTGTCTAAAAGGGGCCGGAGCAGCCTAGTCTTCCTGCCTTGCCAAGGGACTTCTCTCAGGGGGTGAAGACACCCTTCTGCTATGAAGGTGCACAACCATCACGCGGTCCAGCGAACACGCCAGTGGCAGCAGAAAGACTAGTCCCATTAAAAGCATCTCGTAACTGAAATTCAAGAGCAGAAGCTGGACTAGCAGCTGCACTACAGCCCTGCAGTGTCAGTGTTCTGTCCTACCTGTAGAGCTTCCCACACTTACCTCAGCCAAGACAGAGCTCCTGCTGTCCCTCAGTTGTTACAGCTCTGGAACAGGGAGTCCAGGCGAATGGCAATATGAACCACTATTTAAGGCCACATCCTGCAGTGCTTTTAGCATTGAGACCTCTCTAAACAAACCTCATCAGCCTTAAAAATGGCACAAAGAAGAAAACATCTTAGAAGGTGTCAGCTGTGAGGGTTTATGACCCACATCCTGCAGTGCTTTTAGTATTGAGACCTCTCCAAACAAACCTCATCAGCCTTAAAAATGGCACAAAGAAGAAAACATCATAGAAGGTGTCAGCTGTGAGGGTTTATGACTCACAGAGCCTGAAGGAATCTGGACAAGGATTTTAAAAAACACTCATCAGGCAGAACGGCATGTCTCGGATCAACGACACAGAGAAAAAGAAAATCAAATAAATGGTAGTATTTAAAAACTTATTCTGCACATTTATTTTAAACTGCTTTTTTAAAAAAAATCTGTGAAAAGAGCTTATTGAAATGTGCATCTGTATTCTCAGCACTAGTACACTTATAGTAATAAAGTAAGTTTCCATACTATGCCTCCAAAGAAATCTGAGTCATTCATTACATTGCATGTCTTTCTAGCCTTTAGTCTCTATCTGGCAGTTGCACTGACCTGTTGGTATTTGTAAGACGAGCAGCTTGTTGCCAACAAAACTGTTTGCAAGTAGAACATTAACTGTCAAAAAATTATCATTCCTACCAGTTGCTATAAACCACGGTTTCAGATCATGAGCCAAAGGTTTAGAGATACCGTGCCCATTTCTGGTCTCCAAAAGACATTAATTTTCCACATGAAATCCTCTGATTATTCAGACACGTCATGTAAGAGTAGTTTCTAGCTGCTGAACACTTGGGCAAGCCCTGGGTGCAGAAGAGGAGGCGTTCACCCAGACCAGCAGGCTGCAAAATGATCCTGGTCTCCACGGCCCTTGCCAGATCCCTGCCGGCAGCTACTGCTGACAAGAAATATCTTAGGACACACGGGGCGGTGAGCGTTAGGGTTCCCCACTTCGCACAGCAGGAGCAGGAAAAACAAACTCTTCTTCCCCCGCCCTTCGCTCCTGTCCCAGCACACACAGGGCATGAGCCACCTTCATCTCTCACTCTTGCAGGGCAAAATTCAAGGGGATTCTTGAGCGCGCTGTGCCTGGTACCATTCCTAAGATATCAGCTCGTTTTATGAGTTTGTTCTGGATGTAAAGATGTTTCTGAATTCGTCCTCTCTGAAGCAAAGTGATAAAGAATTTTTCTTGGGGAGATTTTTCCTCCTTTATAAGCTGTTACGAAGAGAAGTGGTCAGAGACATGGAGTTAAAACCTAAAATACTGTGTCTGTTTCTAACAAAACTATGGATTTTTCTTTAAGAGTTAATGTTGCAATGCAGTACAAAAGCCGTGTATTTGAAAACAGCAGAGAACCTGGCTTTTGGAAAGTGATGGGACGAATGTTAGATCTCTTGAAATAGAAAATGTATGAATTGTCCATGAACCACAGAGTGCTTCCCATGACCTTCTCCACATGCTTCTCTTTAAGGCATATTTTAAAATCGATACTCTGTGTAATATATAATGTATAGTGTATTGACAGCTAATGAGCAGCAAAGAGTTTCAAGACGTGAACAAAGAGGATTGATATGTTTCTGTCCTCTTCCAGAAGCAGGTTAGTATATTTTAAAATTAGAAGAAGAATCAGTAAGAAAATGTGCCTTTCCATCTTCCCTTAACATCAGCCACAGAAATACACCTCGGAGTCCAATGGGATCCCATGGAACTATCAAGTGAATAAGGTGTTATCCAACAGGAGTAAGGGTGGCAGCCTCTGCTCCTCTTCAATTAGGTTAAACAAAGTTCCTGTCTGATCCTGTAACATAGATTTACCTTTAAGAAAGTTAAATTAATCATCCTTTATTCACTACAGCTCTATATAGATACTTTTAATTAGCACATTTCCCCGTGGCTCTTCTCTTCCTTTAAACTTCTCAACATGTTCTTGACAGAACAATTGGTCTTTATTAATGTGTGACAGCTTAGAGCTGCAGCTAGCTGTTTGCCAGATGTTTGAACTCTGGTGAACTGCTGTGCACTTGTCAGACTGGCAATGAGGAGTGAACAAATATCGCACTATTCAGCCTCCCTCCTGAGCTGCCAGAGAATTTCAAACAGCTTCAAGGGCCGGAGCCAAAGGATCTGCTGAGAAAGAATAAGGTATGTTCCTAATGAGATCAGTGAGCCATGACTTTTCTAGAAAGGCAACTTGGTTTTTTTATTATCTGCTGTGCATATGTGACAGTCAAGGGCTGAAACATCAGAAGGACCCACACTACAGGGAGCGAGAGGCTTCGGGAGGACACGGCTTTCACAGATTCTCAAGTTCTTCATGGACTATTAAGTAGAGGAGGGAATAGAAGTAAGCGGACTACTACAAAGCATCTCCAAAACAGGCACAATTGACTCTGAAGATGTTCCTATCTATGAGCAGAAGGAGCAAGGTCTTTTGTGAAATATGTGCATTTTAATCACTTGTTCGAAAAGAAGGAACAGGATCTAAGTTTTGTTTCGCCTTCTTTTTGTTGCAATTCCTTCTTCAGAGTTATGTATAAAACACAAAGGGGCAAATTAAGCACAGATCTAGCATTTCCAATTCCAAAAAAAGGCCCCCGATGACATTAATAAATAAGAAGGGGCGGATGCTAAAACGTGTCCCACCTGTTCTGCTAATAAAACTTTCACACGTGCCTCGTATGTGACCACCTTACTGAAGGAGCAGGACCATGTCCCACCAGCACGTGTTCACAATCCCAGTCAAGGATATTTTTTTTTCTCTCATGTCAGCTGACTGCTATCTCCTAGCTAAAAGAGCATTTGCTTGGTTCCATTCTGACATTTAAAATCACCTCATCCGAGAGCAGTATCTGTGCCAAAGGGCTGGGTTCTTTATATACAGAAGAATGTAGTGGGGTTTGGGTAGTCCCAGGACCCACTTTTTATTGCAAACAAGATAAAACATTGTTACACGTGTGACCTTAAAAAACCTCAAGGTTGTTAAGGAGACTGAAATCACAACAGTTCAGTGCTGCTATTTTGTAATAAATCTCCTGTATTACAGAGTTTACACTGCACTGAAGGACACTTGAACAGGCTTATATGATGGCTGTCCTGAAGGATGCTTTTGGAAACAAAATGCACCTCTCCTGAGGCTATGACAGTAAACACAAATTTTCTTAAGTATTCAGCAGTGATAGAAACCCAAAGCCAGTAAAATGGACTAATTATCTTTGCTGGAATTTTTTTTTTTTCTCCTTTTTATTATGATTTCACTGCAGCATCCAGATAAGAGAGAGAAGATGGACTAGGAAATAACAAGTCCCTTTTCTGCATAAATGTTAAAATAAACAAGCAAAGAAATTAAATGGTTAGTAATTCCTCCATGAGTGCATTCTCTCTCCCTTTTTTTGATTTCAGACAGGAAGTCCATATTCTGACAAAACAAAAGCTATTTCTATTTGTGTGTATGTGTGTGTGCACATGCGTGTATAAAAATATCTTTTGCAATAAAGTGAAAACAGATGTAACAGAAATTTTTTTTCCAGCAAGTTATTTTTCTTTCCATTAGTTGTTCCTAACTGATTTGGAATTATTTGTGTAGGAACCACAGTATGCCTGACCTACAGTAATGCTATGTAAAGTATATATCTAAGAAAATGGAGGCTATAGGAAATTGTGGGGAATATAGTGACATGAACTACAATTGTAAACCTGGAAGAGGATAACTCTTCTTTCGGTTTCACAGTGCAAATGGAAGGAGGAAGATAATTTGATTGTGATTATCAGAGCAGAGCTTTGCTAAAGCTGCCAGTCTTAATATACCTACCAGGTGGAACGCTTGGGAATGCTTTCATACAGATCTGAAGTAAGAGAAAGGATCAGTAGTAATCCCTTACAATTCTGTCATGTCTGAAAGTCCAACATGCAGAAAAGGCAGAATGACTGTGAAAAGACTGTGCTGAGCCTACAGCTCCTCTTCTTCATGTGGAAAATCCAAATGGCCAGCAAAGAATTCCATCTTAAAACAAAATTTAAAAAAAAAAAAAAAAAAGTGAGTCCAGCGTATTTTCCAGTGTGTCAGTCCATAAGCCAACGTTTTTGAGCCCTCATTCTTCAGGGTTTACGAGCAGACCACTAAAGATGAACACAGTTGTTTTTATGTGTCACTAATGATGATAAATTGTTTCCACAGCTTTCTAAAGAGCTTCGACACTGTTTAACAGTGCATAAAATTCCATGCAGTTATACCAGATATCACTGAAGGGTTTTGCTGGATTTGTCATAAAATGGACTGCTACTATGAGCTCACTTAATCCCATAAACTCTTGATTTTTGTAATTTCCCAAGTGATAACAAGAAAAATTGCAAATGAAGCTGCAGCTTCACCCATCTTTTGTCATTATATCTGGCTCAATAAACTTGAGTTATCTTTTCCCCTGTTCTCTCTGAGCTGAAATATTATTTCCTTATTTTATCCACAGGCCTTCTTGAAATGAGCAGTAGCACCTAGAGTTCTGTGTAATAGTTTCTCTGTGCTGATTCATTCACTTGCAGTTCTTTCAGAACTTTATTTTTAAAAATACTTTTTTACCTTTCTTAAATTGCAGAAGATTGGTCCCCTAAAATCTTGTGTTTTCTCAGATTTTTAATTAGTTGAAGCCTGGTTAGCAACAATATGTAGCAGAGACAAGACGTATCAGGGTAAATAAATCAGCAGACGGTATTTTCTTGTGAGTTTCCCTCAATTTTTATTATGTATCCTTTGGTACTTCGATTCAGGTACAATACATAGAACCTTGTTATCTGTGCTATAATTGAAGGTCCCCCTACAGATGTCCATAGCAAATCAGATTAAACCATGTGTGGTAAATGAAGTAATTATGGTCTTCTTAGCTCAGTCTTGGTTTTGATAGAGTTTAAAGGAGTTCAAAGACAATAATATCTTATCCAAGGCTTCGATAGGGAAGAAGTAATAATTCTCTTACATTGTAGCTGTTCTGCAGCAATAGCACAGCCAAAACCCACTCTGCTGTGTCCTTCAGAATTATACCTACTATTTCAGATAGGATTTGTGCATATAATTAAGTGGTGCAGTTTTTTCCCTCATATGTGCTGGGATAACCAGGATCTAATACTTCCTCTACATATTGGAAATTCAGATATCTGAGAGATTAAAGCCTGTTTCGTGTGCTGAAAGATAATGACAATAATTCAACTTTGCTGCCAATTCCTGCAAAACTAACTGTAACACATGTTTCTGGATGGCATTATGAGTGCTATTTTTCCTTTGTGTGCTTGTGCTATCAGGAAAACTTCCCCTGAAACAGGCCTTTGCACAGTTTTAAACTGTGGTAATAAAATCATGTGATCTTGGAAGGAAGCCTTGCAAAATGTGTTGTGGATTAGCAAGTGACACTATCACATCACTAACTTGCCACCTTTGCACAACAAAAAAATAAAATTAATAAACATGCAAATATACATGTTCATGTTATTCTCTCCAGCACTTGAGAAAGTGCTTCATGACTACAGGTATGTGTACAAAACATAAGTATTTATCTGTTACATGTAATTTGTTACCCTTCTCATTTTTCTTTCTCTTAGACTCACATCATGCACAATCTCTACCACCCCTTCATTTTCAATCTCTATAAAACACATCTGCCACAACCTGAACTGACTTACAATACTAAGGAAAGAAAGATGATTACGTGTCAGCAATTACAGTCTGATTCTGATGCTTGCTCTCCACTGTGCTGCTAGAATGAAAAAATGATGTAAAGCTGTTTGATCTCTGTACGATTAAGCAATCAAGTACAATAAGCAATCTCATATTTCAGCACAGCCACCAAGGTAGGGGAATATGCAAGGAAAGTTTCTAATCAATACACCTCTGAGTTTCACCCAAAAAAGATCAAGTGAAATGTAGCTGACCTACAAGAAGGACTAATGCAAATAATGCCATCCTATGATTCCTTGCCCACAAAATGATTGTTCTTATATGGAACAGCCATTAATCCTATCACGTTAGGTACTACCTGTTGCATCTCCCTGTGAGAAGCATAGTGCTTTCTTCAGCTGCTTTGGCCAGAAGGAAAGTATTTTCCCTTAGTAAAGAGCACAACTGTTTTGCAAGAGATAACTGAAGAAGCATAGGCATGAAAAACAAGTAAAGATTTAACTAGGGTTAGGTGAAGGAGGAAAAAGTAATAGTGTAAGTGGGATTGCTAGATCAAGAGGAGGAGTGGGATCACTAGACTAAGAAGAGGAAAACCACTTCGGTGATGGAAAAGGTTGAATTTTTTTTCATCAGATTTTGGGACATAACTGTTTTGAAGGTTTTCTATCCATGTAGCAATAATGTATCACAGTCACACTGAGACAAGAGAGGCACTGCAGGAGCAAAGTATTAGACAGCAACAAAATCTTAGGATACGATGCTAAAGGAACCTAAGATTGAAGAAACAGTTACCGAGTTTTACAAAATTGAGAGAAGCTTTCAGAATCTATATTAGAACACTGGGATATTTAAACACCTTGTGTATCTCTTTCGAAAAGCCAGTATTGGGGGAAGGGGAGGGCGTACAGAGCAGAAGGCAATTAAAATACACCAGTTTAGACTACACCAGTTTAGTTAGTTGACATGTCAACTAAAGGCAAAATTATAAATTACCTTGATGAGTATTTCAGCAAAAAGTGGCTACAGGCAAATCAAATAATAGAATCTATTTGGTCTTCACTGTAGACTTTGACAGAGTCCTTTGTAAGACATGTTGCTACCCAGACACAGAAATCACTAGGTAAGTAAGTACAGACTGCTATATCAGACCAGATGCCTTCTGCCATGAAACTATAAAAAAACCAGTTCAAGGACAAAAAGTAAAGTTCCAATGTAAAACAGAGAGTGATTAGAATTAGAATAAATCTTGACAGATTTGCAACACTTGGATGTCCAAGATTTCAAACTACAGCAATGTGGAATACACACACACAGAAGAATACGTTTTCTATGCTCTGATTTTAGCCAAGAACTTGCAAAAACCGGGAGAACTTCAGAACTATAATTTAGCAAACTAAACTGCCACAAGAACTTAATCAAGCTCTATGCCACACTAAAAGTCAATGTCGACCAACAGAAAAAGAAACATTTCAGAAAGGATTGTCAGAATGAATCTTGTACTTTAACAACTTCTACACTAGCTATAGTTATTTAGAAAAAAAAAATGGGAATCACTGAAGAGACATCAGTGAAGGTATCTGCTGAATGTGTCAGCTGCTAAAAAAAGATTTTGAAAATAAAACCCACAAAGATTAGGATTGAAAATAAAGCTGCAGTGACTTCATAATATAAATCAATGGTGTTACTTCACCTTTGTATAGCTATCTTCAACCTGATCATTCCATCTGGAGCAAAGAGATAGAAACAGCTGCATCCTAAGAACAGTGTGATTTAGGTCACTGAGAAGGTCTTGAGTAAGGGAAGGTTGGGAAGTTGGAAGGTTGGAAGGAGTCACACAAGAGAAGCATGTGTGGAAGAGTCAGCTGTTCGCAGGACTTTCAGGATCAAGGCCGCCTCGGGCCAGCCGTTCAATGCAGGTTGTCAGTCCTGAGTATTAACGTATTTTTTAGCCATTACTGTGGCCTTTTTCCACAGTCATGGTTTCCCCTCATATTGCTTGCGACGTCTCGCATGAAATTTATCATAAGCTCTTTGGCCTTTTTAGGCACTACTGCTTATATATTTGCTTCAATACAAATACACAAAAATAACAACAGAAGCAAACCATCGTTTTTTCTCAGCCACTACCAGTCTCTGCACACTAGCTTTCATTTCAGCCCAGACTCCCTGCCAGCCTTAATGGTTGCACTCTGGCAGCAAGGGAAGAGCAAATCTGGCAGAGTAGGAAGCTGCAGGAGCCAGTTTACCAGCAGGGCAGGGAATTTTCTGTGGTTCTAATTGAAAAAAAACATCCTCATTTGGGCTTTTGCCTTCTCCATCACTCTCTCCCTCTCTCTGCTGGTGTCCTGTTAAGTTCTATTGTGTTTCACCAATGCAGTCATTATATTCTCTAGATATTTGATTTACATAATTGAAGCAGTCCAGCTTATTTTAGGAAAATTACAACTTTGTGGAAAAAAATAACTTATACAGTAATTATGGCAAAGATGTTCTGCTTTGTGTCAGACACAATGAAATTAGTGGGTTTAAAAATTAAGAACAAAGGCCTCTAAGCTCTCAGTGTCATTTTTAAAATAAGAGTGAATACTGTTAAGAAACAGCTTTGCATGTTAATCACAGTGGCTGGGAACATTCCTTGTTAAGATATACAATGTTCAAAATTATTAAAAGAAATATTGAAGAAAGGAAATGTATTTTTTCTACAGTAAAATTTACCTGTCATTCTATAAGATAAGTTTCCACTGTATGTGTCCATTAAAGAAGATTATTGCATGAAAAGTCACCCACTATTCAAGAAGAAATGTTGAGTCCATGTCGATTTCATCCAGGATTTATGCAACCTATTTTCAGTCATGAAGCAAGATTCTGAGTGGTTTGCTTCTCATTAACGTACAGTTCTTCTGTGCATAGGGCCCATTTCGAAAACAAAAGGTACAATACCAACCGTAAAATATATATTATAGAAAAAGAAAGGCACATGTAAGTGTAAAAATAAGAAGAAGCTGCAATACACACTAGAGATCATGCATATCCTAAAGAGGATTAATGTGTGCTGGCAAGCAATGAGCGATGGAGTAGTAGGAATCATTGTGGCTAAACTAAATATAGACCTGAAGAGAATCTGAACTTCTTTGTGTCAGGACTGTATGAACTACTGATTTTTCTTAGCCTTCATATTAGTTTTTTCCTTCAAAGCAACACCATTGCACTAAACACTTGACAAATACAGAATAAGACACACAGCCTTGCTTGGATGAGATTGTAATCTACATGTAGAAGACCAAAAGAGCAGCAAGGGAAAACACAGCAAGGGAAATAGGCATGATCAAGTTGACAGAGTGGATCAGTTGTAAAATTGAATTTAAAAAAAAAAAGCAAAAAAAAAAACAAACCAAAAAAAACCCACCCAACCAACTGTGAATAGAATGGAATTTATATTTTTCCAATTTGCATCCCACTGGACCAGACACTCTCTCAATCCATGACATTCACTGTAATACCTCTCAGGAAAATAGCATCTTCCAAAATATGACCACATGTCACAGTCAGAGCCCATTGATATTGTTGTTCTTATGCTGCACAGTGTAGTTATTCATATATTGTAATATGTCCTCCTCCAAAAACAACCCCCAGTTTAAGCTAAGAGGGAGATTCAGCTAACAGAAGCTGGTAGTTGTTTACAGCATATTATATGCAAGTTAATTGCTGTGGTTCCATTCAAAAGAAAGCAGTGCCAAGTGCACATACATGTATATACAAGACACGGAATGTCCCAGTCACTATTCTTCAGTAGACAGCATATGATTTATCATATATAATAACAGTACTTATGGAAAAAAGTACAACAAAATGTGCAGTTTTCACATTCAGTTGGATGTTCTTCCCCCTTCATGGTCACCCAGACACTACTTCTCTTTTTTTTTTTAGAGAGAAAATAAATGCTCTAGAAAAGAAATGTTATTTTTCATGCCGTTGCTGAAGTCAACGTATTTTACATATTTTTTACCACTTTTTTACATAATTTTTACCTGTTTTTACCGGGAGTTTTTGCTCCACATATAGACACACCCCTAGTCCTGTTTCCAGATGTCTTTCCAACTTTCCATTCCACAGTAGACCAGAGACTAGTTGAGTGTTGTCCATCTTCTAGTTTACAATCACCTTTTCCCAGATTCTAGAATGATGTACAATCTGATACGTAACTTTTTGAAGACAAACGCCACAGAAAGTGTCATCTCTTTCCTATAAGAATGAAGGCAAATCCACTAGTTATAATTATCCACTGCACCCACAGGAATTTTGTCCCGCCTGCTGCAGTTTCTTTCCTAAACCAGCCTGGATTCAAGCCATCCCATGCAGACATTTTAGCAGAAATAGCTGTCCTCATGCACTGCTCATCAGAAACTCCAGGTTATACTCAGCTAAGCTTCAGAATTTATTCCACGTTCGTGGAACCCTCTCAGAGAACACCTTATATTCCAGTTGAATGTCTCAGCTGAATAGCCAATTAAAAAGGTTTTGCTAATCAGCACTCCTTAAGACCATCTCAAAGCTGAGTGTAGATGCTGGAAGGTCAGCTCATGTCAGAGAGGAATTGACTGGTTCATGTCATGTTTATATTACCCTTCCCACAGCAAAACTACAGCACAGTTAGTGACATTGAGCAGAACTGTGCATTTTACTGGCATGCTGCTCAGCAGCTATCATTACCAGTGAAAAACCTGCCTCTCTTCCCCTCTGAAAATGACTTAACTATTTCCCTGGAAAACCTGCTAGAAAAAATAATCATACAAGTAGTCTTCATTTGAATAAACCACAAAACCCAGAACTAAAATGAAACCTAATTTCAAACACATTCGTTCCTGTATATCCACATTTACTTCCCTTACAGCTCCTTACAGCTTTTCAAAAATGAATGTATCTTCTATTGTTGGTTTGGGTTTTTTTTCCTTTTTAACAGCAGAGGAGGTTTTCTTGAGAGATGCAGGAAAGGCTTTGTGCTGAACAGCATCCATTTCTTTCAGGGGCTTTTAGGCTTTTAGTTTCAAGTCCAACCCAGATAACACAAATGCATTTCAGGGATATTGGCTATCCCTGCATCTAACTTTACTCAACATACCTACCCAGCTTCATTTTGTCTGTAGTGTTCCTCTTCATCAGTAGCCATCCTGAAACCTATGTGGGACAGTCTGTGGAGGGAAGTTATATTCAAAACATGTCAGAATCTAGCCTAAATATTACAGCCCAGTGTTTTTCCTTTTAGTTCAATTTATAATTTATCTTTTCTCCCTTTTAATTTGATTCAGTTATTTTTATGATGAATAATACGATGTCCACCCTTTAATGATATCATTACCTAATTAGCTTATTGGCTAGTGAAAGATGTTACATTTTAATTAATTAAGAAGAGACCACATATCTGTCTGAAATGAAGGGCAAAATGTGTTCTACTCAGAGTGGCTAATCACACATTTATTGACCTTACAGGTACCACTGCATAATGTAAAAGTTGCAAAACACACTCTGTTTTAACACACTAATGCAATCCCAAACTTATTGCAAATTGAATGGAATTAATTTGCTCCAAATAAAACCAAAGCTACTCTGTTCACACATGTTTCCAGGCTCACAATATGCTACAAGTTTTGAAATACATCTGGGAAAGAAATACAGCTCACTTGAAGAACGACACTCTAAAATGAATGAGATGGAGAGAGAAAGAAAAAAAAAAAGCAATGAGAAAAGCTGCTTTATCTCTCTTCACCTGCATGCAACTAGGCAAACCCATAGAAACAAAAGATATTACCTTGGGAATTGATTGGCTTTGTGTTACTGCTGCCCAGGCTACACGCATAATTTGAGATTCTTTTATCCAACACACAGCTGAGCTATAGAAGTTAGCGTTAACTGTAAATAGCTTTTAAAAAAATAAAGTCCAAAAAATATATTTTAAAAACTCACCTGTAAAACTTTAGGAAAATAGCATAAAACATTGCTGAAAATTCAACGTCACAGGGCAGAAATAAGGGGGAACAAAAGAGATCAGGGTTGAAAAGTAAACGCAGATTGGATTAAGTCTATAGAATATTTACCAGGAACATGAATAGAATATAACCAGTTATTAGCCCCATTAGAAATGGATCATTCGCAATTACGGCCAAAACAGTAGCCAGCACTCCTTAGCTAATGTCCCACATTAGCCATCAAGAAGAAATAAGTAACAGATAGTTTGACCTTCACTATCTCACAGTCTTGTCCTAGCTTGCCCTGCTGAGCACTGACTTTGTAATTTAGACTAATATTTAATCTTGGAAATGAGTTTTTTCATGTCTCCATATGCAGTCCACTGAATATATTTGGGATAAATCCACTAAACTCTTGTTCTCCCACAGCAGGGAGGTGTTTGCTTTATGTGCAGGTATTCTTGTCCCTGGTAATTCAGTCAGCAAATGCAAAGCCAGCATACATTATATATCAGCTTCTGTCTTTAGGAGTTAGTGACAGGTTATCCAGCCCTACTCGGCAAAAATTCATTTCATGAAAGTGTTGTGTACAGTGCACAGACATCTAGAATCGGTCTTAATGTATTTGATGCAAGTGGGTACAACCTGGGAACATACGGTTTAAGGCCTTTTTACATAACCTCCTTCTTGCTGATACATTTTGAAAATAGCTCAAGGGGGACAATCTGGCTTAGCTCGGAAGTAACTGCTGCAGTTTGATACAAATCCTCGTGTTTACCCCGTGAGCACTCAGCAGTTTGATTTCCTGTCTATCTAGCGTTGATTAGCGTTGCAAACTGAATACAATGATAACACGACATAGCAGAAAAAACTCCCAACCTAAAAGGGTTATTTCTCCGTATCCGCTCTTCGGGCATGCTGACGTCTCTCTCCCCCACGCTTGTTCTTTTTTGCGAACGTGACTGTATCAGCAGCAGTTCTGGGGGCAGATGACCTTTAAAGGCGTAAGAGAGGATCCCGCTGTGCAATTTGTCACCTAGTTGGCACCAACTTAACAGGAGAGGTGGGGAACGGCACCTACAGCCAGCTGATCATGTGTCTGCTCTTCTTTGAGCCACTTACTTATACCCATTCATTTATATAATGTGTGAAAGACAAATTACATGCTAATAAATTTGAAGACTTTTTTTATACCCTTTCTGCCACTCTCCCCTTATTTGGACTAAGGTTTTAATACGCTTGTGTTTTGTTTACAGGCCTAGTGAACAACTTGCAGTAATTTGGAAAGCCCTATCAGGTTTTCACCCAAACTTTAAACTTTCTCCTGGTTAGGGAGTAGGAAGCCTCCTTAGATTTGCTGTCGGTGACTCTCAGCTAGATATTTGATTACAGGGCTTTTCTGTATACAAACCCATTCCCTCATGCAGGGAAGAAACCAGAAAGGAGTGCAGGACTGCCATGTGGCACCAGCCTCCCGAAGGACCTTTATCCCACCTTGGACATCTCTCCCTGATTTCAGACCAGTCTAACGTACTAGGTCTTGCCTTTCTGCTCCAAGTTTTAAACTACGTCTCAGCAGCTCCCTTTGAAATATCATGGCCTTTAAAAGAAAGGTGGCTACGCACCTTCTGCACAGTTTCTTTACAACACAAAGAAGCCTTGAAACTTTGGATGCCAGAACAAGAAGAATGCTTTAATCTGAGTAGCATCTTCCACCAAGGCCTGAATGTTCATAAATCAACAGCCTGGCATAAGCCATTAGCACCTTTCAGTATAACACATCATTTCTATCTACCTTTCATACTACCAGCAAAAATGCCCTTAAAAAAAAAATCTTTTAAGCCACAATGGAGACAGTGTTTTATTTCATAGCAGAGCTTATTGAAGGCATGATGTGTTCCCTGGTTTTTAGCTTTCAGGCTACAACAGTGAAGGAAATGAGTGTATGTCCCCTTTAACAAATCCATAATTGCATAGAGCATTGCAGATTTCAGATACAGTTTACACACAGGGGTGGTCAAATGAAGCCAAATATCAAGCCAGAAATGGTTGTACAGGGCCAACACAGAGGTAATTTGGCATTCAGGTAATTTGCAGGGTTACTGCAGTTTTCCATGTGTTCGACACAAGACTATTTCCCTTCAGTTTTGTGTGCAAGATTGGGGTGAAAATTACAGGGCTTTTCAGGACTTTAATGTGATTTTTATTGCATTATCATTGATAAGAGAATTCATTACCAAAACCCTGCTCTGATTGGAGTTTTTGTACAATGCATGGATTTCCTTCTAGTCACAAATCCACATGGCATATTTCATATCCACTTACAGCATACTCTTAATATTTATAAAGACAGTGTAATTGTTTAAAGGTGATCTTTGTCAGTTAAGTTTTTGGGGTTTTTTTAATTAATTTGATCATGGGAGATCCAAACTGGCATACACTTAACACACTCTCCATCATGATAAAAATTAAGTTTTACCCAGTAAGATCAGCCCTGGAGAAACGTCTGTATTACTAACTTCACCTAAGCTACCTCACAGGAAATTCAGAGTGTCTAGAATTTTGTAGGAAATCCATCATTGCAATGTCGGTTTCTGGCACCTACACTCATACTGTCTACCTGACTATCTGTTCCTCAGTTTCTCTAGGGTTAAAATAAAAGTGAGTATGCATGCCTACCTCGAAGAGATTTGAAGAGCTAATGGCTGCAGACAGAGAGCGAGAGAGGAGATTTCAGAAGAAAAGTGCCATAGATAAACAAGTTGTCACTAATTGCTGAGTTCCAATATACATAGAGACCTGCGTGCCAAGTGCATCTGAAAATCTTTCTATAGAGCAAATTCTAAATAGGCAATAACCTGAAGCGAGTCACTGTACATAGGCTGAAACCATCCTGTTCTTCCAGCACCAAAGGCAGCACTGCTGTGAGTCATGGCTTCCCCTTAGAGTTTTGCTGGAATGTTGTTTTAAAGAATAATGAGATTTTGACTTGCATCCACTTTAAAATCGTCTTAAACCATTCAGCCCCTCTTGGGGTTAGTCTTTCCTGCAATAAAGATGTGTTTCCAGCATCAAGATCATTATCTCGATCTAAAAACCTATTGGAGACAAAGCAGAAGTACATTTTACTGGACTTTGCACAGCTACATCAATGTAAAAAAAAAAAAATACCCTTCCTTCCTTCTGCTAGGATTTTATATAGGTTCACTATTTTGATGTAACAAAGCATTTGTTTGATGCAAAGGAAAGTTTTTACTGTTCTCCAGTAGAGACAAGGCTTTAGCTACTGGCAGTTGATGTTACTAGGCCATGATGAAAATAATTTCACATCTCTGATGGATAGTCTATCTCTCTACTAACTACAGATGTGAAAAGAATTGGTAAATAGTGCAGATGTGGGTAAATTTGTGTTTTTCTAACTTTCTTATAGCAATAAGCTCACTAACTTAGTAATGGAAGAGCTCTCTAATGGCATGTTACCATGTTAGTTAAAAGCAACATCACAATATTTTTCCCAAGTTTTCCCATTCTCTTTTCAAAAGAAAATACCTAATCAAATGACAGAACTGGTAAAAAAAAAAAAAAAAAACCAACACTGTTTAGGAAAAAAATAATATATTCAGTTGACTAATAAAGTACAGAAGAGCTGCAGGTTGACATTTAGACGTCATTAAGGATCAAAGATAACATACAAATGATCTGGGCTCAAATCCAGCTTATGCGTATAATGACAATATAATCAGAGGACATACTATTCAATGAGCTGTGATACCTGATACAATTAATTTCTGTTCCTTGGTCCTACGTTACACTATCCATCACCATTATTGCTAGTGCTACCTAATATCATGGATTTTGTTTAAACCATAAAAGATCAGGACTGAATTACCCTATTACACCAGGTCCTTATGTTGATACACTGTTAGCACTGGTAACTTTACCTAAATTATTGCCTGTGTTTTTAGGACTGTAGAATTACCACTAGTCGCTAGAATTATGTTCATAGTAATAATTTTTTTTTAATTTTTAAAAAAGGAATAAAATACGCAGAACTTCTTCCATAAATCTGCATTTTTATAAAAGATACAATTTCCAGAAAAATATTTTGCAAGTTGGTAGTACAATGAAGGACAAAGTGTCTCATTAACAGACACTATGGGAAAGAAGAGCCACTAGATAGTTCTGGATTCTGATTCATAAGTGTCCAGAAGGAATACAGATACATTTTCACTTTCTCTAGCACAAGAACATCCTGAAAGGAAAAGCTACAATAGGAGAAGCTACATAACAGTAGCTAACTGCAGACCCCAAAAGGGCAGGAACCCAGTCTCAGGGTGTGAGAACCAAGCCCACAAATGTTCAATGTCCCCCAAAGGTGGACATTTGTTCAGAAAAAAAATAAAAACATAGAACCACAAAGCAATGAAAGCAATGTCATCACTGGCTTTTCTTAAAAGGAAATGCCTTTTACAAGGAAATACCTAACATTCCCCATTTTTTACCAACCCTGACTGCAGAAGCGAGTCCAATATCCTGCACGGTCCCACCACTGATTTATTCTCCTGCCAGAGCTCTGCTGATCGGGCACAGGGCTGCTCAGCAGATACTCTCCAACTGCCCTGATCACATTATGGGATTTTCCTCACGCTCCCCTTCTCCCCTTCCCCTCTCCCCAAACAAGCAACCCACCCACCTTTCCTTTATTGCCATTGGCCTCAGTTTGGCTGATTTTACAACCTTGTTTAGTAATTTCAGCCTTAATGACCCCCAGAAGCCAGCACCCCTTCACTAGCTTTTGACATTCTTCACCCAAGGGTTGCAGGAGTTTGAAATGGACAGACGCGAGACGATCAATATGATCAAGCGAATGCCGTTTATTGCATACAACAATACTCCTTTTATATGATTTCTATGTGTC
>JAVJGG010000032.1:26052337-26074033 GCA_035590195.1 Aviceda cuculoides
GGTGTTATTTTCCTTCTCATTACAATTTATTGTTATCATCACTATTTTATTTCAGTTATTAAACTGTAATTATCTCAACCCATGAGTTTTCTCACTTTTAGCCTCCCAATTCTCTTCCCCCCACCCCGCTGAGGGGGGGTGTGACCGAGCGGCTGTGCAGGGCTGAGCTATCAGCCAGGGTTAAACCATGACGAGATGCTACTTGGTGTTTGTCTGGGGCAGGGAGAAAAAGCTGCAAGCTGCCATTTACTCCAGGGCACCGACTCTTCAATGGAGAGGTGACAGGAAAGCCAAGTCCCTTCCTTTAACACACAGTCCAGGAGTTTGGATTTGGCACTTCAGGGAAGTCAGCGTCCTGCCTGTTCAGTTTCACAAAGTTAATCTTCGCGCGTGCACTTTACAAAGCACAGGGAGGCAAGACAAATTACAACTAATATTTACTTACTTGTGTTTGAAATCTGCAACCAAGAGCAGAGGTGTTACTTTGGCTTGGCAGATGCTTCACCATTGCAACTGACTTCCCTAGCCAGACAAGGCAGATCTGAATAAACAAACAAGGAGCAGTGAATTTCAAAAGCTTACATTTCGAAAGCACCACATTTCAAAAGCATTCAGTACCTCCATTTTTCAATGCCAAACTTGGAACACCCTTGAATGTATACGTACCCTTTTGGAAATACAGAGCATGGAAAATCAGGGCCCTTCATAGTCTAGCCTTAATTGAGCATCCCAATATTTAGGATGGGTGATCTTATTGATGTCATTTGACCTGTGACTGAGCTGCTTCATTGGTATAGCAGATATCTAAAGGACATCTAAGGCTGCAATCCATATAAAGAAATGTCAGCCATCAAGGACTGTACTGATTTTTTTTTTTTTTAAATGAAACAAGTGGGTCCAGAAAATCAAAGACATAAACATGACCCTGACAGTCTGGAACATTAGATAGTTCAACAAGGCCTGGAATTAGAAATACATAAGTGCAAGCATATTTAGTTTAACAACAAATACACTACAAAATTTCTATACATATATTGATTTAGATGTACAAGTGAAAAAATAATAACAAGCACACAGCATTTTGAAAGTGAGTGTGCTATACAAGACAGTCATGATCAAATCCTACTTTTCCAATGGAAAGAGAATATTCACCTACAGTTTCATTTACTCTAGCACTCCTTCTCAGAAGAAGGATTAATCATGCTTAAATTTCTGGTTGAGCTCTCTGGAAAGAGTCAGTGCTTCCACCAAAGCCAGCAAGCACAAAATGGAGGCAAGACTGGATAATGACAAGTGGAAGAAATAGCAGGTTGGTGTTGGAAACGTGGTTTCGGCTCCTGGTGTCCCAGGCTGAGGACGCCCATCAGGTGCCCGAGTGGGACAACACCTGTGGCCAGATCAGATCATTCTCCTTCACAGCCATTTCCCAAAATGTCAGAAATGAATGAGCTTCCTCATCCTTTTGCTGTAGTGCTGGGCAGGGCCCTCAGCCTCTGGGACAGCTGGAAATCCCACAGGGGCATGGGTCAGGGGAAGAAAGATGGGGAGGGTGGTGGAGAAGAGCAGCAGAAGAATGAAAATGTAGCCTAGCAAGCCAAAGTGGGACCACACTGGGCAGCTGTGGGACGAGGAGAGGCCAAGCTGTTATGCCAACTTCAGGCATTAATTTCTGATTTCATCCTCTCCTTATTCATCAGCCACAACCCTCACAAGTTCCCAGCGTCCAATTTTAAGCTGCCTTTCATTTGACACGAGGGGATCTTACAGATCTTCAGTTGTGGCCACGCGAGAGATAGGTCAGGATTTTCCAACTCCGGCTGTATGCAGCCGTGCAACGTACCACCCAGAGCACCGGGTAGGTACTAGCAGGGCCCGCTCCTGGCTCAGGTGCTGGTTTGCCTCTTCACTCCTCCGTGCAGCTGTGTTAGCCTTCTGCAGAAATCGTAGCCCATGCTTGGTCCACAGAGTCACTGCACACCTTCCCCAGGCTGCTGGTAGGGGGTGTGGGGCTCCTGGATGCTCAGGAAGCTTCCAGTCATTAACTGGAGGTTATTTCACCATGAACAGAGATGGCGATCAGTCAGGCATGAGCCAGCAAGCCCCAGGGAGGACTTGTTGTCGTGGTCAACATGGTGCTGTAAAACTGCCCCAAGATGGCTGCTGGCAGAGGAAGAGAGATGCTCCTGGAGAGCCAAACAACAGCTGCTCCAAAAGCAAAGCACCACCATGTGTTGAACCAACCCCCTTCTCAGGGCCCTGAGGGTGCTAATTAACACCCTGAGCAGCCCCACCTGGGACCCACACTGGCCCACCACCCCGCTGACCCATTTAAGTTCGTCCACCACCACCTCCCTCTTCTTCAAGGCAGTGGTGATGCTGGCTACTCTGGAGGCCATTGCAGCCTCTGGGGTAAAGCCGTGGGTGTCCTTCAACTTAAAATGCAGGTAGTGGTTCAGTGGATTGTTAACAGAGCCCTACCACAACTTATCTGTGGTCTCCTTGCAAAAATTTTAACAGAGATTTATTTATGGTTTATCTGCATTGTGGGAATGTTCCCAAAGTATCTTGTGAGGTCATTGAAGGTGTAATTATTTTTTTTTAAATGCTCTTCTTTAAAGACTTTGGGTTTAATTAAAATCTGAAGGTGTTTCATTCTTTTAAAAAATTTAGTGGTATTGGTTCCTTGCCAGAACAATGAGTAAAGGCACAATTTGTTTAGCTTGGTCAATTTGCACAGTAATGTTACCTGCTGGTGAGCTCTACTCGGTGTCTGTCCTAGCATCCCTTATAGTAGAAGGGCTTTTTCAAAATTTACAGTAATTTGTCAACTTTCATGTGCTTCAGTGTGACTGTAGGCACTTTTCTAAAGTATCTTATCCCAATTATGGAAGAAGTCATTCCAAGAAAAGGTGGTATAGCATGATTTTGTTCAGCTCTTTAGTGTTTTCCTGGGTTTGGAAAATTCTGGGTACATTTTTACACATGGAAATTTATTTCTACAGAAAAAGTTTTTTAACCCAGTATAAAGTTCTGCTATTTATCCCTGACAACAAGAGGGTAATGATAAACACAGGCCACTGGAATATACTTTTAGTGTGGGAAGACAAATGATGATTAAGATGTATTTTTCCCATCTTGTTGACCATGAGGCTTAATCCCTGCTGCTTTCCAGGTAGTCTTCTGCCCCTGAAAAATCTGCTTTGCCCAAGAACAGGGCAAAGGAGGCAGGAGTAGTTGCCATCTACGGTGTGCGTGATGCTGAGACGCAACTAATTAAATCCAGCTGTGGCCCCACACGCTTCAAACCACGGTGGCTTTGAGAGCTTCACCTCTCGATGTGACGGATAAGGGCGAGCAGCTTTCTCCCAGGCAGACTGAGGGGCGTTTGGGGGCTCTACGCTAGGTCTGAGAGAAGGCAGCAGCCTCCCGTGCCTGCGCCGGGAGGGCAAGAGGTGAGCTGAGGGCAGGCTCCTGTGCCGCTCCGTGTGCCGGTGCCCCTGCGGCCCAGGAAGGAGCACGTGCGGCAGCATCTAGAGGCAGGGCTGCAGAAAAGCACATCTTCCAAGCCGCAGCTTCAGATGTGTCCGTTATTAATCAGATCGTGATGCCCAGCTTTTCTTTCCGACGGTAAGAGGTAGCGCGTTAGAAAATCTTGATGTAACGTTGCCTCTAGCAATACCTTCAGAATGACTCTTTGGGGCTTGCCTTTCGCTGAGGGATTGCTTGTTCTCTCGTTTGCAGCAATTTGAAAATGAGGCAAGGCTGAAAGCCTAGCCCAAAGCTTTCAGATAAGCTTTCTTAATAGTTCTTTAATTTTTTGAATGCATTTCACTAAATTGGCCCCTAGTTGTTTACAAATGGAATTAATTAAAACCTGTGATAATCAATGGAATAGGTATTGTTATAGGTATAAAATGAGGTACAGAGGCTGAAAAATTGCTTTAGCCTGATGGCAAGTGCTGGGCATAGATCTCAGCAGTACTAGTTCCCCTTCTTCCCCATCACAGTAGCGCTACTCTGAGAGTATTTTTCAAGGTATGCAGGTTACCAGCTAACATGTCGTTAGCTAGATCCTCCTTCCCACCATGCCTCCCCCCCCAAACTTCCACCGATTTCTAGAAATGGATGAATCTTAAAAGACTCACTCTGTTTGAATAAGCATGTAAAATTATATCTGTAGGGCTTATGAACAATGAAAACATCATCAGGTACAATTTGAAGTACTGTACTCTATAATTAATGATTTTTCCTTGTAAGAAACCTTAGTGGAGACATAGGCAAGAAAATAAGTAACCTCACAGAGTATTTGTTAAAACTAACTATATATTTGGCTCCTAGTATTACCTGCTCACTGCACACCCTAGGTACAGTGATACCTTGAAGCTAATAAAGTGCCTCAGGAGATGTAATTCTTATGGCAACACTGTCTTCTTGAGACAAGGGAAATCATGTAGAAAAGTCAAGGCTGATGACATTCTACTTATCTGAAACTGATGTTTTTCCTCTGATTAGCACCAAAAATGTTCCCAAATCACAGGAAAGGAGTTTACAATTTAGTTCAGACCAGTAGCACTCAGGAGTAATATTCAGGCAGAGGAAAGGATGATACCACTGGGGAGGTGTTCAGCATAGAGGGACAAAGGGATTGAGTTTTAAGTTACTTGGCAGACCAAAACATTGTTTGGAAAGAGAAAAGAGTTCTGAGAAGGCGTTGTAGACTGAGGTTTTAGTAGGGGGAGAAGGCAATGTAGGAGAGATCAGGCTGGGCAGCGTTCTTGTGGTGTGACTTCTGTCTAAGCTGGAGCTGTGCGTGACCTTAAAAGCCAGGATGACAGGGAAGATGGAGAGAAAACAGTCAAGGCAGTTGAGGCCTTTTTTCCTAGAATCAGCTACAGAAGAAAAAAGTGATTATAAAGGCACTTACAAATACCACTCTGAAGTTGTCTCTTGGAGGAGGGAAAAAAAAAAACCAAATTGAATCACTTGAGCAATTCTAAATGTAGTGCCAAGCAGTTTTCCTTACAGATGCTTATATGACAAAGGTCCTGTTCCATAATTCCTCTGTTATATACTGGGGCTGTTTGGAGAATGCCGAATCAGGTCAGACCAGATTGGGTTCTCATGTAATGCGATGGCAAGTGTGCCTGCCTGCAGGTGGGAGCTACGCTAACTTCATCCACTGTAACCTGTGCTGTGGACATTTCTGCCCTGGGTGGGTCTTCACAGGTGATCAAGTAGCTTTCTTGCAGTCATGGGGCTCAGGTACTCTTCAGAACTTCAGCAGTGCCAGCCCTTACCCATTGCTGAAGCATTAACCACATCCCTCTTCCCAAACAGACTGAGGCTCATAAGTAGAAACATTTTATTCTGATCAAACGTCTTAATCATTTCAAAGTGATTTAATTTGGAGGATAGCTTTTGCTCCAGGCAGCCTGATGTACTCCACCTTCTTGACTCTGTGTTGCCTTTCCAGTCAAGCCCAGAGCCAGCTTTGAAATTCTTCACTGATTATCAAGTGGTATAGTTGCACTGTTTTCAATTAAATGTATTCATTTATAGCAGTGCTTCTGCTGGGTGTGCTGTGAGTGCTGTGATCCAATTATTTCTTCATTGTAGGAGTAGATGCAGCTCCAGACAGAGTAAGAAGACTAAAATCCCCAAATGTCTGTTTCCTCAATGAAGCAAATGAACTATAGAAAATAATATGAATTCTAGGGTGTATGCAAGACAAGGAAGAATTGCATGTTTATAGCATACTTCAGAAAACAGAAGTGGGTCCCCTAGGTGTTTTTACCATCCAAACTTATATAAACATTGGGAACAGTTTGAATTTGGGGGTGACAGCTGTAGGTGCCAGGCACTTGGCTGAAGCAACAGCACTTAGTCCTGTCTTCAGAATTCTGAAAAACTGAGTCACACCTCTGGTTTGATTGTGTTCATTTTGCAGTTTCCTTGTGATTAAGAGGACTGGAAACACTCACCTGTCAACAAAGAAAAGAAAGTGGAAATGTTGAGCACAAAGCTCTGTTATCGGAGCTTTGCAAACTGCCTCGATTCCAGATATAACTATCTATCACCACAAGCAATAGCCAGCTATGACAGTGACTTACAAGGCTGTTTCACATTATCAGTTTCCTAGGTAAGCCATCTACTCATCTGGAAAATCACCACTTTATGCATGCACCATGTAGACTTTTGGGTTCACTCGCTCTCTCGTAGGTGTCACTGTTCTCACCGCACTCTCACAGATGCCACCATTGCTCTCAATTTTCAGACTTATTTGTGCCAGATGCTATCTGTTGAATGCAGCTGGAACCACCTAAAATAACCATGATATCAGGCATCAACAATATTCCTGTGTTGTTGTATCATTTGCATTTTTAGAAAACTAAAAATAAAGGTTAGGCAGGCTTTCATGTGTTTATGTGAAGTAAGAAACAATGTGCATGGAAGAAAATCCAGTAAATGGGTTTTAACTACAACACAGACACAAAAGAACTTAGAGATGTGAACTGTTAGAAGGTTACTCACAAATTGTCAATAGGTCACCTAGAAATTCTTGATGTCTGAAGATGAAACAACTCATTCTGCATGATACATCTTTCACACACTTTGTAATGCATAAGTTAAGGTTTTAAGCAACGTTTTTATTCAAATGTTACCCCTTTGGCATAGCTAAATCATGATGAGAAGAGGATGTTTTTCTGTTTTCCTTCCCGTTCTTATCACCTCTGGTAGAAAAGCTGCTTGATCATTACTATATCTTGAGTCTGCATGAATCTCATTGATTTTTCTTATTCCTTGTAAATCTGTATAAATGACAGATATGAATGGCCATAGAAGTGCTCTTGGAGGAAAATGACATTTTGGGGGAATTTGCAGGTAAAAACATTATTGGAAAGCAATAGATGTAATTTTTTTTTTTCCATCAGTATCAGAGAATAATTTTTCTTGTGAAAGGCAGCCTCTCAGTCATGTGAGGCTATGAAATGTTTTTTCATTTCTCCAGGGTTTCAAGCCTTGGGGGTTCTTATCCCCGAGTCCCATATATATAGATTCTTTTTAAAACTCATGATTTTAAGACTAATGCCAAGAATTTGCAGGGAAAGATTTTTACATACTTAATGTGACAAGGTACATGAGCTCAATTAGTCATAAGATACAATAGCAGAACATAACTAGTGGTCATTATGTGCTGCTTCTGTTCGGGTCATGATTGTTCCTTTCTGGGGCTATTTTAGCCGGAGACCAAGCTGCAGGAACTGCTTTGTTCAACTGTTTCTCACTTATGGTAGTTTCTGCGAAAGGTGTCAAACCCCTTTCATCTCTGCTATTTTGCCAACTAAAGGGTGGTCTTATTCTGTGCCCTTGATGTGATTAGTTGCCAAATGTTCAGGATGCTGAGCACATGTGACAATATACATTCAGAGTAATTCTAACCATCTAAATTTCCACAGTGGAAAAGTGAATTTTTATTGCTCAGTACTTTGAGCTGGAAATAGGTGAAGGTTTGGAGCTGAGTTGACTTTGTCATTCAAGGATTAATGTGGCAGCACAAGTTTAAAGGCACTCTGAATTTCAGGCTAACAGCTGACACTTTTCTTAACAATTAGTTTTAATATCCATCATTTAATTATTAGCTTGAAGGACACTGCAAATGAACACCATAGGTACCCCATTTACATGTTTAATTGGATTAGTCTCCTGACTTTCAGATTCTAGCAATTAATTTGTCTGGGCATTTTTTTCCGAGATAGCTAAATGATTAATCCTTTGTATTTCAGTGCATGGATTCACATCATACATTTCTACATTGAAAAATGAATTGCTCCTCTGCAGTGGTGTTCTGCTGTTGCTGTATGACCTGTTGTAGAACAAACATTGCTTCCTGAAATAAGTAGGTGTTACTTCTTAACATAGCTGTGCTTTAAATTTTGGCATAATTGAATTTATATCACCTGCAAATGTTTTTCTTTCAATTATGAAATCAAACTGAGAAAATCTAATGCCTACTGCTATGTGCGTGCAGAGTTGATAAGTAAAATTGAACATAGCAGTAAATTTTATTTATCTGTTTGATAATTAACATAGCTATTTGGGCAAAATAAGATGCAGTGACAAGGTTGTCATGATCATCTGTTAAAAACACTAATATTTAGGTTTTTCAAAAGGTTTAGAACCCATGGCTCTCATTAGATCCTTTGGGGCCAGACATGAGTTTTATATGTTTGTAATATATCTATATAATAGTCCCTCGTCCATTTGACTTCAAGGCACGACAACAGTATAAATCTCAATAATAAAGATGTCAGATTGAGATGTGTTCAGAAATCTCCATTACTCAGACCTCTCTTCTCACCCATGCTGCTTGTCAGCTTGGTCGTACATTTGGAAATTGGCAGATAAGAGGAGGGTCATCCTTAGAAGTTCAAGAGGGCCTTCAGGACCATGAAGGGCAAGAAAACACACCTGACTCTTCTGTCCTTCCATCCAGTTCTCCAGTGGTCACCAGAGGAATTTCTGGATATGATGGCACTGTTTATTTTGTCAAGATTTCTCCTTTCTTACACATTAAAACACTGACACTGGATTTGACACGGAATCCAAAAGTCGTGCCCGAGTTCCTTTTCCCTTGAGAGTTACCAGTAATGTCTCTCTAGAGACATAATGAATAGTCCTGTTGATACTGTGCAAAAAAGTTATCTTGGGTCTATACTGGTTTGCTGAAAGGTGTAAAGTTACCTTAGGTTTCACTCGACAAAGCATTCACATATATGAACTATCTGTTAATTATAATAATTACTCATGCATTTAAAATTGAGAAGCCCCATCCTGCAAAATAATGAGTATCCCCAGTCACCATAGAAGTCAGTGAATGCTACAAGGGCTGAGTGTGTCTCAATTTAAGATGTTCCCTTTTAACACCTTGGAGAATTAGGCCATAATCAGTGAAATATTCTGCTTGCAAGTCAGTGTCCTGAAAGCAGATCACTTGAATGGCAGTGATTTCACAGTTACTTCCATAGTATGTTTATTACCTTAAAAAAAAAAAAAAGAAAAAGCTACTTCACTAGTATCTAAGGTATAATTATACAGATAACATCAGAGGTAGCCACATGTAACTTATCTCTTCCCTGAGTTCAGTGTCACCTCATGGGTTATGTGATAGCTGCTTGACAGGTTTTGAAGGGTTATGGTTATACGATGATTTCCAAAAATAATTTCAGGTGACTTAAAGTAACTGATGGTAAGCAGATAACAGTGGGAAGCGTTGTTTCATATTAGCCATTTTTAGTTCAAAAGCATGGCAACATTTAATATACTATGTTCTTCAAAAAGCATTTGCTATTTATTTGTGACTCTTGCTGTTAATGACATGTCTACCCCCATGCTTGCACAAGGACTTCTAAAAATCTGCATGTTAAACTGAAACCTAACTGCATGACAATATCAGGTATTATTTTTAACTTGAGGAACTGCACTGTTGTCAGCTCCTCAAGAGTGTATGTTACCCTAGCCATGAAGGCTATGAATTGATAAAACCATCGGTTAGTGGCTGTTGTGTGGCTGCTACAGTAGTTCATGCTTTAGTTCATGGTTTTATTCTGAAGGCCACTGTGTCATTTGTTGTGTGTTGGTATGGTTTTTCACTAATGATGTATACGTAGGGTATGTTCATAGCCAAAATACTTCTTGCAGGTTCACTGGAGGCTTTGTCTCCACCTTGGTTTCAGTTCTCCAAGTCTTTTCCAGTTCTTTAGTGTCTTTGGGTAATCAGATGAGTAAAACAAAAAAAAATGAAATTAAATATGTGTATTAGTAGTATTATCAGACTAAACTCTTCTCTGGCACATATTTCTTTAGTTGTATCTTTGCATTTGTTATTACTGTTGAATAGAAGACAATAATTTTGGTAATGAGTTAGATTGTTTTAATAGTGACAGAATAGAAGAACATGTAGGACCAGGATACATAACATTAAAAATTGCATCTTTTAAGCCGCATTGAGGCTACAAGCTTTGCTAGCCAGATCTTAATCCTTTATTTAAAAAAACTCAACATAAACCAAACATTAGACAGTCCCCCTGGCAAAAGGCCAAAGCTGAACTCTTAGAGGAATACAAAAAAAATCCTGTAAGGCAGGTTTCACAGGGCTTTGGGTTTCAGCTCTTAATATAGTGCTACTTCCAAGTTCATTTCCTTGGAGGAGGGTTCTGTTGTCTTTCCCAATAGAAAATGTCTGTTTCTAAAAAGAATTGCAAAGGTTGTGATTCTCCATAATCATAACCGAACAAGGTCATTCTCATAGGAAATTACAGGGCAAGAGCCATGACAGCAAATCCAAGAGCAATGACAAAATCAGAAAACTCAGCTAATATTAATAATTTCTTATTGCAGGTATTACTATACTTCTCCAGTTGCACAAAAATGACAAGTCTGTATAAAACACAGAGCATGCCAATTGGGTATGTAAGGAAGGCTTTTTAGTGATGGTTTTTACTGCTGAGCACTCCTATTAGGATTACTTGGTGTTATGGAAGTTCTTTCCTTCCTCTTGTTGTATAGGTGGCTGAACCTACCAGCCCATGTTCAGTGGCCCATTCTTCTCCCAAGGGACACCAATAATTTGTGGTTATCTAAATTAATCTGCTGGGAATTTCTCCTAAATGGAGGCACTAATTGGAAGATGTAAAGCCTGCTGAGCTGCTGCCTGCCCCTCACTCTGCTGAGATGGAGCTTATAGCAGGGAGTAGACACAGCAGTGAAATTCAGACCAGCATTTTTAAACTGTTTTTAGCTGTTTCTTGCTAGAGCAAGAAATGTGTGAATATCTGAGCGGCGATCACCCTAACTGTACAGGAAGAATTTGTGACCTCCTTGTCCTCTGTGTGAGCATCTGTGGTCAAGCTCTAATTTTGTCTGTTGTAATTGCATTTTTTACTATTTTCCATTTATCAGAATAAAAGTCAATAGAAGCTGGACTGGAAATTTAGAAATCTGATTGTTGTGGTTTATTGATAAAAATCTTAAGTAGTCATGCTTGGGCTTAAAGCTCATGAGTTCTGAAAATTGATTTAATAATTTTCTAATCAATTGCAATAAATGCTGGAAGATGGTTATCTAAGCATTTCAGAACATACCTATTTAAATGTAATAACTGTTCCTAGGCACAAAGGAGTAGAAAGCAGTTGTCAACTGCATTTTGTCTCTGCTGAAGCAGGAGTCTTGGTGACCCCTTCAACATCAGTAAAGCTGGATTCAGGCTAGGTGGAACACGAAAACCATAGGCTGAGTGCCCTTCCCCTGGTTAGTGAATTGGCACTGATGGATAGCACACATAAGCTCACATTAGCTTGCTTTAAAGAGTGGGTGAATAGTTTGAATAAAATATTCCTTCATTTGTTGCCCTTGAGAGAACTCTCCAGTGATGTATAAAAGTATGAACGGCTTCTTTTCCTGTGGTTTGTCTGTTCTTTCCTTCCATTCCTGTGTGTTAGTGGTTTATACGCTCAGCCAAATTGTTACTGTTGTTTAAAATTCACTAGAAGCCAGGGGCCTCCATCAAAATTAAGCGGCCGTTGTGCGAGGATATACTGCGTAATAGGAAATGAACCCTGCTCTGAAGAGATACAGCTGAGGTGAAATATGAAGCTGTAGCCTCTTTGCCAACAAGGTGAAGAGACAAACACCTAGGTCCTGAAAATCAGTGGGAGCTCAGTCAGCCAAATGTCTTCATGGAGTTGGCCTTAAAGGCTCCTTGTTAAAATTCAGCATTATATGACAAACAGAGAAGTGAGTTCCAAGAAGGTTGGTATGTTGATGTGGTGGTAAAACTAGCTTGAGACCCCAAAGCTGCATTGCTCTGTTAGCTCTCTAGCAATGCTTGTTGGCTTGGGCACAGTGCCACGCTGATGCAGCTGTATTTCTTTCAACTCCAGGGCTAGATCACTTGGCTTATTAGCTTGGGAATCATGTGTATTTACATAGTTTAAACAACTCTTAAAGTCTATACAAGAGGAAAAAAAATAGCACCGAGTTCTTCAGGCCTAGACTAGTGTTGCTTCTGTATTTCCTTCATTGCTTCCCTCAGTAGTCACTCCTGTATATTACATAATTCTGCTGGAATAATTCAAAAGGAGAAATTACTGATGCATTAAATAATGTCTTTTGCTTAAAAGAAAAATTACTGAAATCTATATTCTTGAGGTTGCTACATATTTTGGGCTATGTTCAGCCTGTGCTAAAGCTAAAGGGACAGAAACGTATAAAACACTTTAAAAGGTAAAAAGGATGTCTCAGATCGGAATTACTCCTCTATCAGCTGGAGGGAAGCAAAGGTAGCCTCCCTGTGTCCTCTCCCAAGCAGGCAGTTTGGGTCATTTCCTCATAGTCAACATGAGGACTGTTCAAAAAACGTTCACCAGGCTCTCAGTAGTGCCCTTGGTCAAAATTGCAGGTAGACACACGAAAAAGCCATAAATCCTGGCCGGATATGTTTACGGCATCTTGCTGCTGTGCTCTCTGCTTCCTGTGTGTCTTCCAAATCACGTCTGCAGTAAATGTGCCGACAAAACCAAGCTTTAGTGCTGCCAGTGCTTCAGAGTCGATATTGTTGCAGAAGAGGCAGCTGGGTTCCCCCACGCTTTGTGCACCATAACCCCGCCGACAGCTCAAGGGGTTATTCCACGCACTGTCTCTGGTGGCTGATAATGGCAAGGGAAGGGCGCAAGTTGGTTGGAAATCGCCGGAAGGAATGAACCTGCTGCATTGACAGATCAGAAATGTTAATTCTGACCTGAAAAGAGAAGCAGCACGACGGTGTGGCTAAGCCTTTTTTTAAACAGAATTTTTTTCTCTCAGGAATTGCCTTTCCCAAACAGTGTGTTTATTTACTTGCTGATGAGATTTGTAACCTGAATCGATACTACTCTAGCCTTTGCTCGATGCAAGGATGTAAATACTAGTAGCAACAATGTGAATCACTCGCATTCCCAGAGCTCAAACAGGAACAATTTGTCAAGAGAATCCGTGACCTTCGCCATTTCACACCTAGCACTGCTCGGTGATGAGAGGGGTATTTTGGCATCTGCATGACTGAAATAGGAGTGGCGTGGACTCCCTCTGCAGTCCCCAAAGTTTGGTTCCGAGGTTACTATCCAGCTGGGCCGTGGTTGCAGGTGGGCCCAGAGCTCAGCCCCCTGCTCGCACCCCTCGTAGCTCAGTTGGGGTGGCAAGAAGAGGAGTAACTTGCCGGGAGGTGGCGTGAGATGGGGAATCCTGTGCTGAGTAATGGGAAAATGGAGGACCTTGGGCAATACAGCCTCACACGTGCAATGTATTTGCAGCATTTGCACCACTCTGCCTAGGTATTTTTTGTTGTGCACTGTCCTGAAAGAGTGTTATATTTCCCATGTATTTATGCTGGCTTTATCTCATGTACGCTGTCTCTGTTTCATGTTAGATAGAATGGCTTCAAAATTAGTTTGTAATTGGCTTCTGTGAATCATTGTAATTATGCTGCATACATGACATAATTCCTTGTCTGGAGAAAGTTCAGCAGCATTGTGAGAGGAAACGCTCCACTTTTACTAAATTCAGTCACATAAAGCATGGATTTACATATGATACTAGGAAAAAAAAAATCTCCCTTTGTGCTCCTACATAGTATTTACTTAATGATTTCTCCACAACAGGCTTGCTGTGTGGCAGTTTGCACACGCAGTGCAGTTGCAACATCTCAGCTACATCTCTAACCTAAGGTGTGCAGAAAAATACTGCTTATTTCATGCTTATAGCCTGGATTCAGAAGTCTTGTTTCTTCAGATTGTTAATGTTAGCCGAGAGGACTAAAGAAATCTTGAATGGGAGCAGTGTCCCTGCTACGCTCTGCAGTCCATGAAGGCCCACATACGGCATGCAGTTTGGAAAGAAAGGCACACTGAAAAATGCAAGAGCATAATATATCAGGAGACTGGAAACAGCTGCAAAGCCTGAGAATTCTGTATCAAGAGAGACAAAGACAGTCTTTTGCCTTTACCGTACAACTTCATTCCAGAAGCAAGAAACAGACACTCACTGATACAGGTTTCCTTCCTTACACCTCAGAGTTAGGCTGCAAAGGTTAGACTATCAGGTTGTAAATTAGATGTGCTTATACTATCTCTATCAGCATTTGATAGCAACATTTTTATGACTTAATACAGGGACAAAAAATATGTTTTTCTAGTGTGAAAACCCTTGGAATGAGGTAACGTGTACACAGAAGAGTGAAACACCTTGTTAGGTATATGGAGGAAAGCCTTGTGTCTAAACGATTTGTCACAGACGCATGTGACCCAGTGCTGGGCTGAAGTAAGAGGAAAGTCATTAGGATATTTCTACCCACTTTTTAATGTGTTCTCCTAACCTTTGCTTTTTAGATCTAGCTGGAAACTGTAGTATTAAAATTAGGAGAAAGGACAGCATGATAAACAAAAAGTATGCCTGTAAAATCTGTTAAGATACCTTTCTCGCAAGATTTTCATCTTGGTGGCATGGGAAGAGAGGGTCGGGCTGGACAGAGGCTTGTTTGCACTGCAGAGAATATTTTATCATAATTTGGGCATTGCTATGCACTTTAATTCTGCCTGCACGTAGAAAACCTTACCTGATGGTGCCCCAAATAGACTTTGGTTTTGCAGTGGAGACACGGCCTACGTATCTAGTGAGTATGAACTATCCACTGCTAATCCAGGCACTTTCTGTAGCCCTGATACTATTTTGCAGCGTGGTTGCTTTACCCAAGATGAGGTTAGCTTAGTGGAACAAGCTTCCTTCAATATTCAGGTAATGCTGCAGTCCCAAAGCAGCATTTGCAAGGGTTGGCCTGCTGTTCCTAACCGAAGAATGAATTCTTTTGATATTGATCAGGTATTAATTAGCACTGGCAGCCTTCAGGAGTAAATCCTGATATAATTCAGTATTTTATAGATAGATATATTTAATAACTGCATAATAATAATAAAATATATAACAAACATAGGTAATTAAATTATTCAGAAATCTTAACTCCCTTTGAGTTCAATATTTAGCTAGATTTCTCTGTGTTCGGGCCTACTGCAACATCTAACCCTTCAGGAAAATTTGAAAGTAGCTTGCAAAAAAACTTTGGGAAGGTTATTTAAAAGTGTTTGGCTTGCACCCCATGCCGTGACATCGAGAGACTTGTCCAGGGGGCAAAGAAGGGCTTGGATTGACCCACATCATCTTGATCCAGTCTTTGTCATTCACACTTTAGATTTGGAGGTCCAAATAGCATAAACTCACTTGTCAGCAGGAGGATTAGCTCCTAAGGTTGAATTCATTTGGAGAGCTGTGTGAGAAGTCATCTTGATAAAAGCCTTAATAATGAATCATATTCTTTTGTGATAATGTTTTGAATCATTATTCAGAAAGCCCACCCTGTAGGGGCTTTTTGTGTGTAAAGCCTTTTAAATGTTTTAAGCTAATCTTTATTTTTAAAAAGAACCCTGCTCTCCATTCTGCTGTGCATATTATGTTTGATCAATGCTTTCTTTGTGCCTGGAAAGTGTATTTTTCTTTGTTGTTTTATTATTGTAACCTGCAACACTGTTACAGTTTAATACCAAAAAGCATCATTTTATGACTTTCTATATTTAAAGTTGGGGTTTTTTGGTGGTCCTAGGTTTAATGAAGTCCATTGATTGATTCTGGAAACATTTAGTTTAATTATTTTTGTGGTTTGTTTCTTTTTACAATGGTAATAATTAACAATTGGAAGAGTGTTCTATGATTTGTAAATTCTACATCTGTAGAAAATTTTTAAATCAAATCTGGGTGTTTTACCTTTAAAACATTGCTCTACTTCAAAGAGGAATTAATTAAAGAAATCATACTCTGATTTGTCCAGCTCAGACAGGTGGCAGCAATGCCCATTTGTGTCTCTGCAATTAAAGGAATTTTATTACTCAATTCTTAGCTGATTTTGCTAAGGGTAAAAAAACTACTAAAAAGGTAAGAGGATGCAAGTGAAATTGAATAGAGGAAGAATATATATGTGTTTAAGTGGAAATTTTGATTTTACCATTAGATTTAAAATTAGTTAATTGAGCTTCTTTATTCCTAACTGCTAGATTATTAGCGTGTTTCTATTTTAGCTAATGTTTAGGCAACCTGTGCATCTGAATTTTTCCTACATGTGTTTAGATACCCTGTTAAATTGATCCCTGACCTCTGGTAATTTTTGTTCTTCCTCTTGAAATATTTCTCAGTAACTTTCCAATACTGAAATTCCCAGAAACTAATGAAACATTCCATGCACATCCGTGTTCAATGGCATAATGCCCCCAGTTATGCAAACTAAAAGTGCTCAGTTGATGACTAATTAGCTGTTAAACAGTCCACTTCAGTTCTTTTTGTAATCTTCATTCTGTGCTCCTGCTGTTTCTTATAGCCTCAGTTTTCATGGAGAATGTACTGATATCCACTTATTCCTGAATAACTGTATATAGACTTTAATCAAATTGACATCATGCACCAAAATTGCATCCATTTTAGTTGAACAAATCCAAACATTAACCACTTGTTGAAGGCTACATTTCCACCCAGCCCACCCAAGTCTAGTGGTTTCTTGGCACTATTCAATGTAACCAAGAACTGCAAAATTAAAAAGATGCTCCCAAAATTCTAATGTAATTCTTGGACAGGTCCAGCTCCAGTTTGCCAGTGAAAGGTTTGCTGTTATCTTCAGTAAGAGCAGGATGATTCCTGGAGAAGAGGAGGCTGAGGGGAGACCTCATAACTCTCTACAACTACCTGAAGGGGGGTTGTAGTGAGGTGGGTGCTGGTCTCTTTTGTCAGGTGGCTGGAGATAGGATGAGAGGAAATGGCCTCAAGTTGAGGCAAGGGAGAGTTAGGTTAGATATCAGGAAAAATTTCTTTACTGAGAGGGTTGTCATACATTGGAATAGGCTTCCCAGGGAAGTGGTCAAGTCACCATCCCTGGAGGTATTTAAAAAGCGCATAGATGAGGGGCTCTGTGCCATGGTTTAGTGGTCATGGATGATGGTTGGACTCTATCTTGAAGGTCTTTTCCAACCTAAATGATTCTATGATTCTATGATTTCGATATGTAATGCTTTAAGACTTTAAGTTCTGACTGCCTGGTACAGGCTGATTCATTAATGCCCTCTCTGTATAATCAATGCAGAGAAAGCCTTAGGAATCCTGAAACCAGAACAGGTGACAGAGAGGCAGAGCTGTCAGGTTTGTCATCTGCAGCTTTATTTCTTGTCTCTTGTTACTTTAAAATATTTTTTTGAAGGTGTCTATGTTCTCTTCCTCTTGCTCCCTTTGAAAGCATGGGCAAAATAAGGCTTAGTGTACAGGATTTTCTTTTTTCTGTAAGGTCTGATCCCTATTAATTAAAGCAATTAGCAACCATTGGGTCTTGCCTGTTCTTTTCTCATGCAGAGAAAATGATTCATCCAAAGCAGCTAACAAGTGGCAGGTTCAGAATAAAAATTAGTCACTAATGGTATTTTTTTTATCTGTGGAACTCCTTGCCCCGGGATGTTGTTGGTGCTAAAAGTTAACATGAATTTAAGGAGAAACTGGACAACCTCATAGCAGAGAAATCCTCTGATGTCTATGAAAAATGCCTAACCACAAATTGGTGGAGAAGTATTTTAAGGAACTATTGATATGTATCTTGCCCTTTCCTTATGTCTTTTAAGCATCCATTTTTGGCTACTGTCAAAGGCAGGCTATTAGGATAAATTGGTCTTTGTTTGACACACTAGTGCTGCTCTTGTAATCCATTAAGGCTTCAGCCTGCTTGTTTCGTAGGCTATATTAAAAATAGTGTGGTCTTGTAACCAGAAACTTTAGTTTGGGGGGTGAAGTTCCACTCTTTTTGTGTGGTTTTTTTTATTGTTTCGGCTATTTAATTCCATAATAAGCATGTTTTAATTTATTCCTTGTAGCTGGCATGATGGTCAGTTCACAAAATTACCATTTTCAGTTGCCTCCAAAAGCCTATAAATCAAAGATGTATTTTGCTAGTATCTATAAGTTTTCCCCAGCATAATAGTAAATATAAGACAGTCCTTGTAATCTTGTTTTCTTTCAGTGGTAAAATGGACGAAGTCTAAAAAAGATTTTTTTTTTTATTTTATTATTTTTTTTTTTTTAATGGAATGAGCTACACAGTTTTGTGGGGGTTTGTCCACAAAAATTGAAAAAATAGGTGTATACATTTCCACTCAGTTCACACCTCCTCAGCACCTGTTCGATGTTGGCCCTTGCAGGAAAACCAGAATGACTTATGCATAGGTGATAAAATTTTCTTAGATGTCTGTGAGCTTGTCATGACCTATGCATGAAATGTTTAGCCAGGCCTTTTTCTTCTAAAGGCTTTCCGATAGGCATTATCCAGAAATCTAAATATAGAAGCAAATAAAAAAAAAGATTGTGAACTTCTCCTAGGCACACAATTTGCTAAACAGAAACATTTCTACTATTAAGGCAGTCAGCATGTAATGTTTAAGTAGCAGCTCAATGATAGTAAAATTGGACTTTTGAAGCAGCGTATTTTCAGCTAAACCACAGTATTTCTATGCAGTTTTATTGGAAACATTTAGTCCCTTTCAGCACCGCTCTTCCCCAGCCCGCTTTCTATCTTTGTAATTGGAAGGCTCTACAGCGTGGGCGCTTCGTTCCCTCTCTACCCTGAGTTTGGCCATAAGCATCAATCTCCTGTGGGTGAGGTGTCTGCTTTTAGCTCTGGTAAACTTAAAAATAGGCCTCTGTGCTGAAGACTGCGGAAGTTTTCTTCAGTTACAGGAATCTCTCTCCTCTGCAATTTTACAGCCAGATTGAAGGGAGAGAAAACACAGAGTGGTTTTGTTCACTTGTGCCCACTTGTTTGCCTGATGCTCTTGGGCAAAAATGTTTTTTTCCAAGTGTCTGTGGAGCAGCAAGTCACCCCATAACAGAACGGCCTCAAAGGAGATGGGGGATGACGCCTGCCTCCTGGGTTGTCTGGTTGTCACTGCGTACAGTGGGGAGATGGTGCTTTAGCAGACTGATGTGGGCTCTTCTTATCCTGAACATCAGCTATTCGCCCTGTCAGTACAAGACAACTTCTCAGTACAATCCTTTGCAATCCTATACTGGGGAGTCTGCTCTGGCAGGTATTGACATCAGTCTACTTGTCTTGAGAGTAGTCACTGCTTGGCACAGTTTGGTTTTGCTATGTGCTTGCGCACTATTCCACTCTTCTCTAGTTGCTTTGCCCTCCTTGAAGTCCCTAGCAATCACTTTGCTGTGACCTACACCCTCTGGCTAGGCAGCTAAATACTGTATTTTCTTCGAGTTTGCTGCAGTGATGTAAAGCTTTATCACGTAAGTTATGCATTGCTTTAGCTCAATTATTTGCTATATCAGTGCCTGTATACTTAAGGAGGTGTATATTATATGTATATTTTTAAATAAGGTCTTTGAATGCAGCCATTAAGTTTTAGCATTTACCTTTAGTATGAACAGTTGCAAATTTTGTGCAAAAATGGTATTAAAAATTTTCTGATGTAGTTGCTAGCAAAACAACCACCATCAGAAGGGAAAATATGACGGTGAACAGTATATATAGAATAAAAATATTTTTTTCAAGAGGATCTTGCAAAAACCAGCTCTGAATAAGAGGCAACTGCATGACCCAGAATGAGTGTATAGAGGTCTAATGCCCCTGGCTGATTTAAGCAGATGCCAGAAAACTTAACCTGTTTGGTGATTGCTAAATTCCTATTGTATGAGACAAGTTACTGCACAGAGCCTGATGAACAGGTGTTAAAATGTTACTACATCCAGCATCATCCACAGATCTTATCACCTAACAAATTAAATTTGGGGGTCACTGGAAACAGTGGTGGCTGAAGCAACTTTTGAACTGTGACCTCTGAGGTTCTGATGTCCAGGTATCTATCATGAGACATACTTGCAGGTGAGAAGCAAATGGGAATTTTTTCTAGCAAGATTATTCAGAGGCAACTTTCTTGTGCTAAAGGATCTTAGCGTGAATTTAGAATAACCTGAAAATTTTCAGCAAAGTATTTTCTTACAGTTTCAGATTCTCTTCCAAGCTTTTGCCAGTCCAAGACAGATCACAGTATCTCTTACACTCTTGCTTTATTTTGCAATGCAAAAAAATTAGGAGGTATTTTTTCATTTGAAGAGAAATATCTATCTTCATATCTTATCTTATCATTTAAAAAGGTTATACATTTTGAAAAATCTTCAGTTTCAACCTTTGAGAAGTGTGGAGCTTTGCACAGGGCTTATTTTAGACTTTTCTGTTATAGTTACTCAAGCGAAGTAAAGGTAAACTAAAAATCAACCCTGACATTGTTCTAAATCTAGATTTTGGCAACCAAAAATAGTTTTATTCATTGCATTCAGTAGAACAGCATAAATTGGAGTTTCTGAAAAATCTAGCTGTTCTTTCTTCAGATGTCAGATAACAAAGTGAGATAGTTTCTGTCACCAAACTTCACAAATTTGTGTTTTTCTTCAGTATAGTCTCCTACCCAAAGATGATAGTACAAAACAGAAGGTAATAAAAAGTAATTTATGGTATTGTCCAAGTTGCTCTTCTCTGAGGAATTAAAATATTTTCAAACTTTCCCCATCTATTTATATGATGCTATTTTAATTGCTTGTCAGTGGCTTGGAAAAGGGCGGGTGACGAATTGCGCCCACAGGAATGTTTGGCACATAATTTTTTTGGACTTTCAATTTGATGCAGCTCACTCGAGGCAATAAACATGACATTCCTGGAAAAGGAGTATATTACAGTCAACTTGATGTCACGATTATTAATCCCCAGTCAATCACAGAACTTTCTGTGACAAACTAAATTAAAAAAAACCAAACAACCCAAACCCACACCAAAAAAACCCACCTCCACCCCCCCAGAAACCAAACCAACCCCGAAAAAACAAAACCATGCAAGCATTTGGTCTCCCCACTTTTCTCCCACCCAGCCCCAAATCTTAAAACAGTACAGTGCACTTTCAGGTGTTTAACAATCTGGGCAAAGACATTATGGGTATTATTATGGGTTTATTGATCTCTTAAGGAGAATGTAATACACTGTAAAAGAAAATAGTTATCTGAGAAATTGTTTTTCAAGAACGGAGAATGAAACACCATGACTGAACTGGCAGGAATGGTGTCTTGAACACAGAGGAGAGTAGTGGAATGATTATAGCAAAGGATGATAAGGGCTCCAGGATTTTTCGGTTTGTCCTCACTGCTGTCACTGATTCATTATATTTTATAAGTACATTGTGCAAGTTATTTGTAAACTACCTATTGCAAAACTTGGCTGCTAGTGTCCTTTTGTATAGATGTCTTGTTTGCTTTTTGTCATTTTAATGGTTTTTTTCATACTGATGATGTACATACTTCTCACCTTCGCAATGAACTCCAGAAGCATATGAAAACCTCTTGTTTTGGGGCTTTGTAACTGAAATCCTGCTCAGCTAAAAAATTTGATCATGCCTCTCTGTTGATGAAGCTATAAGCATCTATAGGCAAATATAAGCACTGAATCTTGTTGTCATGGTTTAACCCCAGCCAGCAACTAAGCACCACGCAGCCACTCACTCACTTCCCCCACCCCCAGTGGGATGGGGGAGG
>JAVJGG010000032.1:26096003-26138882 GCA_035590195.1 Aviceda cuculoides
TCCTTGTTGTGATTTGATTGGTAGTAAATTAAATTGATTTCGTTTTTTCCCCAAGTTGAGCCTGTCTGTCACCCATGACCATAAGTGGGGAGTGATCCCTCCCTGTCCTTGTCTCGACCCACGAGGTTTTCTTTATCTTTTCTCCCCATCCCACCAGGGCCGGGGCGGAGCAGTGGAGGGGAGTGAGCGAGCAGCTGGATGGTGCTTTGTTACCAGCTGGGCTTAAACCATGACACGTGTGACAGGCTAGCCACCCACAGAGAGTGACATAAACATGCCCACTTACCTAGTGGTTTTTGTGTACAGTCCCTGGCTTCCTTACAGGTAGGTAGAGCACAACGTCGAGTGTTGTGTGGAGAGACTTGCTGGTGATTTCCAGCAATTAGTTTTGGAGGTTCAAGGAAATAGTAATCTGATACCATTATAGCTCACAGCTGCCCTTAGCCACAGAGAAATGGCAAAGAATGAGAGAAATTTCTGATCTAACCAGTAGCTTTGTGAGAACATAATTTTAGTTGTTTTCATTTCCATTTGTGATTTATACAGCAGTCTGTTCTATCAGTTAAACCATCACACAGGAGACACAAAATTGAAAATTCTAAGGTCTTGATCACAATTATTTAGCCAGAAGTTTTTCAGTAATTGTGATACACTTTGAAAAATTGCATCATTCAGGAACCATGACACAGGCAGTTCCCTTGCATCCTCACCTGAAAGAACACTGTATAAAGTATCATAAAATACGTAAGAAACTAGCTGTCCTGACACCCACTTGACCCAACCTCTGTGTCTCTATTCATGACTGTCTGATTCCTTTTTGAGCCAGAAAGATTTTGCAGCAGTTTTTGTAATATTCTGTACAATTTGAGAGGGAGGGGAGAGAAATATAACAGTGGAGATATACATTAGACTCTGAAATCTGTTTTTCTACCAACAATCATAGAGTTCCTGCATGCTTCGAACACTTGCTGGAAATAGCAGACCCTCCATATTTGATTTTTGGAGTCCTTAAAAGGAGGCAGATTTTTGGCTAATTGCAGATCTCGCTTCACTCCAAAAAGAGGAAAGAATCCTGTGGCAAAAAAAGGGTGGTGAATTCACATGTTTCACCACCCACTTGTGCAGGATAACCACAGCACTATCCTTCCCAGGGGATCTTCCGAGATTAAGATTCCTCCTCTGTCTCTCTGACTTTCTGCACTTCGGAGATTGTAGGGAAGGTGACCCCACCTCGCTATACCCCTTACGCCTCACCCGTGTGGAAAAAACATTCCCTTGATTACCTCCACTGTCTTTTGGAAACATGACTCCCAGCATCCCCTGTGGTTTGCTCCAGTTTTTGTTTGCAGAGAAGGCAGATGATGAAAGATGGAGCAGCGACGTTTCGCATACAGCCCAGTTATTCACGCTGAGCCCTATCCACAATGGGGTGTCTGTCGGCACCTTTCGCCATGTCAGCAGAACCACTGACAGTCTAAGAAGAGAGGGAGAAAAAACAATGGCAATAAAAACCAGAAATGCCATTCATAAAATTTCCTCTTTGTGTGGATGCTGCTTTATAGGATATTTCAATCCCTTCAAAATCAGTCTGAGAACTATTCAAAATAATAAAGGAATGTGGCTCAATTTCTGGCTGTAAGATAAGTGACGTGAAAGAAAAGTTATGAAGCTAAGTGGAAGGAGTACAGCCAGTATTGGTACTCTGGATATATTTGAACAGAAACAAAAAAGACTGAGGTATATAGTTATCTCTCGAAGATTGATTTTAAGGCAATTGAAGGGATTCACCAAGTAATAAAATACTTACCTGAAGCCGTTTTCCTTTTTCTTACCAGACAAAATAGAGATAATTGAAATAAAAGTTTGTGCAATAAAGTTTTCTTCCAGTATTTTTACTGTCATTCCTCAAGAAAGAGAAGGAACTGGTGGATAACTACATCTCAAAATTAAAACGAGCCACGAATAGTGGAATAAATGCTGCACAGGCCTAGTGTGCAATGATGCCATTGTGGGTGCCGATTCAGTTTATAATGGACATAGTTAAACATCATGAGATCAAAAGTTTACCCATCGGAAAATTAACAGAATTAATAAAGCTATAATATTTATTGGTCAATTAAATTAGGAAAAATCACAGTACATTTACGGAGCAGAAAAGAAACTAGCACTTTTGCTCATTGTTAACCTCATCTCTATGAACGACATCTAATTTCACAAAATATGCAAGAAGGAAATGGATACCAAAACCACATAACTATATAATCAAATCCAGAAGCTGTTCCAAAACTTACCAAGTAGAAAGGCCTAATTGCTCTTTAAATCGCACCTGTTTAGCTCTGTCCTGTTGCACGAATACAGACGCTGATCTCATACACAGTTGGGTTCCTTCGTCCATCCCTTTAGCCCCGGTATGAGACCAGCTACTTGGTGCAGATGGCTCCCTGGCCCCCAGTGTGTCATGGAGATCGTCCAGCCCTGCGTGCCAAGGGGGAGCAAAGGAAACGGCCCATCCCCTGAGGCTCGATATGAGGCCTTCGGGTATTTGTAAGCCACTAGAAGAACTGAAGGCCGTGGGAACAAAATAGGATGGGGTCCCTTCAGCCAGCCTTGCCCGAGTGGTCTCAGGAGGGTTTGCCCTCTTCAGGAGGACCGAGTGGTTCCACCACAGTGATCTGGAGCAAGACACTGGGAGGACCACGCTGCAGAGCGAGTCCCCACTCCTCCTTGCTCCTCCTTGCAAGTCCTTCCCCCCATTCGAGTCTCTCTCTGTCTTCTCCTTCCACCCTCCCCACAGCCCGACGGTGAGTTTCCGGTGTTCTCCACGAGACAGCCTGGCCCCAGCCAGACTACGACCCCCCCCTCCTGAGAGAGGAGCCCAGCTGCTTTAGACCAGTTCCCCAGCAGCCGTGACCGGCGGAGGCACGGCTCACCGCTCCACCGCCCGCTGCCGCACGGCCACTGCCACGCTGCCGGCAGAGGCCGGGCGCAGGGCGGCCACGGGTCCTCGTCCCCAGCTTGCCCTCAGCCTGCACGGGCTCCCTTTCCCGCTGGGCAGAGGGTCTCGTCTGGGGAGAGTCCTCGAGGAAAACCTCCGGAAAAAGCATAGAGAATGTAATACCGCAGCGTAATGATCAGCGACGGGATTCAGGGCGCCGAGTTTGTTTGACAAAATGAAACAAAGGCGGGAATATCAATAGACGTACGTTAATAAAAGACATCTTACGGATTTTCATCCATTAAATACATATGGCTTAATTCGCTTTAAATATTTTTCCCAGTGAGAGTCAGGAGTAGATTCCTTGAACAGCCTTCTATATCCTAAATGTAAACATAATAACTGAAAAGAGTTTAAAGCCAGTTTAAGAGTTATTCCAAGGAGAAGGACATGAAAAGAAAGAATGAGGTAAACGGGCTCTAGTTAAAGTTAAAAAGTAGGTATTATTTACTGCTTTTCTTTGGAGAACTATCAGGCAGCGTGGATATCATGAAGTTGCTGTGGGGAAAAGAAATGAACCAACAAATCTCTGCGGACTGCCAGAAGCACACAGTGCTTAGCACTATTGTCAGTACAGTTTCTCCCTCGTGGCTTGAACAACGCTTGAAAGTTATGATTAGATACAATCGAAACAGCCAGTGTACACAACAAAAGGCGGGAGAGAACTCATTGTTAAAAAAAAGCCAATTAATGCATTTTGTAAGATTGAGGCAAAAAGTAGCCTTCAGAGCATATTTCAGAGGAATATGACCTATCTTCTTCTCTAATATGCACACAAACTTTTGAGATACATGAGTGACAGCTGTGAGTGCAGGATACGTGGAATTCTTTAACTTGTGTCAGGAGAAAAAAAATCCATAACTGACTTTCACTGAAGGGACTTCCTCAAACCTTGGGCCCAGAAATGGGCTGATTATAAACTTCAGTCCCACTGTTTGACGTTAGCCAAGGTGACTTTTGTTCCTGTTCAACCACGTGCAAGCTGGTTTAGTAGCTACTGTTGTTCCTTACCAATGTCATCTAAGTCCTTGAAGCACGTGTTTTTCTTATTTCTCACCATTTTTCAGTCATGCCTACACACACAAAGAAAGCTTTTTACTATGTGGTTTCAAAATTAAATGTGTGCTATAGACATGTGGTTTGAAAGGATAAAAAAGGAACTAGAATGTCTTTGTTCTTTTACCATCTTAACCAAGGAACTATTTAGGGAAATTATGAATAAGCTAATTAAAATGCAGACCACACATGTTTTTAGTGACTGAGAAATAAATAATTGCAGTTAATGGTTTCCAAGATATGTTTTGCTAAAAACATACCATTTCCAGTCTATAATACACTTCTATTCCATATATAACACCTACTCTTCTGCTAGTGATATGGAAAATAGCTCCTGTTGTCAGCCATTCTATTTATTGTCAGTTAAAATCATGAATTAAAATAGGAAATATTACAGTTCCTTAGTGTCTTTTTTTTTAATTACGCATACAAAAGTTTAAAACTGTATTTTCCTGAAACGTGGATAATCACTGTATTAGTGATTAGTAAGATGTAATACTTTTACTTTTGCATATTCATGTTAGCAGTGTCTTAATAGTATCACAGCCATTGTGATAGTCTTTTCCATAAGGTGTTTTTGAGAACATTGTCTGCCAAGAGAGACTGTATCTGAATGGCTAAGTATAAGATTTCAATCTAAATAGCAACTGCAGAAATAAAACTATAAGCAAAGACAAAATACCATGGGAGGAAATGTTGATTTCTGATGGACATCCTCTGGTTACAGTTTTATGATTTCTGCTCCAGATTCCAAATGGAGAGAAGTCAGTCAGAAACGATTACGTTATATTTGTCCTTGCCCCTAAAGTTAGGGTATGTTTTCAATATATTTGATTTATTTCAGATTAATATGAACCACAAAGACTTTCAGAACAAGGTATGGTGCATTTCAGTGTAGCAGGTAGCATCTGTTCTGTCTCACAGAATGGCAGCTACCTCTGCAGACTGCAAAGTCCCATAAATTTAATGGTGCAGCCTACGGAAAACAGGATACTAATGGTTATATATCTATAGACAGAGATTCATGGTGCTAGAAAGGCCCATTCAATCATCTAGTTGGACTTTCTATATATTGAAGGGCTCTTAAATTTCACACTGTAGCCCACAATGCAGGAGTAAATACATAGCTAGTCATCTTTATCACTTATGGCAATTTGTACGGAGCTTCAGAAACCACACCGGCAGAGCCCGCAGGGTACCTGGGGAGGGACTGCCACGGCTTCTAGGACAGAGGAAGGACATCAACCAGAATGGATGCTCCTCTCTAAACCTGTTTCTTCAAGCTCACTTTCTTTCATGTCTGTGCTGCTTTCACATAAAAGTCTGGGCACTGTGGGCCTGCAACTGTGAAAAGTTACTGAAATACAGACTTGGCTTCTTCTGCAGCCTAACAAGCTGTAGCACTTGGGGCCAGAAGTCTTGGGGGGGGAAACGGAGTCAGGGACTATAGGAAGAGAGAGTAAGATGGTGGCAGGTCTGCGTTTCTGATGGTGGGGTTTTTGAGATTCTGATGGCCTTCATTAAGCCTAAGCTTAATGGTATCTGTAAAGGCTGAAATTAGTGTGTGCCATTCATAGGAAACAGTAAGGTGAGTAGTGTCAACACAGAAGACTTCAGGGAAAATGCCTGACTTGAAGGTCAAGAGCTTTACAGTGTAAATTCTGGTGTTATCACAGAAAATTTGCCAGGTTTAGAGTGTAACCAAGAAACCTAGAGTCTTCTGAAGCTGACTTCAGGATGGACCATAGATACATATTCAATTCAAAAAAATTGCAGTCATGGTTTTACATGTGTGCCTAAGGGTATAAGCAGCTCTTTCCCAAAGATCTCAACACATGGCAATTCATTAGAAATGCACAGACTTAAAGACACTGAGTTGTCTTATCTTTTCTACTCATCTGTACTGCAGAAATGGGACTTAGCAGAATGGGACATGGTATTTGCTTTAAAATGCTGTAGAAACTTGGTTTGAAATGCTATACCTTGATGTGTGACATCCTGGAGCAGACTAAGATTTGCTAAACTCAGCCTCCAGTGCTCAGTTTTTGACAGTCAGGCATAACTGGCCCACTCTGAATTATATGACCATCCCTTCCAGAAACAAGTATCTGTGTACTTGAACTCAGAGATGAGCATACAGGTCCCAATATTGAATACATATGCTATATACAGTTTTCTGTCACTACAATGCCTTTTTCATCCTATGTTGCATTCATTTCCCTCTTTCATTAAGCTTGCTTTCCAGATAGTTGGTTAAGTTAATGTATTTGCACTTGGCTCATGCATTAATCTCTGCAAACTATATGACATTTTGCATACTGCACACCTTGTCATAAATTATTACTTACTTCAAAGTATGTATCACTCTGTATTTCTAACCACTCTAAATAAAGGTAAAGCAATGCATCAGCTACTGGTGACTCGCAAAATAACGTTGACAAAAGGAAGCCATTCACAAATAGAGAAATAATGAAGATCTCTTTTCAATCTAATGGGCATTAGGGGAAGTATTTTAAAGTTCAGCATGTATTTTGAATTTTAATATACAAGTTTACTAACACAACTCCTAGAGCTGGCCACGAATTCTAAGAAGGATGAGAAAATGTCACTGCGCTATGAGATAAGGAGTCACTTAATCTTCTCTGTCTTATTCCCTCCTTTGTTCAATTTTCTTTTATTAACACAAGAACAACAGGTTTCTTTAGGTCTTGAAGTATTCTTATTTATTTCCCTTTGCTGAAGTTCAGTTCTGTAGTGAAAAGCTAACTAGCTGGGGGTTTGCACAGTGTCTGTCATTCCTTGCTATCAGTTGCTGTGATATGGAACAAAACGAAGAGCTCTTAATATATGCAGTGAGGAAGGTTGGATAGACTTCCGCAGCTCTTCAAATCAGAGGCACAACGCACCACTCCCTGGATACAAACCACCCCAGCATTCCTGATCATCCCTCTGGAGTTGTGGGAACTCATTGGGAAGATAAATCTTCTAGAATCACACCATGTTCCAATGGGAAAAATTAATCAACAGAAGCCATTTTCCTCTCAGTCTGACTAATTTGACACGTTTTCATCATCAAGCAAATGGAAAATTATATTCATCCTGATAGTCTTTTATCCAGGCACACAGTGGTAAAAGGCAAGAGTTGCAAGCAAAAATGTAAAACCTGCAGTTGTGAGCCCAGAGGTGCTCAGGTGGTTTCAAAGCAAATTACAAATGCTTGTTAGGAGTGGTGCTCAATGTTTTAATTGTGGAATTTTCCTAGTAACAGTAACAAAAACCCACTCAACGCATCAGGTAGAAAAAGAATGTCACGCTCTGCAATTTCAGGTGAAGTTTGGTGATGGTCACATCCACTGTGAATTTTAAAGTGTTTTAATAACACCAGGAATGCATCCAGATACAAGGCAGGTGTGTTCGTGTTTAGACAGACGTGGCATGGAGTGATACCAGCAAGCTTACGTCAGTCCTCCCTGAGGGCAGAAGACTTGCTGCAAAGTTGGAGAACGCTACTTATCTGCTCTGACTTCCTTGATGTCTGTTCTGTATTTTCCTGCATTCTCTCCGATACATTGATCTGATGCATTGCCTAGGTGTGGGATAAATTTGGCATGCCCTTGCTTCTCACCAGTATTGATGCAGTGGCTTTTCTTATGCTTGCTTTCCTGAAGGAATGGTTGTCCTCCGGAAAGACCTATTTCCTCCTTCTCTTAGTTCAACTTTGGAATCAAATCGAAACTTTGTTTTATTCTGTGGATTCTCCCACATAAATTTCTTTTTATCTTAGAAGTCAATTACAACAGTTAATCAAAAAGAATCTAGCAACATTACATGAGGTATGTGTGGGGCAATATATAAATGACAAATCTTGTTGCTGCAGGCTAGAAGGGAGATGCTACTTATGAAATATATTTTAGGAACTGAAAAGGCCAGAGTATTTCTAGGCTAGAGTTTACTAGCAACTTAAGTGCCCTTATCCCTGAAAGTCAGGCGACACATAAGCTGAAACCAGAGTTGTGACATTTGCAATTATTTTCAAGCACATACACGCACCTTCAGGGATAACATTTAAAGAAAGCAAAAACTAAGACAATAGACTTCTCTTTCCCTCTGTCTTTCAAGTGTTTGGAAGAGCAAAAATCTTCTATTGCAAAGACACCAATGAGCATTAATAAACTAAACGAACAGTTAAATGCTTTTATCATATCATGAGGAAAAACACACTTTAATTCCTTGTTATTGTCCAAGACGTTATTTGCTAAGGAAGCTTACATTTTAAAGGGCCAGGATAGAAGATCGGACTTGAAGCTGGGCTGAATTTCTGTTACATTGGTAATGTCAAAGTCCCCTTCCCACTCTTACTGGAAGACTGGTGAGTTCCCAGGAGGGCTAGTTATTGGCAAATCCCTCCTCACGTGAATTTCCTTTCACTTTGTATTACTCAGTTTCATCTAATTCACATTGCTTCTATTCTCAAGGGAAACCACTGCCCCCTGAGAGTTGTTCTGGCCCTTTTCTGTATTGAAAGCACTTCCCAGCATTGCCACCAGTAAATGTTATTAGCAGACACATCCTTTTTGTATCACAGATATTAATGAAAGAAGAAATGGGATCATCATGCAGTAGGCAAGGAGTATGGCAGGGAGATCAAAAGCACTTTATTTATAGCCTACAAACTAAAACCCAATCTTTGTTTTCAGTAGCAACAACAATGTTGAACATGAGGGCCAAAGCATGATTGCTAGTGGAACCTAGGATCTCAGCAGCAGAATAACAGCTTCTGGGGAAGAAGCAAACCCCCAGTGATCTCAGTACAGGGAACCAGATACACTTCATCCCAGAACTGCAAAAAACCCAACAGATTGAGTCACAAGCTGAGTAGTTAGGAATTTTTAATAAATTTTCAATTTGGAAAATACTATATGCTGGGAACAGAAAGATAATACCTTTATGGAAGTGCTAAAAATGAATGCATGCTACTGCTGGTCCACTACTCTGACCTCAATAAAGCAATAGAACAGTTATTTGAAGTAAGGAAAAGGGGGGGAAATGAGGTCTGCATTTTCTTTAATAGGAACTAATTTTCAAGAGGATAGATTAATATGACTGGACAAAACATCTGTCACAGAATAGCATGGGAAATGTTGGAATATATTTTAAGCATCTTGCAGGAGCTCTCTTCTACTGCTGCAGATGCCCAGACCACCCAAAGCAAGCAGCTTCCACTGAGAAGCAATAAAGCATGAAAAGGAAGTGACCCAAAGACAATGCAACCTCCAGTGGTGTTTGCTACAAAACAGATTGCCGAGTGATCACAGGGTAGGAGGGAAGAATAAAGGAGAAAGATAATCAGGATAGCAGAGCCACTCTCTCCACTAGCCATTTTCTAGCCTGCCTCACTTTGTAGGGGGGCAAACTGGGTTTAGTTGCGAGGCAGGGCAGGCAATTGCATTTCCATGGTCCTATCTGAACTACTCATGTTTTATTCCATCCATGCTTGCAGAAGTGAATGGGAAATCTCACCCTCTGCCTCTAAAAAAGCTTACATTACAGCTGAAACCCACCCAATAAAGCCTTTCTATGTACTTCATAAAAACAGGATTGTTAATTCAGCATCTGTACGTGAAGTTTACACTTTTTCTGTGTGCTGTTCCTGCAGAAGAGAAAATATACGATGTACTATGGATTTTGTTGTTTGTTACCATCAAACCTTGACCAAGTGAAATATTATCAGGGCAGGAGAGTAAAGGTACATCAGCTGTGAACTAGTGATGAGTGTTAAAAATCACAATCTCTGTAACATTCTACCCCTCAATCAGTACTCTACAGCATCTGCCTTTACTATCTAGAGCTACTGTATTTCTCCTCAGTATCTTTCCCTCTCTGAAATACTTCTAGCTGCTCAGTGAAAATAAATCTGCACAGCAAGGAGGCCTTGCTGGGCATCCTGGGGACTTAATGCCTCAACTACGAAAATGACACTCATACTGTCCTTTAAAAAAGATTGGCAGAAGATGCTGCAGAAGATCATCGTGCCATTAATACAAAGTGCCAAAAGCATAATTTTTTATCCTAAGCAATAATAGAGCAAATGATAAATGTTTGGGGTTTTAGCACTCGTTTGAGGCTAGGAAAACTAATATTTTACTTATGTGAGAGGGGGGAAAACAAGCAAAAGCCAGCAGGAATTTTTTTTGAGATGTGTAAGTGTTTTGCAACAGATGTTCTTAATGTCCTTCTTTCTAAATTACAAATGTTCAGCTTAGCTACTTCCCTGCACTTCACAGATGATAATTTCTACAAAAGGAATTTATCATTTCCTTACTAGTAGTGTTTGAGTCTGTTTCTTGTCAGTTCAAGCTCAGGTTTAACATAAAACCAGAAAGATGCAGGAAAAGCAAATTGGGGTGGCATACAGGGTGGTGCATTTCGTTGCCTTGTGACTGTAGGCAGCTGGGCCAAGGGCTCCTAAGGAAATTCATCCGGATTGTTAATCTCCAGCAGCATGGCCTGTAAAGCAAAGAGTGCAGAAAAATCACACAAAGTAGTGCAGTCCCGATGCACTATTGACAGCGGTGTTGGGCAACTAGGGACTTTGCAGCAGAGGAACAGGGAGAAATGAAAGACAAAAAGCCTTGGCTGAAGAGATGGGAGCTCTCACAGCATTTCTGAGGCAGGGAAGATGGCAAGTTGGAAGGAGCTTCACCAGCCACAGAGAGAGGCTGCTCTTAGGGTGGGTAATAGGATTGAAAGATCCGTAACCGTGTCAGTCTGCCCGGGGGAGACAGTGGCACAGAAGGCAGGTCTTCTGGCTTGTGTGAAGGGATTGAAGTGGGATCTCCACAGCTCCAGCCGAATCGCTCGAGGGCGACAGGTTTCAAGGCAATTCATTACCATGGCCACTTCTTCTTACTCATTTCTCTTGTTAAAAATTACTGACAGTAGAAATAACGGTCATAACACATGGGTTATGTTACGCACCTAAAAAAGAGTCGTATGGCACTTATGTTTCCTCCCTTAATACATTTTTTAAGGCTTGGTTGTTGGATGCAGGAAGAGGTAGGAACTACTGAGATACCAAACTCCTGATTAACACTTGGCAAATCTCCATTCCAATTTTTTCCACTACCACTTAAGCTATGCCTCCTGTGAATCAATAAAGACGATGTGGAATTGTAGGACTCTTGATCTTCATCCTGGAAATGTGCACCTAAAAAGGACTTTAGGCATTGAAAAAAGACCCACTTAATTTCCCCGCTATTGCTGTATCAATTACTTCAACATATTTTCAGTGGCTTTAGCCAGCTTTTATTTACATTAACCTTTCCAGCAACCTGATCCAAACACTTGTTTAATGCCTAATATTTATTTTTTGCTGACCTTTGTGGGTATGTGTTGCTCTCAGAAATCAAGCAGTTTGAAAATACTGACTTCTCAAGCATGAATCTAAGCAACTGGTTGAGCGTGGCTTATTTGGAGTGCTTTCTCTCATGCTTTGGGATTTGGGTTTTTTTTAATTTTAGTTTACATTTGTGACTGGTAGAATGGGGAGAAGGGAACCAAGACAGTACGGTATTGCTTGTTAGCTGAAAAAAACCTGCATTTTCCATCTTGCGCTGTAATAAGGCACCTTGAGACCTTGCAGCTTTGCTGTTCCCCTAGTCCTCTCCCACTCGGAGAGGGCTGCGGAGGGTAGTTTGGAGATACCTGCCCAGTTCATTGCTCCTGCCACCCAGATCTAGAGTTGAAGCCAGATTCTTAGAGCTAAGGATGATTGGAATAACCCAACAGTGGCTGATAACATGTCCAGGCCTAAGAGGCTGAAAAAGAGAAGGAAAAAAACCTTATTAATTTTGTGTCGGTGAAATGGAAATCAGCTGAAGGACAGGGAAGGGTTTGTCTGCCGGGGTGCAGAGCTGGACAAAGGCAGAGGAAAAACCAGGGAAGGCCCTGGCTGGGGAACTGAGCGGCGGAGCTGCAAGAGCACACCACAAGCAGGACAAATATGAAAGCCGACAGCCCCGGAGACCTGAAATACTCGGCCGCCAGCACTGCCTTTGTAATGGAAGTCCTCTCCTGCTCGCTCTGCCTCTGAAGGGCCCTCCTGCCAGGCTGAACAGAGAAGAAAGCCACAGGCACATCAACCCTTGGCTGCTCCGCCGCAGCGGTCGCCTGAAGGCTTCGGACGAACCCCACTGGCTCGGAAGGGTTTTGTGCCGAGAGCCATCCACGGCCGCTGAACCCAGGAACTCACCCTTAAGCATGCCCAAAACCTTTCCTGCTAAGTCCTTCTGCAACACCACCATTTCCTTGTAGACATTTAGGGAAGCTTCTGTTTAGGTGAGAGAGCTTTTTGAAAGTGTGAGTACATGGCTAGCTTGTTTGCACAGTAAAGCTTTCTTTTGAAAGGGAGAAGCCTCCGCAGTCCCCGATTTCTCTGAGTGCGTGCTGGGTAGAGGCTTTTACTATCCTAAGTGCTCCTCTAGGGCAGGTGTATTTGATTTTATGGAATGAAACTAATTAGTCGTATCTTTTTCCAATACCAGCTACATTATTTCTGCAAAACTTAAACTGTATCAGTGCTTAGGATGCATACAAATAATACAGGAGTGGTAAAAAGAAAGGAAAAAAAGTATTTTTCCTATACCTTACTCTCTATTTTAATAGAAAACACAATCAGTTCCACCATGTACAAGTATAATATTCCCTGGGTAAAGCAGCACTCTACTGCATCTACCTATTTATTGCTCAGTAAATGAATATTGGCTGGGTGAGTGCTGCACCACAGTCGTTGAGGAGTGGTGCAACATTGCCACCGTGTGTTCTGCACTGCGAATTGGCTTTACGGTCTCAGTACAGTTACCCTCCTTTTCGTGTTGTTTTAGAGAAATAAGAAAAAAATTAAAAGCAACTAAGTACTTTCTCCCTAACAAAATATTTTTTTATTGTGAACTTAGGTTCTCTGAAACAGTGCCCGGAGCATTTTGGAAGTCTTACGAGATGCTCAGCAAGCCCCACGTTGATCTTCTAATCCCATTTCCCAAACTGAATCACGTATTTGCTCTCACCCCTTTAACCCTCCTTGTCCAAGAGAAAAAAAACTTTTTAGTTAGTGACCTTTCTTCTCTCCCTGTCACCTTGCCCTTAAACCCATCATCCATTAGTCTCTTCAGAGAGTCAGCCAGCTAGCAGCACACGTGGGAGTCTCTTACTGCTCTCTTCTTGTGGGGCACAACTTGACTTAGCAATTAATGACCCCCGGCCTAAGTGGGAAATTCAAGAACTGAAATAGATCAGTTTGGTTTGGTTTTTTTCCCTAAAAATACTTTCTTTAATATTTTTGCTGAAACTGTCGACGGCATCTTTCCTAGAGTAATGCACTGGAAATCACATTCTAGTTACAGTGGGAATAATTAGTCATACACGACTGCCTTTATGCATCAGTGACATTTTCAATCATCTTTGAGACACTCTTCCATCTTTTAGAGGGGTTAGGTCTTGGCTAACTGTGATGCTGATACCAGCACTAGCAGAGTTCCCAAACCATCTATCTTTGCCTTTCAACAAGCTGGAGAATGTATTTTTTTACCTCTTGATGAAGAAAACTAAACATTGAAAATAGAACCTCAATGCAATCAAAATACAGCAGAGTGAATGTATATTATATTTTTGCTATTTTTCACCTGGGAGAACTAAAAAAGTACATAAATGTATGGCATCTGTGGTGACAGGAAAGACAAATTTAAATAAAAAAAAAGGAAAGAGGGGTTTTTTTGCATAATCCCTATTGATGGGAAGGTAGAGGCCTACATTGGACCATTCATGCCACCAATGCAAAAAGCAAATATGTGTTTGTACCAGCAGTGTGGAAAATAAATACATTTGTTTTCTCAGATACATTTACTGACTGCACTCAGTCAATTAAGCCTGATCATCAGTCAAGGTCACTGAAGCTACAGTCTCCAGTTGGTCCAAAAGACTGGCAGCAACCAGTATTGGCTGTATTGGCTCCCTCAGTGAGCCACAAGCAGATTTGTAACCTGTCCTCGAGAAAGTCAATCTTTACTGAATTAAGTAAGTGGTGCAAACTGCACCCCTCTGCCTAATGCCAGGCAATATCATGCAGCCATTCTGGTTACTGGCTTTGCCATTCTGGTCGATACTAAATATTTTTACTGGTACACCAGCCTAGAGAGCACATCCGACAGTGCTCCTTGCATACTGCTGTTTTCCAGCCCAATTCTGTCACAATTCAAAATGCTAGCTATTAAATCTAAGATTTCTAATTAAATTAAATCTCTAAATAATGCAGAACGCGCTAGCTCAGAACATGCCAGTCCTGTAGTCCTGCACTCACAGCCACGATTCTGCACCTCTGAAGTTCATTTCTAGCAGACATTTGCCTTCATGCTGCTGCAAGAAAGCTTGCTCTCCTTTCCCTAACCACAGTTACTAACTTCCTTTTATAAAAAAATCCCTCACCAGTTGGCCCTTCTCCAAGAAATCAGAAAGAACAGAGACCATGCAATGAGAGTATTGTTCCTCACTTGTACGGATTTCTATTTTTCATTGTTTATGGCCTGGGGATATTAGAAAAATGTGTGATAATAGTTTATCTGAGTTTAGACAGCTATGAGTGAATTCATAAGAGAGGTTCTCTGGTGGTGGACTCTTTCCTTTATTATTCTGCTCTTGGATATTTGGTTCTACAGAAAAGACCCAGCAGATCTCAGCATGAAAAACACGGTGCAGGTGAATACATTCCCAACAGGCAAGATCCATCAAGAAAAGTAAAGTTACCCAGTTGTACTAGTTTAGCAAGACAAGAAAATGTATATTATCAACAGAGACAGTTCAAGGATATTCTTATTTTATTTCAACAATATAATGTAACATCATTAATGATACAAGAACACACATTACTTGAAAACAGAGAATGTGTTGTTTCTTGTAATATTTAGAACATTTGAATTAAAAGCGTCATTTAAAAATCCTATTCTCAGCAAACACAACAAATGTAATTGCTTTTGCCTAAGAGCTTGAGGCAAAAATTGGTTTAAGCAGCAGCTAGTGCAGCAGCTACTGTAGATGCTACTATGAATTAGCTCTCAGTAGTTCATAGCTGCACAAGAGTTTGAGCATCACCTGTCAGTACTCGACAAACAGAATGGCTTACACTCCTCGCTTCAGTCCAGGGTGAGCAGAAAACACACCTGAAGCCTGACTACTCCAAAGCAGGGGCTGTCTTGGGGTTCAGGGGTCTGAGTCAGTCCCCAGTGTCGGTACAGGCTCCGAAGTCGAGCTCGGGTTTCTCCAAATTTTTGACCACAGGAGACATTTCAGACTCTTCACTGGAATTGGCTGTTTGTTTACTCCATTTAGCCTCTCTTCTATATAAAAGGCCCTAATAGCTTTTATGTCACATGCTCTGCAATGAACAGATAATTGCGTCAACCCAGCAAGAGCATGACTCACTAAGTGAGCAATATCCATTTTCAACAGGGCAAAAATATCGGTGTAGGCCCACTTAATTGTTCCATGATACAATTTAGCACTGCTATAGCATGTATTAAATTAATTAAAAGGCCTTCCTTCCCGTCAAAGGTATAATCAAGGCAATTTGCTTCCAAACATAATCAAGAAACTATGCAAGGAAAGCTTAGCAATACGAGCTATTTTTTCATGTGGAAAGTTAATTGATTTTCTATCATTTTTCCCCTCTGGGATTCAAATGAAGCTTTACAAAAGTTGTTGTTCTTTTATGTGTAATTGGTCCACTTGAACTTTTAGAGGTTACCTGAAACTACGCCAGCAAAGTACTTTTTTCTCTCCTTCTTCTGAGAGATTGTATCAACCATCATTAAAAAAAATGACCCGCAGGTCACAAAAAACTCCAGAGCGCTTAAAACAATTAACATTTAAAGCAAAGACACTTTACTGAGAGGTAGCAATCAGTTTCCTCTCCTATTGAATATATCAGCAAACATCTTTCCGAGTGTTAATAAGATGGGGGCGGTTTGAAGAAACACACATTTTTGTTTCCTCAATGCTTGGCACCAGAAGTAAAATTCCATCTGGATAAGAAAGGTTAGGGAAGGTGAACCAAAAAGCAAAATTGAACACTCAGTTAAACCAACAAGTGGTAATCAGTCTAGGCGGTGGTATTGTCCCCCAGCCATTCCTTTGGGGAGGACAGGGTGAGGCAGGGTTACGTGTAGGCATGTTTTGGAACAGAAAATAAATAAAAATTACATTCTCCTCCTCTTGGTAAGCTGCAGCTCCCTGGAAGTGTCCCAGAGAATTGGCAGTATTATACAAGAGCCCAACTACAAGAGACAGCAGTGAAGAGTTCGTGCGTTTGCTGTTGATTCTTATCGAGCTTCAGTGGGATGGGAGTATCAAGAGAAATTTAGCATGACCAAAAGACAGACTATTTTGAAATTGATCGAACTGAGTTTTGTTCCAAATTATTTCAACCAGCAGCACCTCCCTGATTTGGGTAATACGAATGCTTCAGAAAAATACAGGCTTAACTCAATACACATCTATTCAAATTGACAAGTGGCCAACCAAGGGGTTTCAACGGCCTCTTCAGCTCTCGGTACGGAGAAGGTTCCCTTTTCCTATTGAAAAATGTAGCAATGCCATACCCTGTTCTCTGTATATTACATTATATTATATTAATTGCTGTATAGCGTGGCAGTTAAGACCAATAAAAGCAAGAAGAAAAAACTGTAAAAGAAGCATGCCCTGCAAATATAAATTTGACAGTGGGTTTGGATTCTGGAAAAAAATTAACTTCACATATTCCAAAGTAAGACCAAACACCACGTCATTTACTTAGGCAAAGAGCTCAAGGCTGCGCCATGAAGTCATGAGCCACAGATCTACATGCAGACGCAGGTTTTCTCAAAAACCTAATGTGGTTCTGATCCAACATTCCACTTCGAAATTCTAAATTAAGCTGCTTTTCTAAGAGCAGGGGGGAAAAAAGCCATCTCTCCTATCTTACTGTGCAATTGTAATGCAACTAGACTGTTCAGAAAAGCAGAATATTTAAATAATACATCATTTCTCAATTTTGCAAATGCTGGCAGTGATGCTTCATAAATGGGTTGCCAGGCTGTGTACAAATCAAGGGTTTGTAGAGATGCGCTAGAACTAAAACAGTCAGAGTGAACCTGCATCACTAAACTAAACCATCCTTTTTTCCATTATCAGAATCGGAATCCCAAGATGGTAACAAAATTAACAAGTAAAATTCTTCAGACTTCAACCATTCATTCGCATGTACCTTAGAGGGAAAATATTAATCAAATCTTACTCCTGGCTGATGCAGTATTTGGTTCCTATAGCATATTCTCCAATATTTTTTTCAGATTTCTTTTAATTGACCTTAGCAAATCAGCTCCAACAACTTCCCTTTGTGGTACTTACAGAGTCTAGTATATCTGAATTTCAGCAAGTTGTTTTTCCTAAATTTAACATTACTTAATTTTACTTCATTCTTCATTTCATCACTTTGGTTCAGAGCACAGAGAGTTATGTTTTTTCAGTATCATCTCTGAAGGTTGACTTGGATCTGTTGATTCTGGGGCAGCGAGTGAAAAGTATCAGAACAATACACATTTCAAAAATGAAATTTGGGGAAGTATAGGATTACAGGCCGTACCAGACAAACACTCATTTGAACATTTGTGATCAGAGCCTAATCCTGCCAATTAGTAAATGCTCTCAGTTGCAAGCACCTTGTACATGTGGGTTTGGGGGTGGGGAGGGGTGTTATTCAGCCAGCTCTTTGGACAACCAAGATTCTTGTACAAATATTGCAAAAGAATATTTGCAACCTCTCTTCCCACTAGCTCCTTTCTTCCTGCTCTCAGCAGAAAGATACCCACTAGGCCATTATTTTTGGTACATTTTATTTTATTAATGTTCATGAACAGCAAATAAATCTGTGAAATTCAGGAAGTGCTTCACAACCTGAAACAAAGAGCCTTAAATGGATCACGATTTTGTTGTGGGAAATGCTATTCAGCTAGTGCGAGCTGTCGGTATTTTTGACAGTCTGGATTTTGAAATATGTTCGTTAACAGAAGCCTTGGTGGGCAGAAGAGCTGAAGTGTAAGCGGCTGGCTTAAACAAAGGCAATTTGGAATTAAATTTTCATTCAGTAAGCAGGCTGACCATTACTTGTATTCTCCTGATTGTTTGTTCTTGAAAGCTTTGCAGATGCTAAGCTTGTGCATGAAATGCTAACGGTGCTTTGATGTTTCCTGGCCCAGACACCAGCCTTCCACTTTTTTTAAATTTTATCCAGCAGGAAAGTAGCTCATTGGATTAATGTAGTCTCTTGTCAAGTTTAGGAAAGCTAGTTGCAAATCTGACGTAGGAAAGACAAAAACCAAAATAAGGAAAAGAGGATGAAAAAATGCATTTCAACATTTCTCTCTCAAAGAACAAATGGGCAATCTGCAGCAAATCTAAATGGCAGAATCACCACTTCCAAGTAATCAGCAGAATTTGTCCTCTAGCTAAGTTATTCTGAGGAGCATAAGCAACATAATAAATGACACTTGCCTCTTTCTAAGAATTATGCATATCATATTGCATATTACAAGGTTTTACGCATATGGACAAAAAAAGCACATGGATTCAAGAAAACTCATTAAACTTAATGCTTACTCGCTACAAGTACACACCTGCACTCCAGAAACAGTGCCACCAGAGTCCTCAACCACAACGGCCACAAAAGAACAAACTCTGTAGCAACATATTACAGAATGAAGCTAAAGCCTTAATTTATTGTGTTAGCGCTGCCACAAAATACACTGAAGAATCCCGCACAATTTTTAATCTCATTCTAATGGCTCAAGAGATAATAACTGTGTTGTAAATCCACATGAATTACAAAATGATTAGACTAATTTTTCATTTGGGCATTCAAACGTTCTCAAGAATTGTATGAAGTCAACAGAATATTTTAGTATGGTTCACTCTCTAGAAAAACACGATTTTCCATGTAATTGTACTGCCTTTAGAGTCCTTTTACCCATTATCTTCCTATAACGCACAGTTATTCCAACTGTTACATTCCATAGGTTCTCTTTATATAGGCAGGCCCCTGACTGCTTTGGCTTTTGTAATCCAGATGAGTACTAAGCAGCTGCTTGAGAAATGTTTGGTTAGAGATTTTTACAGTAGAGTACTTACTTCCCCAAAGTTTGGGAATATTCAGATCAAAGAGGGCTTTGAATATATAGAGAGAGTTTCCACAACCTGAAATTCAATGTGAAGTTAGATTTAGGGATTTTGTTCGGATCTATCTTTGCTTAATATTTTGAAACGTTTATGTGGATAGATGTACTGAACGAGACACCACAGAACACATAAAATTATAGATCGTTAATCAGGGGAATTTTATTATCTGTCCTTTTTGGAAGTGCTGTAAATGAGACAAATATTTCTGCATTTTCATAAGGCATTAAAATTGATTTCCACTTTAACTGTGGGGCACTGCAATTGCAAATAAAGTAGCCTATCTATAAAACTGCCAGTACCTTTTAACACTTGCTTTTCTTCTTGCAAACTTGTCATAAACAAGCACTAAACCTATCTTCCGTCTAACTCCGTGGCATTTCTCTCACACACCTGCAACGCTGGCTTACAGTACCTTACCAGCAAAACACAGGTGTCACCTCCAACAGCCAGCGATCACAAATTTACCAAACCCGTCATCTTTCGAGATGTTCTACAACTTAATACTATTTCAGAGAAAACTGTCGTGTTTTCCCAAGGGATGGGCAGGCATTTAGCACCTGGGAGACCCGCGTCTGCCCGAGACCCGCAAAGGTCTCTCAGTGGGAGGGTGCGTCCCTGCGAGAAGAGCCGGGACGCACGTGGCCCCTCCAGCCCACCTGTGCCAACAGACACCTCGCCACAAGAAAGCAGGCTGCGGTGGGGATGCCCGTCACCATCGCCAGCGCTCGGCCCCGCCGGGCAGGCTGCTCACCTCCCCGGGCCAGCGCAAACCCCTGTCGCAGGTCTCCTCGCTTCAGCGGGTGGCTTCAACACACCGAGGCCGAACGGCAGCCGCGGAGGAGGGCAGTCAGCCGCCGGTTCAGCGCAGCCCCAGGTGAACGGGCTCTAAGGAATCTCTGCCCCGACCCTTGCCAGTCATCGCTTTTCCATCGCGCGTCTTCAGGAGTATCACGTTCACGATGGCTGTAACACAAATCTCCGCTGAACAGAGGTGGGCAGCCACACTCGGCTAAATTATCCGGCAGGCTGGAGTGTGCACGGAGCCCCGGTACAAGACTGACGGTTCAGCTTCTTCGGTCAACTTTCGCAGTCGCTTTCTTTGCACGGCTGTAAGAATTCATACCCACGTAGGACCAAGCTACTGCTTAGACTCCCAAGTAAAACTGAAGGTAGAGGACAACAGGATACAAATCAGCCTGCTATCCAAGCAGACACGTTGATACCAAGTGGCTGTTTAGCCACACCATGACGTACATGAAGTTGCGGAATAAATAGGCATTAGGACTTACTTTAATTTCTGCATTTAGTGTTGCATCACTAACTAAGAGAGTCCACTTTTATAAGAAAGTATATGTTTTTACATAGGATGTCAGATCTTTTTAAAACAATTGCAAGATAAAGCAAAGTACACTTTCAATCCTTGCCAATATGCAGAGGCAAAAAAAAAAATCTTTAAAGGAGGTGGGAATCTTTAGTAGTTATGTATGTAATCAACTTTCATGATTTGAACAGGACTTGAAAATGTGAGATTTTTGTTAAAGCGAAAAGCAATGTTCTAAGCACACACCACTACAGAAACTCCAAAATGACCTCTGTAAAATTAGTAACTGAACAGTTAAAGACATGGTTTTTACATTTCATTTGCATTGGCTCTGCATTTAAATATCTTCCCATCATGATAATGGGTCATATATATAGCTATATATTCAGTAAAGTTAAATCAGGAATTGATTTGGCTCTGTATTCTTTCAGCTAAGACTGTAAATAGCAGGGTCTTGTCTGCTCTGTATGAATACAGATGGCCTCAGTGGAGTTTTGCCAGTTTATAGCAGCAGAAAATCAAGGCCAGAGGATCAAAGGGTCTTTTCCATAACAGCAGGGATTTGTTTCCATGCCATCTTCTTCAAAAGGTTCCAAATTATCCGGTGAGTACTCTCCATACTAAAATTATTTTCTTTCAGTGGCACTGTGTATATACAAGTGTATATAATGATACCTTTTTGCATTAATAGAAGTATATTTAGAACCATAACAATATCTGAGTTGGACAGATTTGTCTGTATCTCTTTTCATTTCTTCAAATTTATCTTATTCTTTCACACCCTTTATCTCAGCAAATAATTACAATTCCTTTTACACCCACAAGGAGTAACTCTGAGCATTAACAATATCCAAGCTTGCACCGCAGCCAGCCAAAGAAACAACCCTTCGAGTTCCTGCCCCAATGGAAGGACTACTACACTTTCCGTAAAACACAAGGAGTTCCTCCCCATAACTCAGGATCCATCAAGGCTGTTTTAAAGAAACAGTCAGTATCCTTCTGGCTACACCCAAGTGAGCAACACGTTTAATACGGATAAGCTCACCGACTGATGTGGATGCACATCTCTATTGCACTTTAGACATCAATGAAGTCATGAATACAAAGGGATTAGAGAGATGCATCACACAGCCTTCACTTCCAACGCGTTCACCCAACATCAGAGATCTTCCAGTTCAAAATCCTTGTCAGTGTGGTAGGGAGAAAATCGTATTCCTTACTGCAGCGGCCTCTAAGTCGATTCCAAGTAGCACTTGAAGTATCCTGTTCCATGCTTGAGTTTTGCCTTTTATTCTTTTGGAAATCAGGAAAGATGTTTAAAAAAAGACCATAAACAGAAAAGGAGAATGTCCCTCACCAACCCCTGTTGAAAATATTAAATATTAAAGAGAATACAAGCTAAAAGAGGAAAATACATATATTATTCAGACTCCAAACCACCTTGCAAACATTAAAACAATTCCAGGTAACTAACTCCATGTACATGTATGAAATTTAATATGCACATAAAGTATGTTCTTAAAAATGACAAGCTGGTAATGGAGAAGAGGAAAATATGCCTCCTCTGTGAAGGATAATCAAATGAAAGGTACAAGCCAAAATCAACCACAAAGGCAGGCCAATAAAATGTCATGTGCAGAAAATGTAGTCTGTGTTGCCTGTCTCCACTGTGATATTCATCTCTGCTAACAAAGAGAAAAAATCTTACTCGTGTGGTGTAAATGTAAGTGAATGATCCCCATTTCTCTGCGTAAGATGGATGTCACTAAAGAGTTCCAATATCGTTGGGTATTCTGCAACAAAGTGTTTCTTTATATCAAATGGAACCATATAATGACTATACTGAATGACACTTATGGAGCATAATAGGTACTCTGAACATTTGGTAAGAGAATCACCTCCCTAAGAGAGAAGGAACTGAACGGCTGGATGTATCTCTAATATACAGGGGAAAATTGATAATTAAATGAATGGAAAATGCACTTAGAGATCCAAGAGCTGATTTGGCCTGAAGATCATTATGAACCCCTGGACAAGTTTTCTCATTGACTCTACTGGCAATAGGATTCCAACAGGACTGATATATAGTTTGTGTCTTGTACCTTTCTAAAAAAAACACACAAAAAAAGTGCTGAATTCATCATTCTACAAACCCACAAAAGTTCACCTTTATTTATGGTTGATTCTTTGTCTGCAGGAGAGCAAGCTCTGTACACAGAGGTCTCCTAGACTGAAGGTTCCTTTATCTTTGCTACACATACACACATTAATGAGGTTGTCTCCCTTATTTTTCTGTCGAGGCTTTTAAAGGCTGACCTTGCTATCTTTCTACAGCAGTTCTCAATTTCTTCCTCCCAGATTTGCTCATGGAGCTCTTCCAGAACTTCTTATCCCTCCCATTTATACACATTATCTGTGTCTTCCAGAAGAAGACGGATTAATAATTAGATCTGCTCAAGAATTTTTAGCTGAATGTTTCACTGGAAAATTCCAGTTGGATCTGAAACACTTAATTCAAAATATCTTGGTTTCAACAAGACACTTCACTGAATTCAAATGAATTCACATTAAAAAAAAAAAAAGTGTCCTAAACAGCAGTAGCATCTGCTATACAGCCAATTGCATCAAAAACTGTTTTAACTACTGCACAGACACCCTTTTGAGTGTAGATGTTAAAAATAAATTTCTCATTACCTTCTACCAGCAAGGTCCTATACAGGCCAGTTTTTCTATACAACATACTTCTAGTTTTATATCACTCTCCTTAAACATCTTTTCCGAGACCACTTTCTTTTCTGTTTTTTGTTAATCTCACTCTTAAATTCTATCCCCCTAATCAAGGTAAATACCATTCCTCAAAATGAATGCTATTCAGATTTCAGTGGTGCATGATTATGTTCTACAAAATTCCTGATCCAGAAAATTTTCTTTGGAGCATCAAAGCACCTTTCTTTGCTTTTAGAAATAGCTGACAATGGAGCAGCCAACCAGCCACAGGGATTTCATCCAGAGCCTTTAAACAACTTGTGGTTTGGTCTTTAGTCTGTCTGCTCAGGCACTCTTCCCATATTCATCATGTTAATCACCCACTTCAGAAATAATGGAGATAGGCCAAGGACAAAATGTTAGTCAATAAACTTTAGCTGCTGTAGTTATACCAGAAAATGACCAATAATATGATTCAGTGTTGTGATGTTAAGCCAAGCCTCAACAGCAAAGGTTCTACAGTAAGCTGAAAAAAATCAATTCTAAGCACCTCATAGCAAGAGTAGATACCACCTCATGTCAGAGACGCACACTCTTCTCTCCCACCCATACTACCCGACCTTTACTCAACTCCAGAGTCCACTGTATTTCAGTGATGCTGAGCGTAAGCCATAAGCTGGTATTTGGAATCATCTCCTGTGAAAAAATGCAAAATCTGACAGCCTTCCAATGCCAATCCCTTTAATGGATGAGATCACTGTTTTTCCCTCTGTGTGGAAGGCTTTTTGTAGCAGTTCATGTTTAATTGTTAGGAGTTGCACCACGTCAATTTTGATCAAATCAAAAAGTTTATTGCAAACAGGAATATTAATTTCTCTGCAGAACTGAAGTAACTCAAAAGACAGAGGAAAAAAAACAGTATTTCCAGATTTATTGATTCATATAACTCTGCATATTAAAGTCTTGTAATGATGGGGAAAGAGTTTATAGACTGATTTGTCAGCTGCAAAAAGCTCTTATTTGCATTACTGAAAGAACCAGGCAAAAGGCAGCTTTAGGACTAGCTTTGTGCTAGTCAGGAACTGAGTCAGTCCCAAATATAAGCAAGAGTAGGCATAGAGCTATTTTGAATTCCACCAGCTTGTTTTGGTCCCATGGAGCAATTACTCTAGCATACCTAGTCTGAGCCAATACAGGATTCACCCCGCTTGAGGATTTTTCTACAAAAGGGAATTTATGGCTGTCATTTGAGACATCCTTCCAACTGCCTTGTACCACCTGGAAAACAACAAAGCAGTGGAGCACTGGGGCCTAACAATACTAAAGGTCACTGATCTACCCAAAAATCCTGTTGGCTTTAGGGACAAATACAGACCTCCTTAGCCAACCTGAATGCCTAAGCAAATCAGTGTACAGACATAAAAAGGATGGAAATAATACTTCCTCTCTGGCTGAAGGGCTACTATACAAGCAACTTTGGGCAAGCACCATCTTCCTATTCTGTTTTCATTAGGACTAGGAGGAGGTACAGGGAAAGGCAACCTCAGGCCTGAAGGCACCTTCATAGAACAAACAAAAAAATCTTGAGGAATTAATTTACTGGCCACATAGATAAAAACACTAAAGAAGGGTACAATGAAGAGCTAGATTTACCCCCTAAAAATGTTATTTCAACAGCACTGCACAGAATGCCTTTGACTCAGTCTTCAGCTCATGCTGACTTGACATCTGTCCCCGTTTTCTTCTCTTCAGACAACTCTGTAATGGCCTTCAGCTCAGCTTCAGAGAACTTAGGGGTCAGTGCCACATTGTCATAATCAAATTCTTCATCAAGTAAGAATGGTTGAACATCATCCCCTAGTAGCTGTAATGAGGAAAAACACATACATAAATAATACTGCTGCAAGTGATGATAAGGGAGCTCAAAATATAAACTTCTAATTAATATTTAATTAAACTATTTTTTCTGACTCTAGCACTCTCAGCTGATTAAGGTCTTTTTAAGTAAAAGAATAAATTCAATTATTCAATTTGACCTAATTTAAGCCATTTAATGTGCCCCATTTGTACTGTACTGTATCTGAATGAATATCATTAGCTAATTTTGCTCAAGGCAAGGAATCTGAAAACCTCCCTTGCACACATCTATTACATTCCTGCCACTTGTAGAGGCTGGGCTGTGGGGATATGGACAAGTTATGTACAGCTATGTTAAATTTCAAAGACAGATTCCCTATCCTTAAAATTTGGGCTAGTATCACACAAAGCTTCAGTGTACACGCATCTGATACTAATGTAACATGCTTCCCAGAACACAGTTTCAGCAAAGGAAATGCCTGGAATGAGCAAAATGACACATAATCAATTTTCAGACTCTAATAATTTCTTTTTACCATCTCAGAGATACACAATTGGCTGGTTTGGATTTCTTGTGTAATGAATGAAGAGTCTTACTGCATTTGCCAATATTTGCTTTGTTGACATACTGTATAGCATTCCTGTATTGCTTCTCATTGAAATATCTTAGAATAAACGCTCTGCCTATAAAATAAAATAATGAAAACAAATAACTATGGCATGCTGCATGCTGATAAGAAACAGCAGGGGGCCATGACACAAAAGATTTATGGTAACCAGTTACATAAAATTAATTCCAGAGCTACACAGGCGACACATCCTCACTGCCCAAACTGTACAGGAATGCTCCCTATCCTTTGAGAAGTTAATATAAAATGTCTAGAAATTTCAACCATGAAAAACAGCACATCTCCTCAAGGGCTCTCTGTTTCAAAGATTTAAGTACTTCAGTAGCAAATCAGAAAACGTTTAGATACATGCTTATTTTTTCAAACTTCTGACAAATCCTCAATGAAGCCAATGACTACTGATGCATTTGAAGTTAAGAATACACTTATTTGTTTTGCTGAAAGGGAGGAAGAACACTCAGCATCTTACGGTCACTGCTCAGTTTAGAAGGCACAGTATCCCACACAATTTCTGGTAACGTTTTGCAAGAAGCTATATTGACACAGTTAATGCCATCTAGTAAGTCAGAGAAGTGGTAGCTGGATTCCTTTCCGGTGGCTGGGCACCTGACAGACATGGCAACGAGTATCTTGCAAGTATCTACATTCTTTATTAATAAACTGTAATATTGCCTGATTGATCAGGATTTTTTTCTGGTTTTGTATAATTTTATTAATCATCTGTATTGCTTAATGTTCTAGGGACTTGGCTTACATTGGCTTCAATAGATGCTGGAGCATATAAATCATCCTAGATGCAGACCTGTAGACCATGGGCATTTATAAATGAGAAAAACAAATGCTGTGGATAGAGTTAGTCTAGAAAACGGTATTCATTCTGCATGCAAAGATTATCTTGCTTATGTCCATAGACTATCCCAGGTAAACCATCACTAACTTTTATAAATAGCACATTCAAGAAACATTTACATGAGACAAAGACTGTACACAAGCTCTCTTTCCCATTAAGGCCAAGGTCATTAAGGCTCCTTTCATCTTTTCCACAGGCAAAGCCTTCTAAAATGCCATGCCAGTAAGGGTACCAGCAACTGGGTAACAAATGGTACCAGCAACCACAGTTCATTACTATCTGTCTTCCCTTTGCAGAAACCCAAAACATTCTTCTAAGAAGTTTAAATTACAATGAGGCTTCATAGGAATTCTAAAAAAAAAAAAATCTATTCTTCCTCTGCCAATATAGTTATGGAAAGTAGACACACATTCACTATGCCCTTATGTTGACCTTCATGTCATTTTATGCATGAACATTTTATGGCAGATGCAGAGAAATACTGGAAAAACTTTTGTTTAAAAAACTCAACCCCAAAATGCTAACTGAAATTAGATGCCAAAGTAGAATATACCTGACTTCACTGTTAACAATTTTTCAGGTACTCACTCCTTGCACATTTGAAAAGTTTATTCACATTGCATATTTATCAGCGTGCTTCATCTCTCAAATGAGAACTCGAAGCACTAGGGATTCTTTTTTTGCTTCTTCTCCCAAGAAGCCATTCACTTCAACCTTCTATGCAGACAAGCGATCTAAAATTTTGATACTGCAAACTGCAGTTTTGGTCTATTTCAAAAGGAAGACATTTTGCAATAGAACACTGACTCCTCTGAGCTGCTCAAGTTATTATCTTGTTATTTTTGCCTAAGGAGCTGAGAGAAATATGTGAATTTCAGGTGTCTAATTTAACATCTAATTGAAATCTTTTTGAGAGCTCTCTGGGAATAGAATTTTGCTCTATTAGAAAACTGCCAGTTTGCTTAAGATTGCTCCTGTGATTTACTCTCTAAAGAAAAAATCATTTTCATTTACAGTTCCTGCATGTCCAAATTAAAGGGGAAAAGAATGTAATATTCATATTAGTAACTGAAGTATTTTGCTAGAGGCTGTTTTACAAAGTAATGTTGCAAATAAAATACCTTAAAGTTAAGACTTTCAAAAGTCTATTAATAATTGGCAACTCAGTTCTTTTTATTAATCTGTGTGGAGTTACAGTTAACTGAACAGCTTGTCTCTGTCCTTCTAAAACCTTTATTTCTGTGTAATTATGGCACTCTATGATTCACTTGTTCTAATTATGTAAAGGATGTACATACACTCACCAATGATTTTATTGTATACTCAAGGGAAAACTTACTAGTTCAATAACAATAGGTAAAAAAAGGGGGAAAAAGGCATGTGTGCTATTATCTCATATAAGCTTAATATATACCAGGGTACTCGGGAGAAAAAAATGTTTGTCTTGAGCTTGGGGCACTGGATAGGGAGTCAATAAATCTTGACCAATCTCCCAGTTCTGTTTCAGCATTCTGGACAAGTCGTTCAATCTCTGTGTCTTTACTGGCCTCTGAGAAGATGTAAGTAAGTCTTCCATCTTCCTTCACTTAGTCAATCCTGTCTTTAAATTCTTCCTTGTTCTTGCTGCATTTCTGCATAGCACTCAGCAGAAACGAACCTCAGTTGAGGCCTATCAGCAAAACCTTAAACAAAAGGAACTCGGAGGAAGCTGTATTTTAGGTGATAAATGCTGCCATTCCACAGACAAAGATAAAATGATAGGCATGGTAAATACTTTTTTGTATGCTCAAACGAAAGATAAACAAAGGAGAATAGAAGCATAGAACTCATCTTTCCTAATCCCAGCCATATAAAAGTTAGGCTTCTAGATTAAGGTAGTCAATTAGCCAAAAAAGACCCAGCCTGAGAGTCAGCCTGTGGACGGAGATATATTAGATCTTAGGACAAATGCCTACAGCAACTGGGATGCATCGCGTTCTGGAGGTGCTTCTCTCCCCATCTTGATGACAGAAGGACTACATTGGACTAATTTAAAGCTGAAGTTAGGTGAGATGAACCCCACTTTGAATGCATGTTTTAGTGAGTGGATGGAAAATACCCATCCAACTGCTCTCATGTGTATGCAGGGGGGAAATAAGAACAAATAAGAACCCTAAGAAGCAGATGATAAGACATACTGTTAATTAAAAAAACTACAATGTCTTTTATGAAAAAAAGTATTAAATAGAAATAAAGGAGAGACTAAATGTCTGGGTAGGGATAGTAAATGTTCTATGAGAATGTACTTCAACTCTGGAGTGAATGCTGTTTCGATTTGCAGTGGCCTGTGGGAGGTCATGTACGCTATACTGTCAATATTGAAATCCAGGAATATAATAATGCCTAAAACCAGGGAAGAAGATGAAGCAACATTGGTGGACAACACAAATAATTTGCTGTGTCATTCACTAAGCCTCTTTCCAATTGCTTTTGATTGAAAAACATTTTCAGGGAGGCAAGTTGTTCTTTAACAATTAGCCAAGCTATACACTGGGTCTTAGCAGAGCTTCTTTTTTTAAACTTTCCCTAGCAATACGTTCAGAGATACACACTTTCCCCTGAAGTCCTTCACAAATATGTCCACAGCATAGACATCTGACTTCCTACATTGCGCTACTAAACTTGTTTATTTTTCATAGGGAATGGTTTTCCATTCTCTATGAAAACTGACTAGGCAGCCACATTCTGTTGCCCTTCCCTAACAGATTTGTTTTGATGGACAGAGAACACTCTCATTTCAGAGCAGGGATGTTTCCAGGGAAAATCTTTTTCTCTTTCTAAACTAGTCCTGCCATAAGCAATGCAAGACTTCATTTTCAAGGCAATGACAATTTGAAGCACTGAGGGATTTTAAAATGGACCTGTTCAGTCTTGACAGTTCTAAAAATCAGGCCACAGCTATATTATCTAAATGAAGGCACAAATATGTGTATAATTTAAGGGAAATACTGCCTCATCTAGAGTAGCCTGGCACCAACCAAACAGTTGTGAAAATCTAAGTCTTTCTTCTTGAAAAATGCAGCAACCCCTAATAATACTCAGTTTCTTTTTCATAACCCAACTTTTCCTCAAATGGAAATGAATTTTGCATGCAGTGGGATCTTCATCTATTTTTCATGAATTATAGTTTAAAGAGTCATATGCAATCCTTTATGAACACTGCAGGCTGCTACAAACCTCCTTCTTCTTTGGTTTTATACAGAAGTTATCAAATGAGAAAACTATAAAACCTCATCCTAGGCGGTTTTTTTGTGTGCCAGTGGATATTTCTCAAGGCAAAACCCTTGAATTATGTCAATCCTTAGGGAAAAGAGTGAGTATTTTTATTCACAGAATGGTGGGTATTAAAGCTTGAAAGGTCAATTTAGAACATTTACTTTTTCCCAGAGCAGACTTGTTCCTTATAGTAAAGGGTTTATTGCAAAGAACTAAACACAATTGAGCTCAGGAAAGGAGGCACCATATGCACTGCTATAACATCAAATCTTCATTGGTCACACGTCATTTATAAACTTGATTTAAGCCTCATGGGACATCAATAAGCATATGAAACTATCAAAACTGTCCCATTTTAGCCGGAAGCTAACTTCAGCTTCTATTACAATCATCAGGCAGGGGAAAAGAGTGGTGAAGAATTCTCTGCAATAGAAACATCCCCAAAAGTTAATGCTCACACTGACTATTTGGATAGGAAGCTTAATGACTTAAAATAAGCCTGTGAGCAATCCGTACCTTCTGTTCCAGTTTGAAAAGAACTGAAATTCTGAGGCAAAATGGCAATTCTAAATTAAAGCTTGTATTGATTGTGTCTCTCTAAAAGACTCAGACTCCATGACTCCTCTCCACACCAGACTTAAACAATGCAGATCCTCAGCAGCATCTTGCTACTCACTTCCAAGAGGACAAATCCCAATTCTGATCACAATATATTCTAAAACCTCTTTTTCTTTTAAATGTCATATTGAAGGGAGATCATTCACTACCTCCTTGTTGCAGAAGTTGGTTCCTATATTCAGCCCAATGAGAACTGCAGGATGTTATAAGATCATGAGATCACTGGAAAATTAAGTGGCCCATCATTCTACATAAGTAATGATTTGTTCAAAGGTCAGGAAGTGCAAGAGTTTACTTAAATATTCTGTGAGTTACACCAGTTAAATATTAAAAAGCCCACAAACAGTCTGAAGTATTGTAGTACACATTTTGAAAATGTAGGATTATATAGTAGCAGTGTGCAAGATAAAATAGTACCTTTCTATTAGAGTGTTTATCTCAGTTCTTGATGTATTTAAGAATTCATTATTAATTTAAAAATTAATAACGTGATTTGTTGACTCATAGCAGTTCCACACACTCCATCTATATCACCCTGTTCTTGTGGAAATAGCATTAGAAGCCAACAGGTAAAAAAAAAAAAAAAAACACGCCAGACCCCCAGTGTTTAAATAAATAAATCTGACCTCATACCTCTTGGGCTTTGCTGCCTGATGGCTGTGGAGCTGACAATGTTCTGAACTTCGGTTGAATAGGCTTATCAAAAAATGGTGTACAATAAGCCACTGTCTCTTCCACCTCTCCTGGGAGAACTAATGACCCTGCTGAATAAAAAATAGTCAACTTTAACCTTCTACTCAATGTATAAGCTAGCAAAATCCTGTGTAAAATCCTCTAGTGTTCAGACACAGGCAGAAGCTTGTTAATCAAAGTCTGCTGTACTTATTGTTGCATAATATATAATATAGGCAGCTATCTTTAAAATGGATCCATGCAGTCCTGAGCTAAAATCTAGATAATAAACTATACTAAGGAAAAATCAAACTGGGTTGAAAATAGACAGGTAGCTCTTCTTTCTTGAGGACACTGAATTAAAAATCTGGATGTAGATGCTCCTAAACTCAGAGAACACCTGGGATTAGATTCATCTGTTTCATAACAAAGAAGGAAGGTCATGAGCAGAGATGTCTGCAGTAGGAGTTATAAAATACCAGACTGAATCCTGGTCTTGCCATTGATTAGCTGAGCAGTCTTGTTCAATTCTCTTTTGCTAGAGTTTCACCACCCATACATTGGACATAAAGAATCTTTGCAAAGCATCTTAACATGACTCTCCTTAAACATTAAGCAAAAATACCTGGTAGAAGTACTAATATTCACCACTACAGTGCCAGATGACTCTCTTGTCCAAGGATATTTCATGGATGTTTGTTCCTCCCTGAGCTTTCCAAAAAGAGATACTTGAAAGGACTTCACTATATCTGGGCCACAGCAACATGTAACCTTTCCACACGGGTAGGATTTGGTCCACAGTTCATAAATGCACAGGCTTTCTGAATCACTTTTCCTTTACATACTTAAGAAAAACGTTCCTTCTGGGAACAGTGGGCTTGCTTTCTGTGACAGCTCAGAATGATATGCCTTAGGTTTAGAAATATCTTTTAACATGAATCAATTTCAGCTCTGCTACAGCACAGCTGTGTCCATCTTGTCTCGGAAATGTTTTTATGAAGGAACTTAAGGGGACCATATGTCTTGCAATTTAGTCGAAGGATTACGTATATCTACCTACTATTTTTTCTGGCTGATACGCAAGTTTCTTTACAGTTTTATACCACATTTTAGTAGCTTGATTTCCTCCTGAAATCTCAGAATAAATTTTCAAAGCATTCCTTAAATGTTAGTTAATGGAACCAATAAGAGGCTACATAGATGCAGGGTGAAAAGGAAGAAGTGGCTATTTATCTCTACCTGCACATTTTTACCACAGTAGTGGAGTTACAAACCTCTCATTCTCCTGTAAATCTGCATTTGAAAATAATGATTTCCTAGCTAGGCCTTTGTAAAAAATCCATGATATAATTCTTCATTTAGTTTTCTTCTAGGAATTGTGTACTACTTCAAAGCCAGCAGGCCTTTGGACTTGTAAAGTAGAATGCTCTTTAAAAAAGAGCTGAGTTCACTCCCTTGGGTATCTCATTCCTGGATTTTTGTCTTTAGGTTCATGATCCACGTACAAGTGGTTTCCAGTTTTCATCCCTATTCTCTTGGTTGCTTACATCTATCTCTAGTCATCTATGTGCTTTCAGTACTTGTTCTCAGCGTAGAATCTGATCTTATTCTGCATCAGTTATATAAGAAAGCTTTCTGAAAAGAACAGTGCAGTCCACAGGTATATATGCTATGTCTTCACATGCTCTGCTACTGCTTTTTTTCGATCTTTTGTAACTTGGGTCAAAACTATTTGTGGGACAGAAGGAAGATGTGAATGTTCATTTAAAGGCAATGGCATTTTCTGCTATTTTTTCAAATGTACACCCTAAATACATACCCTCACTGAAGGAAGAAAGCCTGGACATCAGGAGGTTTGTATCACCTCCTGATATAAACACTGATTATTTCTGTAGTAAGAGCTTCCCCCCCCCCCCCGCTTCAACAGACCAATCTGCGGAGAGAAGATGAGGAGGAAGCACTGTTATACAACAGTTTGGCAACAGCTCTTGAAAGACAACTCTTAAAATTTAGGACAACAGAAGGAAATTTATTTTTGCTTTTAGCAAGAAGTGCTTGTCATACTCAGAATGTCAATTCCACTATTTTAAGGCTCGTTAGTAATGCAAACAATGTTTCAAATTCCCCTCAATCGCCCCATAAGAATGTGGTAATCAACCTTTGTTTGCCAGTAGACATGCCAGAAATGAGCTTTGTCTCTCTATCCTGGCTGGCTGACAGCATATGAAAGTCTAATCGGTAAACGCTGCTTTCCCTGATAATGTTTAATCAAGAAACTCCTTCAGAGAGAAAAATTAGGGAGTTTTGACAGTCCTCCTTCTCAGTGGGAGCTCCCAAAGGAACTGTAGGCTATTGTAAGTTCTAGCCAGTACCTCACAGCTCGTTTAGGCTGATGCTACAGCACTAGTGGATGATGATCCTAATTAAGCTGCTAATTATGTTCTCTGTGGAGGTGATTAATTAGCCTTGGACACTGCCAGCGGCACCATATATAGAGATAACTGAGCAGGCAGTGATACCAAAAATCTGAGAAGAGATTTTGAAATGTACCTCTCATACCATGAAGAATCAACTTCCTGGGTGATATGGCAGTGAGCTCTGATGATTTTACTCAAGTCCAGAATACTTTAATGAGGGCCTATCTGGAAACTAAGCAATTCTCTTTTCTTTCCCCCACCCCCCCCCCCATAGTCACAGAAAGTGATTACCAACTCTGTGAACACTGCTGAGTTGCAGGTTTTTGCTCATTGTGCACCACTGACATTAATTTTAAGTATAGAAAAAAAGAACCTATTGGCACAAACCTGACTGAATTTTCAAGAGTGAAGAAGTTCAAAGTCTTGTCTATATCTTTAGTTTTACTGTAGCCAAATGATGCCCAGCTATAGATAAACTAACACAGGTTTTACCACTTTCAGACACCACATTTCACAAAAATGCTGTTGATGGGCAGCTGAGGAGGTAGGTAGTGATAGCAAAAAAAGCTTAAAAGCTAAATTTTGCTGTCTCCTCTGAGTCTCAGGCTTTAGGGTGTTAGCCCCAAAGAGCTGCCTAGTGTGAAATCATCTTGAGGCAGCATCAAATGGATTACAGAGACCAGAGGAGAAAAAAAGAAAGAGATACAACAGTTCAGGGGAGCCCCACACTTGAAAAAATCCACATAATTTAATTCCGAATCCTCCTCTTCAACCTGATTTTTCTGGACATAAATATAAGCTGAAAATATAAATGGAAAGGCAGAGATTATAGAAAGTAACAGATATTGACATAATTTGCCTAAAGAATTATTTAAATAATAGTGGTGCTTGGCCTCAGCTTCAAAGTAACTGAGTCACTTGGGTTAATCCTCAACCTCTGGGGGATTACAGACAACTGGAACCTTGAAAAGACAAGTTTACAGTACCTCAGGGCTCCAAGCTGTATTAGGATGGGACTCTGATATCCTTGCCTATGCAGCCTCATCCATACACTTAATTAGTCCTATTTTAATTTTCTCTTGTATTTAAAAAATAGCACACTCAGGGTCTCTAGACACGCTTTTTACACATTTCGTACTTCATGCAAATATTACCTATTATTACCTAACTATCCTTCGAGCCCTGCAGCAAATGATTTGTCAGCAGTCCTGGAAAGGAATTCTGTTGCCAAAACATAGGTACTAGGCATTCTCCATCCGTCCCTGGATGAAGCCCGATCATCTCTATTGTTGCCTTAAGCTCCTTACAGTTACAGATTAAATTCAGTAAGAAAGAGTGACTAAACAGTCCACCATACACATGCTGTCTCTACACGATGCATTAAAGCTGTGGTTTAGGGCAGCAATTTTACTTTGCCAATTATGGTTTACAGTGCCAAAGTCCCACAATGCAAAGCATTGCTCTGGTTTCAGGCTTTCAGCCTAGTGCTGTCTAATGAAAACACCTACAATGAATTTGCATACTGGCCAGATCTATGGGTGGCTTTTTTTTTTTTGTAAGAAGCAGCTGTATTCATTCACACCTTAAAAGACACTGGACTTAGGAAAGTAAGTTGAAAAAAAAAAAAAAAAAGAGAGAAAACAACCCACTAGAACGATTCTTCCAGGACATCTCCCAAAAAGCACTGGTTTAGATGCGATGTTTTAACACCTATTTTCTATCATGCTTTTCACACTGTCAGCTTTGAGCCACTTGCCCTTAAGTGTGAATATTTATTGTATCAATGTACAGTTGCTAACTCAGCTAACTGATTTGCCCTTTAAAGCTAAATTATGTACTGATACTGAACTGTTGCCAATAATAAGTAGAGAAAAAAGCTTGCTGTAATCATACTAGCAGGATATGATATTTTTTACTAGGTGTCCTAGCTTGTTTCGCCAATTAAGTCTTTTGCCAATATGAAGTCTTAAATCTATCATTTGTTCTGACATACAGGTGGCAGCATTTAAAAAGGACAGCAACAGAATGTCTTTCAAATTTCTGTCACACTTGCCTCACTTATAAACTAACTGGAATTCTTCAGAATTAATCCTTTATTAAGGTGGCCAACAGGTATATTATTTTATATTATTTTATTATTACAAACAATGGAAGAGACACCATTTTATATTTTAATTTGCATTTTGTTGCTATGGTTTCTACAGGAGTAAGATTTTACCTCTCTTATTATGAAGCCTGTCAAGTGGATTTTGACAGGTAAGACAACTCTCAAAACTGTAAGTCCTATTTTCTGGACTTAGGAGTCATAGGGAGATTTTTCATCTTGACTCAAGAACTGTCTCCACTGAAGAAGCCCTAGGCAAGACCAAGGCTGTGGGTTTCCCAGATAAAAATTTGGATGCTATTCACTTGCCTTACAGACTTTAGAAGGAATGATTAGCTTCTGGCTATGCAGTGTTCCGATGTTATAAAATACAATCTAAATGCTTAATGCTGTTAGCGAGCACCGTTGATTGCTTAGGAGTGGATACAGCTTCTTTCTGCACTGAGGCAGTCTGTGCAAGGAATTTGTGCAGAGAGTGCTGTCTCATGGGAAGCGCTGAGGAGAGCAGAGATTGAAAGCCAAATCCAATGTCACGTAAAAAGCGAGTAGTTAGCACACTGATAATCTACAGTAGTGGTGGTATAATGTTATGTTTATTATTTTTATAATCACCAATAAAAGCACTAACTGAAAGGTTTTCCCAATGTGGTTTGCCTAAAGTGCTATATAGACAGTACAAGCACAGATGATCATTTTTGCAATTCTCATCTTGTTCAAATGCAGTCTGTTTTACCAGGGGTTTCTAAACATATGTGATTAACATTTACTCTTGCACACACACAAATACACAGAAATGACTGGAAAGCCTGGAGAGAGACAAGGTCTGGCATGGTCCAGAAAGTGGCGAGCTATCCCCAAGCTCTGGCAGAGCTCTTCTTCCCCCACTGCCCTGTTTGGCATTTTAGTGTCGGGCTTATTTCTCATTATCCAATTTGTGGCCTGTTTTGAACTAGAGATATCTAACAATACTTCCATGAACTAGATATAGACAATTCTCATTTCATTATGATGCAAGTGCAATGTGGGTTTAAGCTTCCACCAGTAAGCCCCAGGGTTTTTTAATAGATATTACCAGAATTTAAGACATAAACACAGAACAATGTCCTAAGAAGGGAAAAATGGGCACATACAAACACTGCACTCAAAAGAAATCTTTGATGTCTGTACCCGATACAGGACTGCTACTGCTTACTCCCTCCTTCCTGAAATGCCCAGCTTGGAGAAAGAATATTTGCTGTAAACCTGACTTACGTTGGTTTATTATTTTCTTGTGAGTTACAGCCAAGCTCCAAATATTAATCAGCTGGAAGTCTCTAAGCCCTCTGACTTCATAGGAATTCTGCACATACAGAAAGGAAAGACTAATCAAATCTTCAACGGGTTAGACAGACTAATCAAATGGCAATAACCAAGGATCCAAGGACCAAAGTCTTACTCTGTAACAGCTTCTTTCAGTGACCTTAGGCAAATCCCTTAATTTGTGTGGCTTGGTTTCTTTGTGTAGTCACAGGTATAGATGAGGAAAATGAATTTAAAAGGTCATCAATTCTGGTGGTAATAAAGACCACACAAGCACCTATGATAGACAAATATCTACAGAAACGAGGTTTCTATTTACTTTTTAGAGGTAGGAGAGTTAAAAATATTATAGATGTATGGAACAGTTCAACACAAATCAAAATGCTCATAATTGGAATTCTTAAAGAAGTTCACTGTGAACTGAAAAAGCCCAGGATGAAATCATTTTAATAGGTAGGGACAACATTTTCATTAAATATTTCCACTTTATAGAACCCTCTCTTAGCACCCACATTACTTTGTGGAGAAACTTTGGTAATCAAAATAATTTCAATACAAAATAGAACTGCAGAAGAATGTAGAAACGTCGCTAACATGAAGTGTTCCACAATTCTGAAAAATCTTGAAAAAAACCAACTGCTTACCAGGACACAGTATAATAAATATTCCTTATAATTTATTACCTCCTTACCTCTTAGAGTGAGGAAACGAGTACTTTAATTTGGGGAATTTTCTATCAATAGAAGAACTGAGGAAGAACATCTTTTTTAGAGGAGAAACAGTTCTTTAAACAATGTCCACACACTTGTATCCAAAGACAGACAATGACAGTGAATATGAAGGGGGGGAAACCTACCACTGCATGTCTCTTCATCTATGTCTGTTTCTTCCAAATCCAAGTACTTGTCCACCTGTCATAAAACCCCCAAATTGAAAAATAGTTTAAAATGTATTAATTCCATTCCTTATAGTACAATTTAAAGCAAAGCAAAAAAGCATTAAATTGTCTGCTTCATCTTCTCCATTCTCCCCTGCATTTTTCCAAGAAAGCATATGAATTTTCTTTGAAATGTGTAACCCAAAGGAAGTACTTTTATGTATAGGCAAAGAATTCTTGCCAAAATTGCTGCATATCAACTATACGGTGATGGAAAAGAAGCTCAAGCTGTACAGCAACTTTTTCAGTAACTTAGTGGGAAGATGGAGAAGTAAAATATTTTCGTAGGAAAAAGATACATGATAAGTTTTGCAAGTTTTGCAAGATCACTACATATGGTAGATAGACAATACATGCAAAGTAGAGCTTGATCCATTTTGATACTAATGGTGAACCGACTGGGAAATAAAAAAACCTAAAAATTATTAAATTTTTAATATTTCATCTGGGACACTGCACTACTGTTTTTTCAGGCTGATGTTCCTTCAAAACGGTTTAAACGATCTAAAACATACCACAAGAAAAGACATTTCTGATCTCAGCAGTCTGAATAGATACATAGGGTAAGAGTGAAAGGCCTTTCCCAGCCTATGTGCAAATAGTGTTACCATGGAAGATTTACTGTATGCACTGGGTAATCTTCTGTGTTTTCATGAAGTAATTAGAGATGTTGTTAGATAATTTTTTCCGACCTGATTTGACACCATTCTCAACACTTACATAACCTTTACACTTTAAAAGTACATACTTATTAACCTTTGAAAAAAATTTTGGATGGTGATGCTCTCATCCTTCTTTCCCACAGATGGGAAAGAAATACATCAACAAATTGCAAGTACTCTGTAAATGAATAAAGTAAGAATCAGTCATGTTCTGCTCATAATCCCCACTTTGAATAAAATCAAAGAAAAGCTCACCTTCACTCTTTCAGAAAGACTGAGATCATTTCCATCAGAGCCACCAGTTTTCCAGCTCTCATTCATCACTGTCTGTAGATAAATAGGCAGAAATACTTATATGCATAAAACAGAACCAAAGTCACAGGCAGAGCTCCTACTGATTTACACATACAGATCCTTTAAGGTGCATTTAAAATTTTTTGAAAAGTGAATGCAATGCTCCTGAAAATAGAATGTATGCAGGTGATCCTCTGAAATCCTACACAGGACCAGACTGAATCAATTGGAACAACAGTGCAAGTAATTGTAACATGCCTAAAAAGCAGCATTTAGAACAGAAGCATTGCTTTCAATAGCAGTTTTTCATTCTTTCCTCAGGGCAGGCTTAAACGTTACAGTGGCCAACTTACTGCATTACAGCCTCCTCCTGCTACTATGCTAGCAATTTTTCTGATGCATTCTGCTATTACTGTATTTGTTTCTTAAACTGCTAATGTGACAAAAATGTGCAGCCATGCCTGAAACTTTTTTTCTGAAGCAACAAAGACAAGTATTAAGATGTTCCATTAAACAAAGGATAATGGAAGTTGCACATTGCTTTATGGGGCAGAAAGCCAATTTAAAGTGGCTAAAGTAAGAGACCCAAAGGCAGTCCATCCCAATGAGGCAACCATATTCTTCATGAGAAAAATGGCAGAAAGATTCTTGTCATTATTATTATTACACAATCAACTGACAGAATGTGATTGTTTCAAAAGCCTTGCTCGATTCCACCTCAAAGGCATCTGCTAGTAGGGAGGAAAATGACAGCTTGTGCGCTTTGACTGAGGCCTGGCAGGCCCATCATTTGAAGACACTTAAGTGTGTTGCTCTGTGTATTGCACAAAATGACCTGCTACTTCTTTTTTAATAAAAAGTTTAATGAAGGGAATTTTTGAGTACAGGCTAGATCACAGCTTAGTTATTTGTTATTCAGGCAGGAGGGCAGAAGTTCTTAACAAGTGGACTCAGATTTCCATCTCGCTCTCTCCAGATGATGTCTATTGTTTTCCTGTCCCTAAACATTAAATCCCTAATTTCATATGTGTCAGAAGATTGAATATGCCTCTGGCCTGCCTACTGTTTATTTTAGGTAGCTGAAGCAATCTACTTCAGTAACACAGAACTCAGTACTTGCTAAAATCCTCAAGAAACAAAATAATTCTGTGCATGCTGGCATCCATACTCTCAAGATTTTTTCCTTTTTGCCAAACTCTATCAATAACTGCAGTCTTCAGTGAAAGCACTAAAAAGGGCCTTGCAGGGCACCTTATTTATTAGTCAGATTCAGTAGAGCAAATGCCACTGCCAAACATGACCCATGCAGGTACCTCTGTAAGCATTACACACTTAGGTAGTATTTTAAATATTTGCCTTGGATGGGATAAATACCACTAGCCTCTAACATTTGGACAGTGTATCTCCCCATATTTTCATCTGTTTGGATATGGCGCTTATCCACATGGACAAATATTAACTCATTACCTCATTCTCATTTGGCATCTGTGGTGGAAGAGACACCCACGTTTCTTTGCTTCTTCCAGGTGAGCCATCCTCTTTATTTCTGTTTGATAATTCAGAAGTAGAATTCTTTCTTCTTAAGGAGCCCACTTCTCTTCCTTGAATCGTCTTCCCCTCTTCCTCTGCAAGGAGAATCACATCAGATCAGATAACATAATGCACCATCCAAGAAGAAGAAAAACATGAATTTCATTAGATCTAATATTGACTTATTTTACACATTCACTTTTCCTCTCATGCTTAGAGCTTCCATGTGCATTGTATACATGTATTTCACAATCTTTATCATAAAATCGAATATGCAGTTTGAACTTCAAGTGCACAGAGTATCACCTATTCCTCAATACTGAAGAATTCATTGTCTCAAAAGCTTATGCAATATACAGAAAACTTCATAAAATAACCCAAGAGCTGAAAATACCCCAAAAAGCAAGACAGTAAGGTGACACCTTCCTTTTTATTTAAAAACTCTATTTAAATGCTCTCTGAATTTGGCACAAAATGGCACATAACATTTGTGCCCATGCCTTCATCCGGCACTGCAAACACCAGCACATACGAAGACAGTCTCTTCTTTGTGACACTATAAACCCCATAGCAACTGCATGCACTCAGTAGAGCTATTTTAGGTGTACATTTTTAGAATTAAAATCAGAAAAAACCCTCATTCCCCAACACCAACACACACTTCCAACACTCACATGTCTAGTATTAAAAGTCCAGCAGCTGCGCTTTTGTGGGATCTGTGCTCACAAAATCACTTGATATCTTAAGCACTTCAAGTGCACGTATTCCTTAACACACCCAACTGACCGTGTACCTTCTCATCAAACACAAGAAAGGATTCTGACTTTGATCATAGTACAGCAAGGATCTGGTCCAAAAATGGAGTAGTTCTTGTATTTTCTACCTCACTATCTTGGTATCACCCTGTTTATCCTATCAGCCCAAACGTGTGCCCCGTGTGTGAACCTTGCAACCATCAGAGAAAATGCCCACGTTGTCTAGTACAGCAGTGAGCCTTGGCAGTTCTTGTCAGAGCTGATACTGATCCTGGCAGCGAGTCCACCCAGAGCCAGCACCCACAGAGCTCTCGGGTGTCCACGGGCACCACTGCCAGAATCTCCACCAGTCCAGGACCATGGATGAGATGGATGCACTGACAGGTCCTACAACCTAGCCCCTCTATCTTTAGTTAGTAAAACACCTCATCGGAGCTGATTTCTTCAGGCACTGCTGCTTTCAGTGTTTAACAACTAAGTATGCTCTTGACCCAGCTTATTACCGATTTGATTTCCTCCCTATATCAGCAATCTGACTGGGTGGGAAAATTTTGCAAGTAAATATTTTTTTATTGGGATCAGACTAACAGCAGTATGCCAGTGATATTTAATTGCCAGAAGTTTAGGTCCTGCGATTAAAGATTAAATAGAGGTGTTCAAGCAGAGTTTGTTCCCTTAGGGGATTCCTTTGGTCTTGAAAGACAGCCTGGAAAAATTTTGCTAGTGCATTGACAGAAGATTGGAATAGCTTCTCTCGTGTTTATTTTATACATCAGTAGTGGCCAATTGGGCCCTCACTTGAAAATAGGGAAGTATTCAGAAACAGAACTGAGTCATTCAATGATAGCTTATGACATCTTTCAGACCTTTAACAACTCCTTGGACAACAAGAGCAAAGTAAAAGACAACTGTTAGTGCTTCTGACTGTCCTACCAGCCAGGTCCACGGGGCACGGAGCAGCCAGCAGAATTAGGATACAGCTAGGTGATCATCAGATGAAATCTCAACAGTACAGACTGGATCTAGGAGCTGATTACAGATCAGGACAAGTATGTGCATGGAAGTATGGACTTCCAAACCCATGCTGAATAGGTTTTTTTCCTACAACATGGCAAAAAAATGTACTAATCACAGCCAAAATAAAAATGCATGACTTTTTATTTTAGAAGTCTCATTATTGAATATGGAGCAGCTATAGGGCAATCAATTCAAATGAACATCACACCACATATTGTTAATGAAAAATAAATGCTCATTTAACAGAGTTTCTTGGGTTTAGTTTGAAAAATCTACTTTGTAACAATAAGAAACACTGCAGTGCATTTCTAAAGTGTAATTAAATGTTACAGGCATTGAAGTAACTCTTGTGGAGAGTTTTAATGATGCCCTTGGGGGTACTACACTGAGCCTTCCACCAAAGAGTTATTAATCCCCAGGGACAGCTCTGTGCTGCAGTTACTATGACATATAGAAATGGCTGGCAGACTGGGCATAACCTGAAGTCCACACTGATAAGAGTCAAGGTTCATAGAATCACGGAATGGTTTGGGTTGGAAGGGACCTTAAAGATCACCTAGTTCAAGCCCCCTGCCATGGGCAGGGACACCTCCCACCAGACCAGGTTGCTCCAAGCCCCATCCAACCTGGCCTTGAACACTGCCAGG
>JAVJGG010000032.1:26138980-26165448 GCA_035590195.1 Aviceda cuculoides
AAGAACTTCTTCCTTACCTCTAATCTAAATCTACCCTCTTTCAGTTTAAAGCCATTACCCCTTGTCCTATCACTACACGCTCTTGTAAAAAGTCCCTCCCCATCTTTCCTGTAGGCTGCTATAAGGTCTCCCCAGAGCCTCCTCTTCTGCAGGCTGAACAACCCCAACTCTCTCAGACTGTCTTCATAGGAGAGGTGTTCCAGCCTACTGATCACTTTTGTGGCCCTCCTCTGGACTTGCTCCAACAGGTCATTGTCTTTCCTGTGCTGAGGACACCAGAGCTGCATGCAGTACTCCAGATGGAGTCTCGTGACAGTGGCGTAAAGGGGGAGAATCACCTCCCTTGACCTGCTGGCCACACTTCTTTTGATGCAGCCTGGGATACAGTTGGCTTTCTGGGCTCCAAACGCACATTTGCTAGGTCATGTTGAGCTTCTCATCAACCAACCCCCAAGTCCTTCTCCTCCGGTCTGCTCTCAATCCACTCATTGCCCAGCCTGTACTTGTGCTTGGGATTGCCCCAACCCATGTGCAGGACCTTGCACCTGGCCTTGCTGAACTTCAAGATGTTCGCATGGGCCCACCTCTCAAGCCTGTCCAGGTCCCTCTGGATGGCATCCCTTCCCTCCAGTGTGTTAACCACACCACACAACTTGGTGTTGTCAGCAAACTTGCTGAGGGTGCACTCATTGCCACTGTCCATGTCACCAACAAAGATGTTAAACAGCACCAGTCCCAGTACTGACCCCTGAGGAACGCCACTCATCACTGGTCTCCACTTGGACATTGAGCCGTTCACTGCAACTCTTTGAGTGCAACCATCCAGCCAATTCCTTATTCACCAAGTGATCCATCCATCAGATCCATGTCTCTCCAATTTAGAGACAAGGATGTCATGCAGGACAGTGTGAAATGATTTGCACAAGTCCAGGCAGATGACATCAGTTGCTCCTCCCTTGTCCACACTGTAACCCCATCGTAAAAGGCCACCAAATTTGTCAGGCACAATTTACACTTAGTGAAGCCATGTTGGCTGTCACCAATCACCTCATTTTCCATGTGCCCTAGCACAGTTTCCAGGAGGATCTGGTCCATGATCTTGCCGGGCACAGAGGTGACACTGACTGGCCCGTAGTTCCCTGGGTCTTCCTTTTTTCCCTTTTTAAAAATGGGGGTTATGTTTCACCTTTTCCCATCAGTAGGAACTTCCCTGGACTGCCACGACTATTCAAATATGATGGATAGTGGCTTAGCCACTTCATCCATCAGTTCCTTCAGGACTCATGGACGCATTTCATCAGGTCCCATGGACTTGTGCACCTTCAGGTTCCTTAGATGGTCTTGAACCTGATCTTCTCCTACGGTGGGCAGTTCTTCATTCTCCCAGTCCCTGCCTTTGCCTTCTGTGTCCTGGACAGCGTGGCTGGAGCACTTGCCAGTGAAGACTGAGGCAAAAAAGCCGATGAGTACCTCAGCCTTCTCCATGTCCCAGACAACCAGGTCTCCCGTTTCCTTCCAGAGAGGGCCCACATTTTCCCTAGTCTTCCTTTTATCACTGACACACCTACAGAAGCTTTTCTTGTTGCCCTTGATGTCCCTGGCCAGATTTAATTCTATCAGGGCTTTAACTTTCCCAACATCATTTCTGACTGCTCGGACAATTTCTCCGTATTCCTCCCAGGCTACCTGTCCCTGCTTCTACCCTCTGTAGGCTTCCTTTTTGTGTCTGAGTTTGTCCAGGAACTCCTTGTTCATCCATGCAGGCCTCCTGGTGTTTTTGCCTCACTTCCGCTTTGTTGGGATTCATTGCTCCTGAGCTTGGAGGAGGTGATCCTTCAATATTAACCAGCTTTCCTGGGCCCCTTCTTCCCTCCAGGGATTTATCCCATGGTACTCTACCAAGCAGATCCCTGAATAGGCCAAAGTCTGCTCTCCTGAAGTCCAGTGTAGCAAGCTTGCTGTGTGCCCTCCTTGCTGCCCTAAGGATCTAGAACTCTACCATTTCATGGTCACTGCAGCCAAGGCTGCCCTTAAGCTTTACATTCCCCATCAGCCCCTCCTTGTTGGTGAGAACAAGATCCAGCATAGCCCCTCTCCTCATTGGCTCCTCCATCACTTGGAGAAGGAAGCTGTCATCAACGCATTCCAGGAACCTCCTGGATTGCCTATGTTCTGCTGTGTTGTCCTTCCAACAGATACCAGGGTGGTTGAAGTCCCTCATGAGGATCAGAGCTTCTGAATGTGAGGCTGCTCCTATCTGTCTATAGAGGGCTTAATTTGCTCAGTGTTCCTTGTCAGGTGGCCTGTAAGAGACCCCCACTATAATGTCACCTGTCCCTGCCCTCGCTTTAATACCGACCCATAGGCTCTCGGTCAGCTCCTCCTCCATCCCCAGGTGGAGCTCCATGCCCTCCAGCTGGTCATTGACATGGAGGGTGACACCCCCTCCTCATCTTCCCTGGTTGTCCTTCCTAAGGAGCCTGTATCCTTCCATTACAACACTCCAGTCACAGGAGCCATCCCACCACGCCTCTGTGATGCAAACTGCACCAGATCAGAGCAATCTAGCAAACAGATTTTAACACTCAGACCACAGATGGATCCTCTGAATAATTCCTAAATCCCACGTCTCTTGATATGACATCTGGCTTCTCCCTGCTTTTTTAGCAAGTACTTTCCTAAAACAATATTTGGAAACAGCAGTACATATGGGCAATCTCTTCTTCCTACACACTCTCTTGTTCAAACCATGGAAATGAAGCAGTATTACACCGGAAATGAAGCAGTATTACACCAGAAACCCTCTTTTAAATTCTTGACAGGTAAAATGGTCACCCACTATTTGAAGACAGTTTTACTGTCACCCTACTTTATAGGATGAACTAGATGACTAGCTCAAAAGTTTCAATCTTTTGTTATGGTAGTGGTAAAACAGGATGGACTTCCTGTTTTATACTAAGAACTGACAAGCTTTTTTATTAAAGACTAACAAGACACAAAAGGATATTAATGTATTTTAGGGTATGTGTGTATTAGCAAATTATACAGCCAAACATGTGCAGAGCTATAGAGTAACAATAGGGACTAAGGACCCAGTGTCCTCCCCATGCACATCAGGAACATTTATGTATGAGAAGTGAGAAGAAGCTTCTGGAAGCCATACACTCTTCTCAGCCAGATCAACAGAGAGAAAAAAGGCATCATCAACTGGAATGATCAGCAACATAATTCATACAGCTGATAGGTTCTGAATAAACATGATATTCCTGCACTAGCCCATGACTATCTTGGATACCACTTTCATTCTTCTGGGATATAAACCAGATAATCCTTCTCCAAAACATAGGTTCTGATTTCTCCAAATAAAATAATACCACTTTTACCATCAAAAGACCTATGACACATAGTTGGGCAGTTGTAATTAGACAGTACATATGAGCTGACAAACTTATTAGGTTATATATTTTCTGGACAAATGAGCTATTGTCACAGTTAAAAAGCTAGAGAGATTAAATGAGCAAATAAGAAATCAAGTGCATTCATAATATTTATGTGCCATTTACCAATCCCAGACTACAGCTAGAAGTACTGTTGCTTTTCCTAAGAGATCAGTCATAAACTGCTGTTAGAAACTTTTTTCTGATTACGACCATTGCAGTTACTGGGTTATAGAATATCAAACATTACTTTTGATGAAACATTCACGACTGCATGTGATACTAGATTCATGACTGCAAGTGAAGAAAAATTCAGAAGGAAAAAGGTCTAAGCAACCCAAAGCAGCTGTGAAATGCATGCTGTGGACAGAATATCAGTTATGCAACCATGTGCATAATGAGGCTATGCCACATAAGTTGGAGGGGGGGGGTGTGAATCAAACATTATGTTGCTAGCCCCAAGCACAGCCCCTCAGGGCCAGTAAGATCCACCTTCAGAAGTCCAAAGTAACTACTGACACCTATAGTTTCTCAATGCACGCATCACATAACTGGCCCTCTTGAAGCAGTTACACTGATGATCTTAAAAAATAAGAAATTAAAGAAACTACAGTCTGCAGAGAAATATTACAGCTGTATTCCTTTGACAGTGTTCTGAATTTCAACCATTTCTGTCCTTACTTTTGAAAGAAAAGAGGAATGAGGAAGGATCACATTCGAGCCAGCAAGAGGATCACTCTGCCTTCCCCCTGACTAAGTGATAAGTGATTCATTATTCACAGTCACAGTTATCAACCTGCCAAGATCCCAGACGTACAACACTGGCCTTTACAACATGTGACAAAAGTCAAAAATAAGGGATACAAACACAACAAAAAGTAGCAGAAGAAGGAGGTTGAAATGATGGAAAGATTCACATATTCACTCTGCAGACAGTTTCTTAGTCCTACTTTTTAGGAAGTCCACTGTCAGTACCTTAACAATGAAATAGCAAGCCAGCTTAGGTCTCTAGAAAAGTAAATCTGAGTCTCGCAAGAGTAGTATCCATCATAATTGTGTGTCACTGAAAAGTATGTTGCAGACTTCAGAAACATGTTTCTATCAGAAAGTATATCCAGCTTGATAAATTTTTTTCTCTCCTGCTATCTATCCTCTATATTGCTTAAAATTCTCTTTGTCTTCCAATTTGGAAGGGAATCTTTTGAAAATGTCCACTGAATACCCACATATTTCAAAGAATAATGGAGTCACTTACCACAAAGCCAGAGGAGATAGCTACCAGGATTATCAGGAAAAACTTCCTGTCAGTGAAATCTGTTAGATGAAATAGTAGCCCCAGAAGAATGATAAAAGTCTCGTGGTCTGAAACATTTCAAAGCCAGACCAGACGCAGCAATCAATAACATACTGTAGAAAACCTGGCTTGGGATAATATACTGGACAGAACAATACAAACTACTGGGTACTTCCTGCCTTTTTTCAAATCAGTGAATTCATTCCAAAAACAAAAATTGGGTGAGAATGGGAAACAGGCCCCTTTAACTGTAAAAAAGAAAAAAATACAGCAAAGCTACTATTGTAAGTTCCAATTTACTTCTTTGTCCTCAAAATGCTGGACTGAGGGCCAGCAGAAGGCCTGTCAATCCCTCAAATCCCTTCCGAGTTATGCTTTAATGAAAAACCTGGGATTCAAATAATATAGTGACTTTGTGCAGGACTCCTGAACAAAAAAATAATTTTACTTATAGTAGTATGATAACTGTCTTGCACAGAGGTCATGAGTACAAATTTCATGTTCATTCACCACCTCCATTCTTCAAACACATCATCAGGAAACAGCCACATTTTAAAACAAGAACAAACACTGTCACTGAAACATTTCCATAAAAGAGCACTTTGAGATGTTCACAAGGGAGTACCATACTGTAGGAGAAGTACCTGTATTTACCTATTTGCAACTATGTAAACCATTGTATGGTGCTGAGTTCATTTGCCCTACATGACAAGCTGTAAGAGGAAAAAACAAATTTCAAGGCTGAAAATCCAATTTGTTGGGAAGGTAATTTTTAAAGCCGCCTATTTCTTTTTGATAATTCAATCAAACCAGCTCCCAGATTTTCTGCAGTAACCCAATCAAAACTTGCAGCCTCCTTCTACTTGTATATTGCCCAGATGAGAATAAAATGTAGTGTTTTAAAATTACTTAGCCTAGAAAAGCTGCTCTGATTTACATTCTCAAGCTATCTTCCTGTTTCCATGTATTTAAATGCATAAATCTCTATAAATCAATGCAGTTTGTCCAACTTTTCATGACAAAAAGCCCAAGTATCCCATACAGTAAGTACCTGGAGGATTTCAGTATTAAGGTCCTATATGCCTGTCCATAAGTAAGAGCAATCCAGCTGCAATTCAGGCACCTAAACTTCATTATATAGTGCTGTTTTAAGAGTCTTTAAGAGGCTAGGGCATCCTGCCTAGCCTCCTGCTGCCACCCAAAAAGGCAGTGGATGTTCCATAGATACTATATCATATCTGCCAACCCTCAACATCTGAATTTTCTCTCCCCTAGCTATCTGAATTCCTGAAGTCCCATTCCAATCTTACTCAACCAAAACCCTCACTAATTTTGATGACAGTGATCTTGCAGTAGCACTGAGGAAGTGGAACTCTTCTGTCAAAGTAACTCAATCAGATTAACAGCAGAGAAAATAACAACTTACTTGCCTAAGTGTGCAAATTAATATTTGTAACACATCTTGAAAGTCCAATATGTCAAACATCGTGGTGTTCTGTTTTTGCACTTCACCTCCAATTAACAAGGGCATTGTTGCTGCTGAATCCCCTTTCCCTCACTGCAGTGTTTCCCCAGTATAAGTCACGCATGCCTATGGAATTCTTTGCTCTTTACACCAGAACAGAGATTCAGCTGGTGCAGCCTTTTCCCCTAATGTCTTTTGTATTACCCTGATTAAATGACAAATAATCAGCAAAAAGGATTGTTTACCTTTTTTTTCCTTCAAAAAAGGTCAACTTTTACTATAGTCAGTAATACCAGCTTAATTCTTTTCTCAGTAATGCCAGTTTTCTAAGGAAATTTCACTACCCCATGTCCTCAGCTAGAATAAGTACATATTTCCTGGACTGAGACAAGTAACTTCAGCGGGACTATTTCTGACTTAAAAGGGTAGATTCTTAAGTCCCAGTTATTACTTTTGACTGCCATTTTTGGATACTTCCCTTATTGCAGTAGGTTTAAAAACCAGACAGGAAAGGACTTTTTTTGGTATGTGCTCCTTCAGGGGATAGACGAATGACTGTTACTCTCAAGTATTTTTCAGCCACTCTCCCAAACCTGTGTTAGCTTAATGTACAGCAATACTTCTCCAAAACTAACTCAGCTCTTAATTTTCAAAAGTTTAACTGTTCTTCTACTGTATCAGTATCTCTCCCTTTTTCCTTAATGGAACCTATAGGTTCTGGGTTTATGTAGTGTTTATCTGTATCGATACCTATGTCTCTGTTGTGCTTTAGACAGTGCCAGTGTTAGAAAAGGGGCAATATTTCCTGTTTATACCACATTTGCCCCAGCTGATCATTTAAAAATATGTATTATTCTTCCACGGTTCAACAGTGCTGTTGCTGGATACCTTCTCCATTTGAATACTATAACGCAGTCAGTTAAATAACAAGGCAAATGTGCACTTGACCATTTCAGCAGCCCACATGAGCAAAATCCTGCTTCTTCCAACAGATGATGATGAAAAATAATCTTTAAAAAATCAGAAAACCATGACAGAAATCTTAGAGCAGATCCCCAGCTGATATTAGCCAGCACAGTCCTACAAATGGAGCTACAGCTCTTAATATCTACCAGGGATCAAGTGGTATCTATCACTACCAAGCAATGCCAACACACTAGACAAGATTTCTAGTTCTAAAAATAAGAAGTGTTTATGTGGTGAGGGGAAAAAAAAGCTTCATAAAGGCACAGGCTGTACAACCGACAGTATTTTGCAAATATAATTTCAAAGTGTATCAGGATATAAACGTGGGGAGATGTTTTCCAGAAGTCGATAAAGGTGGACCTGCTCCTGATGGCTTTAGAAAATCTACACTGTCCTTTGCAGAACGCAAATAGTGTTATATTTCAGAAATTGTGTTTGAGGGATAATTTAGGAAGAGCTTTAAACTAGACAGTAACTAATGGGAGAATACTAGTTCATTGTACAGGAACTCCACGCTTCTTTCTGAGTCTTGGCTACACTAAGTCATATGTTGAACCTTAGCTAAAAGAAACAGAATGTATTTGAGTTTATTACTTAAATAAGCACTGTGTTTGTCACACTTGTTTTGGTTTTTTTTCTTCTTTACAGTCAAAGCAACCACAAATGTGCTTAAATTCATCCTCAGCACAAGGAAACTACATAAAATACATATGTTGGGAGCACTTTAAAAGAGCAGGTGATATACTAATAAATCAGGACAGAACTGATTTTAAAAATCTTCTCTGTACTTGCATTCTAGAAGAATTTAGCACCAGCAGGTAAGTAGTTAAGGACTGTAAGAAACAAGTGAATTATATATAATTAAAAGCATCTGACATCTCCATACAAAGTATTCCTTTCTTAACAAATAATATCATAAAAAGATTACAGCAGGTGGGAACAAATTAATAAAATGTCAGAGAGCCCAAGAGTTTCAAAAATGCTCGATTTTGGATATCATAATTAAGACATTAAGGCATCTTCAAAAGGCCTGATTTTTTTTTGAAGGCAAATACCTACTTTCTTGAAATTAGGCATTTCTATATGATTTTATACTGGACACAGAAAAGCACACAATTCAATAGAGTTCAGCACTAAATTGGAAGTGAAGTCACTTGATTTCTGATTGTCCTGTTGAGCCGCTATATGGCTCTGATCTCTGACATTATTTGCTTTGTGTCATTTCCACATTTCCATTTGGAAAAGAAGGTTTCCCCACCTCACTGCAATGACATGAAACTTAGCTAACAGCTGCATTTAGCACACTTCGATGCCTTTCAAGGCAAGGTGATGAACTAGAGCAGATATCAAAGTATCAACTGCAAAATTCCTACATATTTCCCTTTTTTACATTCTAGAAAGTCTAAATTATCCAACAGAATGCAAATATATTTTTTTCCATCTGAAACAATCTTTAGAAATTGTTTAGTAATAAAGGCATCACAGAAAAGAACAAAGAATTGCTACCAGGGAAGCACTGTTGTTCAAGAGGTGTCAAAGTTTCCAGGAGTTCGAGTGCCTCTGTCCTTAACTGGTGCTGCCAGTGAGCTACTGCGCAAACAAACACAAGTCATTTCCCTTCTTTATGCCTAATTTTTTCTGTCTATACAATGGAGATGAAGTACTTTGCATAGCAAATACCACTGAGTTCTAAGGACAACAAATATCCATAAAACAGATCAGCTATTATTACTTCAAAAATAATTATGTTTGCATCCCTATATCTTTTTTTTTCCTACATTTAGGGGCTCTGTATGATATTTGATTTTATACTATATTGAATGAAGGTTACACAGAGATAGCTACTGAATTTATGATCAATAGAAAATTGCAAATTTTTTCTCCACACCAATTCTTTCCAATGATCCAGCACAACACATCAATAAAAAGCTCTGAATTGACGCTGTTTCCCTATTTCATGCCCTGTTTAAGTTCCCTGGGGATGACAGATTAATTTAATTAGTTTTATTGAACCATCTAGTTGCTTTTATTGGCAAATCCACTCATAGGAAGAAGGCTGCAAATTTGTCTTCGGGTTAGCATTGTCCTACTGGTCCATTTTTAAAATTAAAGTGAATTTACTGTCATTTCTTATATAGTTTTCTGCTATGCTTTCTGCTGTTGAGATTCACATTTGTGAAGTGCCTCCACTGACACTTATATAGGAAGTTTAAACTTGTTGTTTTTCCTAAATGTGGTTAACGAAAAAAGGAAGCAGACAGCTACCGTCAAATGGACTGTGAACTAAATACATCGCTCAGCTTTCACTGGGGAATTAAATTAATCTGATCGCAACACAGAATATGGCTCTTGCATGCCACCTGGAAGCAGAGAAGTGGTCAGCCACTTTCCAACTTCCTCCGCTTGACAGCTTGCTCGGCACAGAAGCATCAAAACAACAGCACTGAGGCTATGAAGTATATATCTAAGGTTCAGTTTGCTCAGAGATAGATCTGATCAAAGTCCTCAGACTTCATTGCACTGCCAGGCAGTGTGAAGTATATGAAATAGAGCAAAATTAACAGTAGGAATGGACTGAATTTAATCCCAGTGGTCAAATGCCCAGCACCATGTTAAAAATATGAATCTAAACTTGGGTTTGGATATGAATTTTATTCATGGCAGCATTTTTCTGTGCAGCTGACTGATCCAGGATCTCATATTTTTAGAAGGAGGAGAGAAGTAATTTAAAATCTAGATGAAAAATTTGAAGCTTGGACAATTTTGGAGGGTTTTTTCTGTATTTTTTTGTAGAAGGTCAAAGGAGAGATTTTATGCTCCAGTGAATTTCCCAATCTTCCTCTCAGTTTAGAAAAATGAGCAGATGCTGCCTTCTAACTCTGGACATCATAGTTCTTTACACCAGATTGCAAACACTCTTCCTAAGATTTGAAAGAGCCTCTTGTCCTGTGTGGCAATTCTGTAAAAAATGGGGATTTGGTCTATTTCCATGAGATTTTATCCAAAGTTGTTCTAGAAAGTGTTTAGTTTTGAAGAGACCACACATTGACCACCAGCTACAGAAATCTGTGTCATCAATTCCTTTGTAAATCCAACTCTTCTGAGGCTTCTTCAACTGCACAGTCAAGAAATCACTCTTAATTTTTCTCTGGTCTTAAAAAACATAGTGGAGTTGTACAATCTCAAAGTAAATGCCAGTTAGCTGTTTTATTATCAGATTGTTTTTATAGTCAAAGCTAAAAGAACAAACTAACAAAACTAAATACATAACTTAGCATAAGCATAAGGGGGTTCAGTGATTCTAAAAGCAGCACAAACAAAAGTATTAAAATAAATGGCTAATAAAAGGATTCCTCTTACCAATATCTTTGCTTTGGATTTGCACAAGGGGTGGTCATTTTTTTCCAGATGCTGAAAACTTGTGCAAAGCTTTACAGCAAGCATGAAAAATTTCATCCTTCTGGACCCGTGCTCTAATTACTAAATTACATTCACATGGGTTCACCAGCCCTTTCACCTATCTATTCATCTTGTTAATGTTATCCTTTTGACAAAAAACACACTTGGGATGCTGTAACTAGAAAAACTAAGAGACTTACTTGAATCTTAACCCAGCCTTCAAGTGTCCATCCATTACAGAATCAATAAAAAGTTTAAAAATTTTCCAATTATGGAGGAAGTGCTCGCATACTTTTTAAATATTATGCATTTAAGATATATAGGTCATGTTCTGTTGGAGTATATATGCTTTAAATGCTGAGCTCAGAGTTTTAAAATGACATTTAATTATGTCCATCCACGTCCCGTCGGATCTGGTAGAAGTGAGGTAAAAGCCTTACCATAGGATTTACTTGTCGATTAGTCTATGAACTCTCGTTCTGTCACGGCACCAAGCACACTTTGAAAAACAAAACTATTGGGGTTTTAGGAATACTAAAATCAGGAAGATTAAATTCCTGTATCAAAGATATACTTTTATGGTCCAACTGAGTTATAATGTATCTGCATGCTATTTAAACCATACATATCACTAAATGGATTACACAGAATTTAGAAGGACCTTATTTTGGCTCCAACTCTTGTTCTACTTCAGCTAAGAGAATATCTTTTCAAATAACACAAGGCAGAATAGGAGTAGCCAAAGGTAGTATCACACATTCAGATACAAAAAAGACAATATTCTAAAAATGCAATTTTCTTGATTAGGATATTAGCAACCCTTAAAAAGCCAATGAAAGTCAGGAATGCAAAAATGCATTAATACTGTTTACCGTATTTACAAGAATGGAACTATGCTGTCAGCAGAAGACCTTAATGTGCTCACAGGGGGTTACTCCAGGCTGACATTTATAGCCTCAAAGGGCTCTTTTTAGATAGGCCAGAACAATCAAGGATACTTGGGTCTTTGTACTCAAGGTCTATTCTGTTCAGTTTCACTGTGTGTAAATTTAACTAATGAAGAAAAACTAAATATTAGTTATGAAATCAGATTCTTATGAGATGCTTTCAAGAATAATGTGGAAACTCCTGGTGAAAATATCCTTGCAATCCCAACTAGAGAGCTAGTACAAGTTCATGAACAAGTGAAAACCACCTTATATAAATATGGTACCCTGTGAAATCAGTGGGATCCAATTAGCTATATCTGTGTCTTCTGTTTCCAATGTTATGACAGTCAAAAATCTATCAGATGGTGATGTTTTTCAAGGAATTTTTTTAAAGAGCTCCAATATATTTACACACACAACTGAATGGGCTTGGTTATTTGTGTATACAAATATCTATCTCCGTATCTAATTAAGGAGGACTGCAAATTCTGACCTTAATGCGCATTAACGTGTAGATCAACACCATCATCAGGCCAAATTCAGAAAGGTAATCTGAAAATGGTTAGATTTTGCTTGACAGTAACGACAAATATATACCCACAGTAAATACCTGAACTCATACATAAAAGTGAAAATTTCTGAAGCCTATTAGCAGATAGTCTTATTAAGCTATCACAGTTGCATTTTTTAAAAACAATTAAAGCCAAATGACTATTTTTCAAATGCAAAATTAAGGAACTAAGAATGTCATATTTTATAAAGTATTTTGCACTCTTCTGATGCTAAAATGCCTTGTGCTTTAAGTGGAATTTTTGCAGGTCATTAGTTTATAATGCAAACCAGCACCTTTGGGTATTTTTAAAGGAAAATGAAGGTGGGAGGAAAACAAGCTGAGCTGTTTTGTTTATAGCAGCATAGGAAACTGCATTTCTAAGCATTTGATTCAGCTAAAGCTCTACCTTTTATACAGTTTTAGTGGCAGATGCTATAGTGACAATGAAAGTGACTGAAATACATGCTGAGGCTCTTCGCAAGTAGCATCATGATATGCAGCATGCTTCTAAGATAGGAGCTATCCCCAGTGTATCAATCATACATAAAGAAGACCAGAACCTAATTTTCAATCCTCTTATCTCATTCCCTAGTGTCTCCTTTCTCTTCTATTTTTTACTGGGAGAAGAGACAGAAGGTTGCCACAAGATTATTTCTATGGCAGCTTCGACTCCCCCACTGGTTTTCTGCTCAGTGCCCGTGACTGATACTTAGTTCTGCCCGAAGGACAAGGACAGGACAGACTTCTGAGTGCCAATCAATGGAGCATACCACATACTGTAATTGAAAAATACACTGCTTCTGCAATAATATGAGGACATCATTTTTAGTGCAAAACTGTGGTAAAAAGAATTGTGAGTAATATGTAGCGCGCATTTATTTTTATGGCACCTGGCTTAACATGGCCAAAAGAAATGAACCTGAGCTACGGAATTTGGATTCAGATCTGAACTGCCTGTAATTCAGCAACGCTGAGATCAAGATTAAGCCCTACCTTTTACTTCATCTGCAGAGCATTAGACCTTTTCAGACTAATCATCCTAACTTGATGTACTGAAGTGCCTTCATCCAAGTTACCTGTTAGCTTGGCGCACACGCCACACAGCGCAGCAAGCTAAGTGTTAGTAAATCTGTGAAAGTATCCAAATTGCACACCCCAAAACTTAGGCCATCTCGTACTATTAAGTACTTTCCTTAGGCTCTTCTTTATGGAAACTCCTCTAGCAAAGCAATGCAGGACCTGCCTAGGAAAAGCCTATCCTTCCAAATAGTGCATGTTCCCCCACCTCCCTGAAGCGACCAAAACGTGGTTAAGCACCTGTACAGACCTACCTTAGCAGTCTGTGAACCAAGCTAAGGAAAGTTGTCCTTAGGGATCCCATTGCTGAGAGGAGAAACAAAAACATCACAAGGATTTGCCTAAGGTCACAAAGCAAGTGAGTAGCAGAATGACACTAAATACTACTGCTTCTCTTTTTACCTCCCCTTCTGGCTGCAGTTTCTAACAGGACATTTGGGAAGCTACATACCTTTCAAAAGATAAGTGAATGTATTTAGAAACTCTTCATATGACTGCTCATGGCTATTAATAAATTGATCAAGGATACTGTTGTTTAACAGTTGTTGTCCCATGATCCACACCTTGACAGTCGAACAGGTATATCTGCTTTAGTAGGCTGCTTCTGCAATAGAAAGAAAAGAGCCATATGTATCTGTAGGCAGAAAACAAATTAACTGAAAAGTCCCTAATTCACACAGATGATCACTAGAATGTCCAATTTTTCTTCTCTCCTTCTTGAGTTCTGATCCTGTCAGTGGGACCTCACACAACATTTCCCCCAAAATTCAAGTGGACATAGTAATTTTAAGTACAAAGGGAGAGACTGCAATCATCTATGCCTGAAATTTATGTCCTCAGGTAATATGGGCCACAGAAGTGACAACCTCTCTTGGTGGTGTTCATTCCCCCTCATTTTAAGTTGCTCAGTCTTACAACCCCTGCCTTCTTTGCAGAACCAGTGACACCACTCACTAGCATGTTAACAGCTGGCACACCTGTACATTCAAAACTTGGACTGAATCCATGATTCTGCAGGTGCACTGTTTACTGTACCATCAAGGCCACTAAACCCAGATTTTGGAGGGCATGTTCAATCACAATGACATGTGTGTGTCTGCTGAGACAGCACACAGGACGGGGAGGGTATGATGGAACTGGGCAGCCACGTAGGAAGGCAAGGACCACTCTTGAGAAGGGAACAAATGCTGAGAGCTGAAGGAACCCCGCAGAGCCTTTTCTGGACTTTAAAACTTCACTCTTCCATCACACAGCAACAGCTTTCCACCCCATCTTCACCATTTTACCAGACTCTTAAGGGAAGTAATGGCCCTGAAACAGCTCTCAGTGAAGTATGCTGAAGTTAACCTTGCCCCTCACTTATAAAAGATGTGTAAATGCATTTTAACAGCTGCGTGATGCTAAATAGTTAATAATATTGCTGATTTTTTATACACATAGGACCAGACTACTAGAAGCAGAAAAACACAGATGAGGGTGTGGACACACATAACTGGCACATTGTCTCACATGGTGGCAACTTAACTAAAAGATGTACATGATCAGTTTGCATACATAAATGCGATAAAGATGCAAGAATGCATTATATACTAAGTGCGTGCTTGATTTTCATGTGTTCCCATGTTTCTTCTCTTGATTTACCACAGCATTAAGAAGTGGCTTTGGGAATGAAAGCTTAATTTTTCTTAAATCAACTACGCTAAGGAAAGGTTGCCAACCTGATTTTAAAGTTAAATAAGATTGAACAAGAATTGTTCAGAGCCCAGCAGGAAAATAAAGCATGATTTCTAATGTAAAACTCTAATTTTGTTGGATTGTCAGCTTGTAAAGAAGACTAATGTTCTGAAGATATAAAAACACATGCACGCCCACATGACCTAAAGTTTAAGTTTTCTAATGTTTTACAAGAAACAAAACAGTATTAATCTCTCTGTGGACTGACCAAGCAGAATATAATTTACCAGACATTTGGAGTGGTTTATGCAAATTACAGTGGCTTCAGAGGGAAGCAATGCCTTCTATTCCTCATTATTGTTCCATTATTACAGTCATTATTTGAGGTAAATTTCATTATATGAAAGACTGCAGTGATTTGTAAGGCTAGTGTCAAAGAAAAAAATATATGCATATATTTAATCAAGAAAATGGTAACAACAACCTTTTGTTTTTCTTTGGCATCTGGCGTCTAGGATCTCCAAGTCCTTTATAAACACTAATGAAATAAACTTCACGATAGTCCCATGAGGAAGAGCAAACGAATATTATTCCCAATAAAAGATTAAAAAAATGAGTCACCAAGAGTTTAAATGACTTATAAACAAATCAGAGGAGGGCTGGCAGTAAAGCTTAGGTTACTTTACTCTAAAATGCTCGAGGAACCTAGAAAAGTGACAACCGATTTGGGGAAATAGTTGTATCCTTAACCAAGCTGAATGGCAGCTTTCTCAGTGAGTGCCATGTTCTGCAGCCACCCGGTCACCAGCCTGAGATTAAGCACGCAGACCAGGAGTTAACAAAATGCTATAGCTCAATTCTTATCCTGCTGCGCAGCCTCTACTTCCTACAGAACCTGGGAAAGTTCACTTCAGATTTTAATATCCTCTGCTGGCTAAACTATAGAAGAGCAACAACAGCGCAACAAGACTTTGGATAAGCACCAGGTTTTGACTCATTACAGTTAGCTGGGAAACGCAGTGCTGAATTCAACTTGAATGAAAGTTTTAGCCGAACTACGATTGCAAAATCCTGAACATCAGCCTCATGAAAAAGCAAGCACTGGATGCTGTAAGAATATAATCTAACATTTAATACCTGAAATCTCCTGACATATGGTGATTAGGAAGTTATCCCTAAGGGTTTTAAACATATATCTCACTAAGCTTATATATTTTCATCTAGCATGCACTTCAATATACTTGCATTGGGAAAGCATCATGAAAACAGTATTACTTTATAAAAAAAAAAGCAGAGAAAATTCCCTGGGTATTCCAAGCATGGGAAAAGATTACTTTCTCAAGACTAACAGCTTATTTTACCAGAAAATGGACCAAATTTTTACCCAAGTCAAAACAGTATATGCAGAGTAGCAATCCTACATCCAAGATAGTTATTAAGGCATTAGTATATGAGATCTGCTATCAGCTATGCCAAAGGTATTCATCTTGGGTTAAGAAAATAAATAACTTGTAATTCATAGGCCACATTTCCTTATTTTTTCTTCTGGGGAAAAAAAAAAAAAAGAATATATTTTTGGAATGTGAGTTTAGTAAATTATTCATATTTGAATAAATGTTAAATTGGAAAAGAGGGGAGAAAACCCTATTTGTTATTTTGGCATACATCCTCCATTGCTTTTTATATGAACTTCACAGTTTTGCTTCAAAAATCTAAAGCAAGAAATAAAATGCAAAATGGACTACAGAGGTGATAGTCCAACACAGACCTAATCTTCCCTTGCACAGCTGTTATTTACGCCTACAGAATCATCTCCTCATGGAGAGGAAAAACCAGCTAGGTCCTAATGAAAGCCTAGGTTCTGTCGGAGAACAGCCATTCACTCAAACAACAGAGTGGCAGCTAGAACTACCTGTCCCCCCCTGTTTTCAATTATTTTGAAGAACTGCAGGGTGCTGTTGCATCACCCTAAATGAAAGCAAGCACAGAGGATGGTATTTGGAGAACACCTACTATCCCTGAAAGTGAACATATGGTTAGGATGGATGGTACAATAGCGGTGTTCAGAAAATCTCAACCTGTCAAGGTTTTTGTATTTTTCATTTTCATTCCTCTTTGGTTTCTGCTGCTTCCCACCTACTTTATTCCTGAGTCTCTCTTAAATGAACACCATACTGTGCCAGCTGCACCGAAGTTTTGTGATGTGCACAGCTGAAACCAGGCTGACCAGAAGACTCTCACCTTTGCTAAGGAGCTAACCAGTAGGTTCTACATAAGTAAAAGGCTTCAGCAATCATTCAATTCATAGCCTCAAGGCAAGGACTTTGAACTGTCGTGAAAAAAGAAAAAAAATGCACAATAATGGATTGGAATCACACACAATTTATGAACCGGGTACAATCACACCTCTACAAATTAAACGGCTGCATTGTTCTGCTAGAGAGTAACTATTAATGAAATAAAAAACTTATCTTTTTCCCAAAAGACATCAAACTAACTTGGAGGTTTCAGGAAAAGTAAGGCAAGGATATCTGATCCTTTTCCTGTGCTGGCTCTGGGTAGTTTTAGAGTCAAATATCAGTAAATGATGCATTCAAGCAGCAACTATACTTTCTTCTTTTTGCTTTTCGCTCCTGCTCATCCATCCAAATTACTGTAATGATGTTTCTTGAGGCGATTATTCATTAAGCCTTGCCGATCATCAGCAGATTGTACAAAATCAATTTTATTTCTCAAAATGCAGTCTTCTTCCCAGCAGTTTAAGCCAAACCAGAAATCTCTGCATTGAATCGCAGAGGCAGGTCAAGTGAGTATTAGCATGATTTCAATTACACAGTTATTAGTTGTACTAAACAATTAAAAATGTGGTGGAATATAGGCTTCCTGTTTCACGTTGCATTTTTTAGTGCTCTGTTATGTTTCTTTTAAATATAATATAGGCAATGAAAGAAAAATCAAGATTCTGAATTTTTAAATGGGAAGAGCAATAAGCTAATGCTCTCTACAAACTCTACAAACTAAAACCTTACATAATTTTATTTTTCTGGAAAAAAAAATATTTCACTAGTATTTCTGGCATAGGTTAAAGTCAGGTTTCCACACCATTAATTTGCTCTCCCAAAAGTAATTCTTAGTAAAAAAAGAATATTCAGAATTCTTTATTTACAGATCACTCATAGGTTCATGTAAAGCAGCACTAGATACACCTGTTCTTGAGATTTTATAACCTATGTCTGCAAAAATCAGATTGAACATAAATACATTATTTTTACATCATTTTTACATCTTATATTCTGTTACCACTGGACAATACCTGATCTTTTCTCCCTATACAGCTAGCACTGTAACTACACCTGTCACAACTAACTTTTTTCAAAAGGTTATTTAATACTCCAGATCTAACTAATAGATCTAACTAATCTCTCATAAAAGGCAATCCTTCCTACTCTCTTATAACCCACAATACAGAACTAAGCACCAAGCACTTCCATAACACCTCTCATCCATGAAGGTTTTACATGTCAGTCTGCACAAAAGACCTTGATTCTGGGGACTCTCTTGGCCTGGCCAGTTCAGCAACATAAAAGCTGTCACTAGGGATGGGGTGGGCTGGTAAAGGCAATGCAGAAATGATCTCTGCGGGTTGACCGCTCACGTAGTTAGGCAATACTGCAGGCATACAGCCACGTCTTGAGCATGCAGTAAGTTGTCTAGGGACCAAGAACCAGAGCTGGTTACTGCCGCCCAAGGACGATGAGAAAGCACACCGTGATTCAGGACACTAGAACCTCCTCTCCAGCCTGTTCCAGGAGGTACGTAACAGCATGCTGTCTCTTACAAAAAACTGTAACATCCCAATCTGCCCTCGAGACAGCACTATTGTAGAAGTCACCCCATGTAATAGTATGTGTACCGATATACTTGTGTAAAGCTTGCCCACGGTAGCTGGTTAAGTTACACATAAAATGAGGGACCTAGGTGCTTTATTGTTAGCAGCTAAAGTAAACTCAATTTGAAGAACAGGGATTAGTACCTTTGGAGGAAAAGTAGCTGATTCCACTCCTTACTGTCTTACAACCAGGTTACCACATCAGTGAGTCAAGGATACTCTAGAGGAGTATGGATTTGCTACAATATTATTACAGCAATAAAGAATGAGGTAACACCTTTGCAAAAGCAATAAGCCTGTATCAGACGACTGCAGTCAGAATCAACTTAAGCCTAAGTGCTGGCTGCTCCCAAAAAGGCTACCACCACCCTCTCTTCCTCTTCACCCTTGGCTTTTCATTCCAGCCCATCTCTTGGCCAGACAAAATAAACCACCAATATAAAACCTGACACTAGCCTGAGCAAATACGTATGTTCTGTTTTAAATATACGTTTTCTGATCTGCCTTACAGCCGTACAATCGTGAGTGCCTGCACAAGGGAACAGTGGCAACATGCAGCAGGAGCAAGGGAAGGATGCAGGATTGCCCCTTTTGGCTGCCTGTCATCACTGTTTATGCAACCGTGAAAGCACGGCCTCATCAGAAACACCACTCACAAACGGCCCAGAAAGCTGTGCTTCCTCCACAATAGCAAAAGCAGCTGTTAACCAGGGTACTCACACCCGCACTGCTGCTAGAGCTGAAGCCTGGAGTACAGATCATCAGCCCCCACGGTGCAAAGAGGCATGCAAAGCTGGAACTCAAGCCTGTCTTTAATAAACGTTTGTTGTTAGCTATGGACTGTTCGTCACTACCTTAACAAACATCCAAGGATGGCACTTTGAAAGTGGGCTAAGTGAAAGGAGTGATTCTGGGAATTCCTGCCCTGAGAAAGACACAAAACATTTTCAGTGGGGCAGCACAGGAAGGCTACCCACTTTCCAGAAGGCAGTCAACTCTTCCCTTCTTGTCTAGACATCTGCAAATGTAGAGCCGCAAAAGAAAGCCCCCCCTGCTCTGCTGTCTTGCCCTACTTTTCTCCCTCCTCCTCCCCGCTACCCACCACCTGCGGGGAGGCAGAGCCCCTGCAGCAAACCCGACGGCAGCAAGCTCTGGCCACAAGCAGGTGCGGGTCAACTGAACGATGGGAACAAACTAGAAGAAAAAGTTTCAATTACAAAGGACTAAAACTTTCGGATGAGGTTCCTTGCAGCATCTCTCAATTCAATGTGATCTGCAACAGCTAATCCTGTTTAAATCAACTAAATGTTTGCCACTGCCCTCAGCAGGAGGCCTTAAGGGCACACACTTAATGTATCAGCAATTTGCGTGGATGGGAGCTGCATCTGCTCGTGTTAAGTGCATTACTGAGCCTCAGAGCTGACCTTTGCGATGGTCAAAAACACGTGGCTCTCAGGCCCAGCTCGTACGAGTTTTTAAGGGGTACATCTAAGGGCTTTAATTGCAAGGAAGCGCATTGATCCGTTTTGATTTCAGTGCTATTATGTCAGTCCTGTACATGATCAGAAGGTTTTTTTAATGAATTTCCAATGGCTTCAAGAACGCTGCTCCCTTTAAAGACCACCTGGAGGCCTATGACAGGGGTAACGTTTCCTGTGCACCAAGCACTCCTCCAAAATGCAGCAGCCACTGTCCCCTGGAATGTGATCGGCCTGGATTTGCCAGTCAAAGCACAGCTGGATTCAATCGGCTATTTTAGATGAGACCTCCGAATAAAGCCCTGTCCCTCACGTATTAAATACTGTTTACTGATGGTTTTAGATGAGACAGAAAATTGAAGACTGTAGGATGCTGGACTCCCTGTGCAATTTTTTCACAGGTTTCAGCCCGTGGGTCCTGGCTAAATATCCAGGATATTTGCATTCTGGCTGGCTAACCCTACAGAAACGAGTAAGGCAGCCTTCCCTTTCTCTGCTGAGCTGGTGTGCATTTCTGCAACCCACAGGGAGCCAGCAGTGTTCCAGCTCAGAGATGACTGTGTTTTATTGGCAGAAAATATGCTGAAAAGCCTGGAAATATCTCAATGCAATTTGGGATGAAGAAGATGTAAACCACATATTATTTTAAGTAATTAATTATAGAAGAAGAAAATCAAGCGAAACAAAGCATTTCCATAACAGTGAGCAATCTGCTGAAAACATGCTACCTATGTCAATGTTATTAAAATAGAAGTTGTGAAGGAAAAGTCTATTTATTCATTTTCGCATGGGTTCTCTGCCAAATAAACTCAGGATGCAAATCCTAGATGTTCTTGCTATGACCTGGGCAATTCTGAACATGATTTTCCTGCCTTATAGATACATTCTTCTGAAGCTACTTGCTGCAGCTCTTCCAAAGCAGCTTGTCACTGACAGTTACAGAAGACCAGCTTGGACAGACCATGTCCTCATCCAAAACTGACACACTGTTGCCAACAGACTTTAATTTCTCCATCTTCTCAGCCACAGTAATTGGGAAAAGAATTTCTAAAGATAAGGCATGTCAAGTGGCAGAAGGAGAATAAAATGAATGTAAAATATTAAATGAGACACAACTAGGGGGTTGGATTTTTCACTTAAACATTTGTATCTCTTTTGCCAGTAGATCTTTGATCACAGACACAAACAAGGGTCAGACTATGTCAAGCACTTGGATAAGAAGCTGTCAAATATCATCTAGGCACAACTGAAAATAGAAATAAATGTGATCTGAATGCCCTTAAATTTAGCGGAAGTTCTTCAGCATTCAACTCTGCAGTACAGACTACTTTTATTTTTGTTTCAGTAGAGAAGTAATAGGCCCATATGGATGCTACAGGGCACAGTGCCTTAGAGTTGCTGTATTTCATACGAGAAACGTCACCGCAACCTATCTGCATTACAGTTACTCAACGTCTCAGGACAATTTTCACAAACATTCAGCATGTTTGCTTTGCTGTACTAATCAAATTCCATTTCAAGTTCTTTCTATTCTCACAGCAGTTTCAAATGGGAGATGAGATACTTCTAAAACACTGTGCAGCAGATATTGTAACTCAGGAGTAGGTGAAGTAGGGCTAAGAAAACAAAAGCAGGCAGCTATGAACAGTGAATTGTTTTCCAGATTTTTCTGTTTATTTTCTGTGCTATGCAAGTCGGCTTATCCTCTGTGCCCCAGCACTGCTAGCTGTTGAAAGGATATGTTCCCAGAGGACTTCCCAGAGTCTAATTATTTTTTCTTTGAGAAAAGCACTGTGAAACTGACGAAAAATGCCACAGAAGGGTGAAAAGTTTTATTAGTCTTTTAAGGTCTGATCAGAAGGCTACTGAAGTAGAAAAAAGGCATTCCTAATGACTTCACTGGACTTTGAATCGGACTTTTCATCAGCCCTCACTCACTGAGTTGCATGAATTTGTCATTTCCTTTGCTCTGTTTCCATGTCACTACCTACTTGCAGCAGAGCATTCCTGGGGAAAGAAGTAGTACACCAATCAGAAGGAGTTGCTTTCTTTTACTAGCTATTGAAATTATTTTTGATTTGAACTCAAAAATTACTTTAGATTACATTTTTATATTACAATAGCACTGAAAAATTCCAAAAAAGATCATGAGGGTGACAGGTTTGGCAGCGTAAAAAATTAAACTATAAATGAGCATATGCTGCAGACATTTACAGTCTAACTAACATCTACTGTCACTCTGGTCTGGTTCTACTCCTGCAAAGAGTTAAATCTTCTGGAGGCTGGTGGGTTTCTTGTTGTGCCATCTGAAGACAAGAGAGGAAAGGAAAAAAAAAACAGTCACAGCCAGTTAGCCACAGTAGACCGAGTTCTCAGGAGCACATCTGCAAATTAAGCAGATAGATTCCCCTCCATCAGGCTGTCTCTCCATGCCACAAGCCCCCTGTGCTCTCAAGAGAAGATTCCTCAAAGTGTTCACATTTGAATCCCAATTACATAGAAAGATTTCGGAGGACGCAAAAAAAGCCTATCAGCCAGGTATGTCTAACTTATTGTTTTGCCCAAAGCAAACTTGGTTGATACACTTAGCAAATGCTTTGAGAAATACTATATAAAGATTTCCTTCCTTAAGCCTATTTATGGAGGACTTCAAAGCTCTATGAGTGTCTGGATATGATTTTGACTGTGAAGAATTTGGCAACAGCACTTGCTTTTCAGGGATATGCTTTTTCATTTTGCAAAGGAAGACCCTGCAGATCAGTCAGAGGGAAAAAAACCAATATACAATATTGCAAAATAAATTTAATTCTACTGTAGATATCTGTGTTCGTGCCAAGTTAAAAATAATTGCAAACTAATGACAGAATTTAATGATCAGCGATGAGCATTTACCAACTTAGACTCCACGCTATCCTGTAATCCATTCTCTCAGTGTCCAATCAGTGCTGTTCAAATACCTTATCATTGTGTAAGTGAACAGTGCTTTGGGTTTGCTACAGTTCATAAGATCTAATCATTTATTATTTGGTAGCATTCAAATTACTGTGAAATTATTATGAATTTGCTATTTTTTAATGTTGACAAATATTAATATGAAATGTGACACTAAACAACAGTACTGATTATTCATTGTTCTCCTGTTTAAAATGTTTTTGTTGCCTAATCGGGTAACACACACATGTGAACAATTACTACATAGGGTCAAAGAGAACAAAAAGTAGTAAACACAGTTTAGGAGTGACTCAGTGCATAAACATAGTAATCTAGTGATATTTTATAAACCCTAGATTTACTAGGACCTAGGACACAGGACCTATGGCAGACTTGCCGCCTTCCATAGCAGAAGCTGGAAGACAAGAACAATATCCAAAGGCATATGAAATATCACTTGATGTTTAGGCACTTGAATCCTACCTCTTGTTTCTAACACACATTCATCCTATACTTCTCAGTGAATGCCTAATATAGTTTCTGAAATAATACCCCACATACAAAATTGTAACTACGTTCATCTATTTCCAGACTAAGCACATTTTAAATTACATTAGCTAGTGCTTTTAAAAAGCACCTTCTCTCTTCATTTGATCCTTCTGTAAATAAATTTCCTAATGAATCTATCTAAATCTGAATTCCTTGTAATCTATTCTTGCCACACAAACAACTATTAACTGAAAAAAAACCAGCTCAAAATCATGTTTGGTTTTAAAATGAAATAGGGGAGAATACTCGTTTTCTTCTTTCTGTTAGCTTAGCTTCTAGCTCAGATCTCTACAGTTCGCTTCTTAAGTACAGGGGTTATAAAAGTAATGCTGAGATTCTCACCTATTTGTATAATGCTTGGAGCTTCTTATAAAAACACCAAATATGATGAAGCATGACTCAAGTCACCAAGTCACAACTGGTAATTGTTTATGTAGCTCCACCCTTCTCTATTTATCCATCTTTACTTGTAGTGTCTTTTCCCCTCTATCTTGTGCTGTACCACAACAAAGGCATTTGTCTGTTTCCCACCGCACTGGCACTAATGCTAATCTGACTCCCCAGTGACACGGTTTTGAGCATAAAGCCAGAAAAAAAACTTTAAATTTTTTGGTTATAAGATTAGATTTCTACCTTTTGGGCTCCCTGAATCTGCTCAGGGTCAGATGAGCATTGGCCCAAAGGAATCAGTGGTGTTGGAGGTTAGAGGTGGAGGTCAGCGAAGATCAACCACAGTGTATTAACACACCACAATTAGCATGAAACAATCTGGAAAGCCAAAGCAATTCCAGCAAGTGCCTAAGGAGCTACTTCTGTCAGAGAATCTAGGATAAATATTCTCTCCATTACTTACTGAACTGCTTGCTTATGTAAAGTTCAAGAAATATTAAGGGATGACAAGGAGGAAGTCTGTTGAAGAGTACTTATTTGCCCAGGAAGTTCTGTGTGTCTATCAATCTCACTTTTAATCATTTTCATTGGTCTTTTCTCCACTCTGTATCTGCAACAGTCTCATCAGATAGTATGCTCTTCAGAACGGAGTACTGCTCAATATTTGGGAAATAGTTTGTGACATTGTGGACACTAGTAATTGTCATATTTGGAGATTCTTGAAGTACATGTAAGAATATAAGATGAATGCCAATATTGCAATTAAATTGTTTGCGATTTTTAATACTCTTCCTAGCTTCAAATATAAACAAGCAGTCAAATGTAGAACACTAGTGTTACAAAATCTAGAACACTAACTTACAGATATGCTCATGGCATCTTCAGTATGAAAGACATACTACTTTTCTGAAGATCTTGTATAAACAAAGTAGCTAAGTAACCACACAATATGAGACACAAAGGAAATCTAACCCAGTAAATCCAACTTCATGCAAGGTCTTCTAACAACACCATTTTTGAATGGCTATAAGAAACAGGCAGCAGAGATTCCTGTTTAGCATTATCACCCAAAGGTAAGTAACTTGGCCAATCTTTCTTCATAAGAACAAAACCTCCTGTCTATACTGACATGCTCAAAACAAGGTTCACTAATTTAATTAACTCGTAACTGAAATTCACCTACAGTGCAGTATTTCTGAAAGGGAATCTAAATGTAGAAAAAACTACCACCTTCAGGGCAGAGGCATTAGAACTTGCTACACAGTGAACAGAACTTGACCATGATCTTTGGATGATTCCACAACATGCAAAAAGATAAGCCAGCTATTCCGTGGATTATTTTTTAAACAGACTCAGTAGTGGCTATGCCTACTCTGTCTGTGTGCTCTGGCCTAAGCACATCTGACCAGGCTCACCTACCTCTGAAATCATTTAATGGCAGATCCATATTTTAGCACAGCAGTTTGCGTACCAGTTTGTGGGCAGGCAGTACAGGAGTGTGGTACAACAGTTCCTACTGTGCCTGAGAACATGTACTGGTGGCAATTTGATGTAGTCTGTGTCATCAGTTCCTACGATTTTACAGTGACTCTCACTGTACACTATCCTGTTCCAGAGTCTCCAGGTTTTGCTGTCACTTAACTAGAAGATACCAATCCTTCCTTAAAAAAGAAACCCTGTGTGCCTTGTTTTTATTGTTACAGCAAAATGAAAAGCAGGAGCAAGAAAAATATGAATCCTAAAGATTTCAAAACAAGGAATTATATTTTAAAATGTAGAGGTTGGGTTTGGGGGGTTTTTTTCCAATACTGTATTTGAAAGCTAGTTCACACCTTTAAATTCTGTGGATTTTGCAAAGGCTGGGGCAGAGACCTTGGACATTTACTAAAAGGCACAACTCTGCTGTCACCGAAGGACAGTGCCAACGAACCAGCCAGTTGTCTGCCTCTCTGGCATCAGGGCTCTCCAAAGCCCTTTTTCAGTGTTATTATCCAGGCTGACTACATAAAACTCTTTCAGCTTTTTGAACAAACAGGTCAAAAAAGTAAAAGGTATCCCTTGAAACCCACTCACGAAGGCATGAGCAAACAGCAAAGATGAACAATTTGATCGCACCACGAAAGCTCCTGGCAGCAAGACTCCCAAGCCACACGCACCCTCACCCCGAGCAGGCTGCTCGCCTCAAGTGCTTGAGATTCACCCCGGCCCGAGCAGCTTCCACCTCTGCCACTGCGTGGTTAGAAATACAGCCGGCATCCGCCGCTCCTGCCCGTCTTCGGCAAAGCTGGATGTTTCCCTCGTAAACCTGCAAAACGTTCCCCTGAAGTCTGCGGGCGGCCACGTACGCGCTTACCTCAGCTCACCGACAGCACGTCCCCGGCCAGGGGGGCCCGGACGGCGGGGGAGCTCCCCGCCCTTCCCACAAGCGGGGTGCCGG
>JAVJGG010000032.1:26170384-26184013 GCA_035590195.1 Aviceda cuculoides
TTCTTCTTTTCTGTTCTATTAAACCGTTCTTATCTCAACCCACGAGTTTTACTTCTTTTCCCGATTTTCTCCTCCATCCCACTGGGTATTGGGAGGGAAGTGAGTGAGCAGCTGCGTGGTGCTTAGTTGCTGGCTGGGGTTAAACCACGACACTAGTGCAGACAAATAAAAGGATGGAAACATTTACCAAAGGGAAAGCTCGACATTAGCATAGCAGAAGTGACGTTCAGCCGGAGATAAATCCTGGTGGTGTGACCGCAGTATGTTGGGAGCATCTGAATTTCCAGAACTGACTCCTGCACCTGCAGTGACTCTCTGAGCCCCCGGGAGGTGTGTGCAGGTTTGCTCCGCGTGTGCAAGCACAAGCAGACATTGAGGCCCCTTCCAGTTCTTCCCTGAGCTGTTGTTCTTTAAGACTGTGGCTATGAAAAAAGCAATTCGTAGTCAGGGTTTACAATATTCCTCATCAGGCCCGTAACATTAGTGTATTGTATGTTGGAGCTGTGCTTTTTTTAAATCTATGGCTTGTTTGAGTAGGAGGGAGAAGTTGCTTGGTCAAACCATGTCCCAGCCTCACAGAGAAGGGCAATACAAGCAGCATTAAATCACAGCTCAGTGACTGTGGTCACCGCAGGAAGAGGAAATCATAACTAAAGTAATATAATATTCCAGAGGACTCGAACGTAAAGAGATATATGAACATCAGTCAGCCTGTAAAGAAGACACTTGACATAGCATTCAAGACTGCAGAAAGTACTTAATTCCCTGATAATTCTAGTGACAGTTTTGAGTCATGTACTTGTTAGAGCATTGATTGTCTTCAAAACCAGCTAATCAATACAAGATGTTTCTTCCTCAGGCAGGTTAGAATTAGAAGGTAAAATGAAGTAGATTTGAGTGCAGAAGTAAACCTCTATTGTATCTGCATCCAACTGACCTGTGTGTTTTGTAACCACAACAAGCAGCGTCCTGGTTCCCAGACACATTTTAGTAACACTGTGTTGTTATTATCAGCTTTTACAAGAATAATATATGGATTTTACTGCTATTGAAAGGTGCTTGGACCCTGAAGTACCTGATTAATCTACAGGAAAGGCACAGCACAAACTTTAGTGGTAGCACTAAAACATGCGTCATAGTTCAGAGTGACTCATTGCAACAATAGACCATTGAAAGCAGTGGAAATAATGTAACTGGGAGCCCAAAGCAAAAGGAAAAGATTGAATTCAGATTGAAAAGGAATCTGTAAAGTTATTTACTGCTAGACTCAATGTACTAAATACAGAAGGGCTGTCTGACTTCTTTTTTTTTTTTCATGATCGGTGGCTATAGCTCCCTCCGTATTTGATTTCCTACCCTATCCCATTTCAAACAAGACTAACTTCTGGGAAAGGCTTCAGCAACAGCCCCTGAAAATCAAACTGTAATTTGGTGCCTCTACTTGACCTTTGAAAATCGTGACACCAAAGCCCATTTTTTCTTTAAAAAAAGCAAGACAGTAACCTTATAAACCTTCTGATTTCTCAAGAACAGGGCACTGGCCACTACCACAGGCGTGCAGGACCTCCTTCAGGTGGTAGTTATTGTGAATTTCCGCGTCCACTGGATCAGAATGGCCACCTTCAGAGAAAGAGCTGGGCATTGAAAATACACCTCTTGACCTCTCTCGATGCTGCTAGAAAAGGTGCTAATTAAATCCCTTCTAATGTGTCTTTTTGTGTTATGGACAATATTAAGCTGGATGCAGAAGGTAGAAAAGCTCCCACACTTAGGAGTTGCAGCTGGTCAGCTGTTTGAAAATTGTGCCATATTCAGTCACCTAAAACACTACTCTGAAGAAAAGTGGTGACAAGCCTCATTATTCTTCATCTGATCCCAATTCTAATAGGAATACATGAAAAGTAAAATTCAGTCAGTTATTACAGATTTAGGAATAAAGGGGTTAAATCACCCTAATTTATCTGGAAACTCTCTGAGGCTTGGTTTTTTGTTTTATATGGGTTCTGTTTTTTCCATCCAATATTTTTTATTCAAAGTCAGATGGAAGAACTAAGTTGGTGATATAAAGTCCAGAAATTAGATGTCTAATTACCTGATTGCACAAGGAAATCAGGTAGCTCAATTTGCTCGTCATTAATTCCATCCAAACCAGTTGGTTTACATAAGTTGTTTGACCCTGAGGTATCATTGCAGGGAAGAAAGAAAGATTTTCTGAAGTGGAATAAAGGGAAGCTACAATTCATGAACTGAAAGGTATATTGGAACTAATCTTTGCAGCTCAGTCTATGACGAGAAGCCAAAATTTGATGCAAAGGGAGCACGGAAATCAGTAAAGAGGCTTAACATATTAGCATGGACATAACCGTGTAAGGCTGGTTTTAAACAAACACTGGGATGGTATTTGTAAATGAAGCAAAAGCCATTTACAGACTAAATAAAACTGTTTTTAAATTAGTTTAGTTTTCTGTCAAACAGTTGCCTGTGAGGAAAGGTGCTGAAAGGACTGCTGAGACTCAGAGTAATATTCATTTGTGTTAATTTAGTGTCTTCCAGAACAAGGCTGGAATCACCGCTGTCTCTGGGTATTAGAACAGCCTGAATATGAAAAGCATCCACAATTTGAATGAGAAGTAAGACTGTTACCATGAAATTATGTGCATAGTTGAAAAAACTGGTAAGAAATACAAAGCCGGAAACTTAAATATTGAAAAGACCTTTATTTTAAACAGGTTTCATTAACTGTAATACATAAGAAAAGGTAACATTATGAAGCCATGCGGTGAGACAAAGCACAGAACCCAGTGTAGTCAGAAATTAGGTTGCTGTACATACCTAGAATTTGTTTCTGAACTACCTGACTAAAAGTCTAAGCTGATTTGTTTAAGGTCAATAGAATTATTCCTGTGAGGAAAAAAATACATGAGACCAGAATCATGACTTCTAACATAGTTCACATCATTTCGTAACATGCCAATTCACCATACGGAGCCCTTGAATAAGACCAAACAAAACAAGATACACAATGTGATTGTATAAAAACTACAGTCAATACAATTTCAGAAGGAAATTATTTACCATGAATTACTGAAGGATTTGTACCAAGTATTAATGTAAAATAGAAAATGTGAAGGTTTGAAAGAGTACCATGAATAAAAGTGTCTCAATTTTTCTAAAGCATCTTCAAAATCAAAAAGCTTAACAATAGACTGCGTAACCAAACGATGCACCTGCCTGCAATCAGAATTTGTTTGCCTTCCGATGCATGGCTGTGTGCATGCAGCATTGTTATTTTATCCCTGTTTACAAAAGCTTCACTTGCATGTACCTACCCTTTCAGTTCTGTTTGTTTTAATGAGTTCAACACTCTCAAAGAGAGCCTCTTGATTTACAGAAGTTGTCAACAATGGGGAAAAAGATTAAACTAGACCCAAGTCGAAAGAAAAGAAGAAAAAAAAATAGTAGTAGTTCTCTGTGTCAGCTATCAGGCCCAGAGGTGGTAGAATGTGAAATGTGTCTTGATGGCTTAATAATATTTCACAGAAGAATACTTTCACGTGCCACTGCATTCCTCTGTCCCCATCCAGGTTCTGTTCAGTGTGACAAGTTACCCCAGGATATAAGCCTCGTCTTGAAAAATCATACATATACGGGTAAAACTTACTCAACCCTTTTGAAGGCAGTGAGACAAATCACTGGCTGTTACATCAGAAGCTTATTAAAGTGAATTTGGAATTTGAAAATGTTAGCGGATTCACTGAAATTACACGTGCAAAATGAACACAGTCTGGTCTGTCACTCCAGTGGCACATATGCATTGCAACGAATGGGTCGGATTACTGGGGAGTGAAATTCGCTCCTGTGCAAAAGGCAACAAAAACTGTATATACCACTTAAATGGAGGGAAAATCACCATGAGCTGAGTCAAGATTGTTAAACTAGGCCCTAGGTTATCCAAGCAGAGTCAAGGATAAAACATAAGGTAATACAGTTGTCCCAAATATACATGCAAATAAAAAAGAAAAGTGAGCAACTATTTGCATGATGAAATATATGCCAACCAAAAATGCAGACTATATCTGCATTTACTGCTAAAGGATGCTCTTTATTCCTGATTTTATACTCCCTAGGAAAGAGCTCTACTTGTTGTCTGCATTTATTGGTAAAGAATGATCCTCAATCTAAACCTGGTATTTATGCTCTATGGGAAATACTTGTTTTGTTCAAAGAATTGAAAAAAAAACCTAATCTAGAAACACTCACTAAGTGCAGCCGTACATGGTACACCATACAAAAGATGCTGTAGTCCTTATGACTGCTTAGAAAAGTAAATGTTTTAAGTAAAAGGCATTATTTCCAAGTGTAAATTTTGACATAATGTTAAACAATGTTTAAAGAAACCATATTAAAAAAAAATCCTAAATTACAGAATACTTTAAAAAATAGTATTTTACTTAATAAAATCAAAAGAAAGACATAATCAGAATAACACAAATATTTGTGCTAATTACAAACACTTAACTCTATTTTTTCATTGTCCATAAATGGTAAATACCAGACCCTCAAAGATATAGTAAATAACATGAACAAGATACTACTAAACAAACCTCAGACCATTAATTCTTTAAGTTTGTGTTTCACTTACAGTCACAAACCAACTTCTGCCACATCAAAACAAAAACAAAAAGCAGATTCTTTTAAATCCATGCTTTGATTGTTTCTGCATTTAATCTTGTTTCAGAAATACCACTCTGAACACAGCAATGCCCTAGCTACAGGTGCAAATCTGAAAGGCTAGATGATTTTGAGGCATCTCAGGTATTTTTGAGTATATTTCATGAATATGTCATTGAATTAAATTCATATAATGTTAGTATATGAATATACTGAATACCACTTCAGAAAGGCAAATACCACCAACAAAGTGGTTCATCTAATATGGTAAGCAGGAATGCCAACTAAACATTGCTGTAATAATGTAAAATATAGTATGCAGTAATTTCAAGACAGTTCATTGCTTTTTTAACTAATCTTGTATGCCAGCTATCTCTGAGGTTAATAAATATCATTCCTCTTTTACAGATTAGGAAAATGAGACTGTGAGTGTGGCGTGTTCCAGGTGTGAAAACGCTCGGTGTCACATACAGTGGGAGCGCATATGCAGCAGTCAGTGAAATATCCTAATAGAGAAGATCAGAACACTGGCATGTGTCTGATCAAGGTAATATCCATCGCCTGAGAAATGGGTCTGCTGCGACTAAAGTCACTTGGTGAAACTGTGGGCCTGCTGGTATTAATGATGATTTACTGGTGACTTCAGTGAGGCCAGGAATTCACCCAATAAAACTCTACTAATAAAAATTATACTATATACGGAAGTTACCATAGAAATCTGAAATGCTCATGAAGCAACAAGCTACACAGCAGAGCTGGAATGTACGTTGTATAGTGAGATAACCACAAGGCACTGTAAATCCTGATTTAGGAGAACAAGTACAAGATTGCATTTTAGAGTAAACAGACTACAATAAAAATATCTTTAAAAAATTACAGCTACCTTTCCTATATCTTCATATAGTAAATTAGCATGGTGATACCACCATCTGCTCCTAAGCAGTACTATAATATAAATGTTAGATAATAATATTTTTTAAAGTTTGTGAGATCAAAGTTTGCATCTTAATCAGTATTTTATATAAAATTAACTTAACTTTATCCCAATACAATTGCCCAAGGGTCAGAGTGACAAATCCTTGCTTATAAAAGCCAAAGGACCATCAATAAAACAATCAAACCCCCTTAAGAAGTAAATAAAAAATAGTTTTAAAAATACAAGCAGAACAAATAGCCACACTCCCCTTTTCAGCAACTGTTATCACTCTCCAGAATCATATTCATTCCAAAATACTACTTTATATAAAACCTTGTTTACTTTGGCTTTCTCACCTGTAAACAACACTCTAAGACCAAAACAAACTGAAGACCCTTCTTGGCAATTTGTTTCTGCTTTCACCTCACATAGCAACTGGTAAATGCACCACCGCATTGCCTCTTGAAAACTCCCAGCAGACATGGTGTTTATTAAACTCCACTCAGCACCTTTAACAGCAAGTGTAAAAATGATTGTTTCAGACTTCCCTGTACCTCTACAGGCCTGAAAAAGAAGCTGCCTTCTTGCAGGAAGACACCGTCGCAAATCCAACACCAAATGTGCTTTACATTTAGAGTTCTGCTGAATCACTGCTTTCCAAGACCTCCAGTGGCAAGGAGTCACCTAAACTATCCTCTGGATCAATGGTGAAGCCCTGGCTTTTTAATGTTTTATGAGCATTCATGAACTTCTGGAGGTACTTAGAGGTATATAGCCAGTGGTGCTTCAAGACATCCTCCATCTCATAGCATTTGGACTGCCTAGCATTCATTTTTCGGAACCTCCTAAACAGTTTGTTTCCAGACTCATTTCCTTCACTTGCCCAGGCCCCAATGGAACCATCTCTTTCAATGATTTCAGGAACATGAGCAAGGGTTTTATGGAAATAATTTGTAATCTTGCCTTCATATCTGTACCTGAACTTTGTTGATAGGAGCTCAGCAAAACGCTGTGAATTGTAGCTATACTGGCATAGCAATTCTGGACACTCTTTGGCAGGGCACGAGGATCGCCACACTGGCTTCATCTTCAGATAAAGGTCCATTAGTTCTTTTAGGGCTTCATGCCTTTCCTCACACTTTATTAACTCACATACTGCCTCTACGGTCTCTTTGGACATGAGCTTTCTAGCAAAATTTCCGCTCATCCTCATCATAGGCTTCAAGTTCATCTTCTTCCTGAGATGTTTGTCCAGAATCAACTGCCACCTCTTCCTCTCCTCTTTAGACACATCAGGATTCTTGTAAACTTCACCGATCTCCATCTGGAAGATCCTGTAGAATTCTGTTGCGTTGCCAATGTCACAGTGCAACGCATCTATGGATGGAACGGTCTCAATAAAAGGTTTGGCTGAAACACCCTTCACTCTGTCACGGAGCTCATCAACAGATTCGTGATATGGGTTGGACCTCCATATTTCATACCGCTCCAGATTTTCAGCATGGCTCCTGGTTATGGAGTGGAAGACCAAATTCTGGGATGCCTCCAGGCGGGTTGCGTCACACAGAGTACAAATGTAAGTGGAACCTGAGGCCTCCAGCCCTTCCACTTCCCGCACAAGTTTCTCATCGTATCCTGTACCCCTAAAAATGAATTTGAATGTTCTCAGGATGCCTCCCATTTCAAGTAGCAGTTCACTGTTTTTCATAGCCTCTCTTTCTGCTATGAGGGGGCTCAGGATTGCCGTCAGAGTTTCATGATCAGATTCATCAGCCAGCATAAGGCACAAGGGCTTGCAACACAACTCCGAATTGGGCTTTACTTCTTCAAAGATCCTCTTGCTTTCATTCCCATGTGCTATAGCAATGTTCATGACTGTGAAAGAAAAGCGAACAGCCTTCTCTGGGACAGAAGGTCCATTTCCATGCTTCTCACTGACATCTCCCATTCCATCACAGGACTCTTTTACTACTACGGTGAAGGGACCATTCAAATAGTCATCCAGGTTTTTTGCTTTCATGCCTTCCAAGATCTCCTCCTCCATGTCCTTTAAGGCACAAACCAGGGCTGCATCATATCGAAATCTCTTTGCAATTGTGTCTACTGGGTAGTCATCAATTGAGAGTGGCAATCCTGATAGTCCATCTATAATTCCCACTTCTGTGTTAGTGGAGACATTTTTCAAAGGAGGCTTCCACTCGAATGGATGATAACCTGGTAGGAGGGCTTTCTCAGCAGTGCGAAGAGCGTGCAAAGGCTGGAAGATCTGCCTCCCAGTGACAGCTTTTACCGTTCTATACATTTTATGATATTGGCTACAGCTGAGAAACGTGTTGACTCGGATGGCCAGGCAGACAGCAGGGTGAAGTCCAGATCCTCTCCCTTGCATTATAGCCTCCAGTTCATCTGCTTGTCTGTGTTCATTTTTTGCTCTTAAAGCTAGCAAGAACAAAGTCATGCATACAGCCTTTATATCGCCACCCTCTTCTTTCTCAGCAAAAGCCTTCACTTGACGTTTCAGTTCTCTCAGACGATGTTTCTGAGCTCTCCTGGTCAAAGAAAGGAGATGCTGCCTCGGTCGGCCACCTTTATTTACATGGCTGTAGAGCTCTCTCTCTTTCATCTCCTTGTGGCTGGAGAGGTGTTGGCCATATTTCCCATGCAAGATCTCTTCATCACATTCCTTTACAGGGCATCTTATACCCAGGCTATCCAGGATGTTCAGGAAGGATTTCACTGGGGTTACCAGATCAGTAGGGAAGCAAGGATACCAGCAGGAGGGGCAATAGCTGCCCATAACCTTGATACATTTAAGAATGCAAGTTCTGCAAAACAAGTGTCTACATGTTGTTTCCACTGGATCGGCCAAAATATGCTCACAGATCTGGCAAGAGATGGATTTAATGAAATCTACTGGATAATCAACTGCAAGCAGCTTGGTGCTGAGATGTATATTCTTGCAACTGACAAGCTCTTTCACTAAATTTTTGTTGTTTATCTGTGCTTGGTTCTTTACACCTCTGTTTATTCGAGCACGTTCTGCAATGGCCTTCACACGTTTGCCGTGTTGTACACTGGGTGGCTGACTTTTTCTCTTGACTCCCCGACTGGTAGTGCGGCACACAGCACAGTTTGGGGAGTGGGGTTGCCACTCCATCGTGCTATTTCTAGGAAAATATACTTCACATGGAGTACTACTGAATTTTCGATGGATAATACTCCAACAGTTGTGACAAAATTGAGTGGGATGGATTGTATCAACATCCCCTCGCACATCAATCTTAAAAACCTTAGCGATAAGATCTGGCCAAGAGGTTGCTTTTTTCTCTTTCTTTCTCAGAAGCCACAGAGTTTCATCATCCACTGGCCCATGCACTGGATGAGTTCGCTTGTAACAATCAGTTTTAAATGAAACTCCACAGATGCGGCAAAGTTGCTTCAGATTGTTCTGATGAGCTTTATTGTCTTGTGTTTGCATGTCGTTGGCATCTTTCTCAAGTGCCTGCATATTGCCCATTAAGTCCGTCTTTTCTCCTCTTGGCACAGCTTCATCTTTATGCAGTATAATTTCTTTGCTTGAAGAAATGACCTCTTCTGCCTGGTCTTTGTTTATGTGCTGGCTGTCATCAGAAAGTCTTTTTTCAAATGATCTCACTTTAAACAGCTTGAATTTCCATTCAGAAAATTTTGTATACGGATGCTGAATTTCTTCAGGAAGGTCCATTTGTGATGTTACTGACATCTGCAGTCTGGCAGAAACCAGACCACCTGAGAAAGAGAAAGAAGGTGTAAGTTAGCTTATCTTCCAAAATTAATAATAATGCCATGGGTTTTAATAGTACAGTTCTAATCACTTTAACTGAGAAATGCTTTGAAAGTGAGTTACTCGTCCAAGACACCTACTGAACTGAGAGGCCCAGACATGGCTGTCCACTCAGTATCTCAGATGAGTACCCAAATGTGTTTTGACTTTGATCCCAAGGCTCTGCATGTCTATTAGATCACTGATGCACCTTCCATAAAGCCATTAGTTATCCAGTACGAATATCCAAATCTGCCCCTTTCTTCTTACATCTGACTGAGCTTACCATAAGTAAAGCTACAATAGACAACAGAATTACATTCTCAAAGTTTGGTGACTTTTTTATAGGAAACTAAATTCGACTGGCGTCTGAAAGATACAATTTTGTCTGCCTCATGCTATATTATCTAAAATAGCAAGACCACTGCTCTCACACCACTTGTTAGTCCTTGGTCTGATCTGAAGTGTCTAATACATGCCATTATACATGAGCAGAGCAGGGCATACTTCTCAGTCCCAGTGTAGACTTTGTTCAGGCCCCAATTTTGTAAGGTACTTTAGCACATGCTTAATGAATGTGAGTAGCTCCATTAAAGCAGGAGGAGTGTATCCTCTTTTGATGCAAAGTGCTATAGTTCCCTGGAATCTAAAGGAGATACGGCAATTTATACTGGCCGCAAATTTGCTCTAGAGAGAATATTTATACATCTTAAGTTAGTCGCCTGTTCAAGTAGAATGCTGAGAACTCTCTCTGTAAGGATTACTGGTACTGGAAAGCTGAAAATATCTGTTCAAATCTGACCCCAATTTTAGCTTTCACAGAGATGCAACCAAAAGTAATATCAAAGTGGTTGCCATGGAAATATGGTATTGTTTAAAAATAAATACAAGACTTTCACCTCAAACACTGAAACTTTTTGCTATTCCATCAGACTTAGAAAAGAAAATTGTGTAGAAACAACAACAAAAGTGACTAACCTATTTTTCATTACCTGGCTATGAGAAGTGTGCAAAGTAAACAAACCATATAGAGAAGATGAAATTACGTTTTCTGATTTATTTTGTTTTTACTGATCTGGTTGGTGTGAGTATCAAAAATGAGGAAAACTATACATTAAGGCTATCTACTAGAACTAGAAATGATGTGGGGTATGGCTGTGGTTCTTTAACTGATTATATTGCCATTTAGCAATTCACATGATTTGCTAGAAATCTAAGTTCAGTGTCTATTCAGAAAGTGTCCTTCCTAAGAAGACATCCAAGTCATGGTCTAAAGTGATGATGCCCAGAGTATTTCTGAGATTATTTCATTTATAACCTTTCAATAAAGCATCATTTCAGTACAGAATTTCAGGATCTGTTGGGAAAGGACTGCATAGTTTGATTAAGTTCCATATCCAGAATGATATATCAGTCTGCTCAACGCTTTCCTTAGAAGCTGTGTTTAACTTCAAAATTGTTCATTAGGCCTTGGCAACTAAAATTTAGGTTTGTTTTCTTCCCAGCTTCTCTTCATTTCATCCCACTGAGAACAAGCTGCCCATATCAGTGTCCCCATCTGCCCGCATTGCTCCGTCCAGCTGCCTATACTGCTAAAGATCTCTCTCTGCACTGCGTTTCCCTGCTGTCCATCACTGATCCAGCCTGGCGACATGCTTACTTGCATTCTGCTGTTCAGAGATCTGTGATGTGCAGCTGTGCCCAGATGTATTCAGAGCATTACTACTGTATTGCCTTCTTGGCTGCATCCTGTGGCAGACTTGGTAAAACCTATCCACTGAGCAATAACCCGTTTGCCCCTGAATAGTCCTGTGTTCAGACCCTTCGCTTGTACATAACACCCTATGCAATTTTGTGTAATTTCACCATCTCCAGCAGCACCTTCGGAATCTCTTAAACCATGAGCAATGCTTCCTTGGGGCAGTATCTATGTCATTGTAAAGAAAGACCCAGCACCAAGTACCTTTAGAGCAAAATATTTAATGCTTTCTCTACTCTTCTAACTCTTTGACTAAGTGCCACCATAGAGCCGTATTCATCTCCAAACCCGTGACCTAACTCTTGCTATTAATCACCAACTCCAATGAATCAGACAGGGTTTACCCCTGCTAAAGAAAAGTTCAAGCATTCTTTTCTTTTTTTCTCTTTCATTGAATATGCCCTGGAAGAAATGAATGACAAACAAGCCCTCTCAGGTCACCTGACCTTCGCCTCCTGCAGTAGATAATTGTTGCCAACACATCAAATGCTTTGAATTGCCTAGCTCCCAGGCAGTGGAGATTTCAGCAGCTCTCTTGGGAGAGCTAGAAATATTCCCAGTGCTCAGAATATTTCCTGCTACTCATGCTAAATATGCCTCTGTTCTGTTATTCTAGTTGGGGGTCACACTGAACAATCTTTCTTCTCCCTGTCTACCCCACTCAGATTCTTATGGAATGAATCCCAGGCATGACCCCCCAGCTGTGGTTATTTAATCGACTCTGACAGCTGTGTTCAGTATTGCCTCTTTTTATCTTGAAAAGGGAAAAGAAATCCCTCTTCTTCCCAGATCACAATATTTCGTACATTTCTGAAGATGAGCAAGACTGTGATACTTTTAAATTTTTTTCCCCCTTTTTTAATACATCAGGGAAGACCTTCCTTTATAGACAGTCTACCGAAATGAACAGAACAACCTCTCAAATGAGAAAGCACATATAAAATAAAATCATTGACCTGCACATTAAACCAGGAAAAGGAACCAACACTCGGATGTCCTACAAGCATCTGGGATGCTGTCATTAGTAGTCCCAGCCTACCTTTAGCTCACTGTCAGTTTGTAGAGCTGCTGCTATGTCTGCCCAGTTTGCTCCAAATGTCAAGCTTGCTTGCTCTCTCTCCTGCATGCTCTTGCTCTTTCTGTGTTCACTCTGCTTTTTAAAGACACTGCAGTGCTGTTTATCTCACTTATCCCTGTTCCTCTGAGCTCCCAATACCACCCTGGTGCTAACCACAGGTTACTTCAACTAAACACAATACAGAACTCTCAAATCCAGGTGGCACCTGGCAATTTATGAGGCTTAACCACAAAATTCATATAAACAAGGTCTTCTTGTGTGAGACTCCTGGGCTCTGAGACAAGTATGCGGACTCTCTTTGAGGAGCACCTGCACTGTTTTTCAACACAAAGTTTTGCATTTGGCTTTCTTCTTTATAGTTTCAGAACTGGTTTCTTCACTGTTAACTCTCAGAGAAGAGAACCTGGTGTCTGGTCACACCACTGTCCCACATCAAAGCTATTTCATTGAAGGCCAATGGCCTGCTTCCTCAGGTCAACAGCAGCCAAGCTTCTGGGGTTTGGGTGAATTGACAATGGGGATCACAAAATGTCCTTTCTTCTGATACCAGTATTTAATTTTCAAGGATATTACCTCTTTGGTGATGTATGTCTGGGTTCTTGAAGGCACTGGGGAGGGAGGACAAATCAACAATATAAAAGCTAGCTATATACATATTGAGTAACTGGTAGATACTACACCAACTATAGCCCACAGCTGGCTGTTGTGGTTTAAGCCCAGCTGGTAACAAAGCACCACGCAGCCGCTCGTTCACTCCTCCCCCTCGGCCCCAGTGGGATGAGGAGGAGAAAACAGAAAGAAACTCTCATGGGTCGAGACAAGGACAGGGAGGGATCACTCCCCACTTATGGTCATGGGCAAAAGACAGGCTCAACTTGGGGAACAAACAAAATCAATTTAATTGACTACCAATCAAAACAAAACAAGGACATTAGGAAGTAAAACACAACCTGAGAACATCTTCCTCCCACCCTTCCCCCCTTCCTGGCTCAGCTCCTCTCCTGGTTCTCTCTCCCTCCTCCCCCCGGCAGAAGCCCAGGGCGATGGGGAATGGTGGTTGGGGTCAGCTCACCACACGTTGTCTCTGCCGCTCCTTCCTCCTCAGGGCGAGGGCTCCTCACTCCTCCCCTGCTCCGCCATGGGGTCCCTCCTACGGCAGACAGTCCTTCACAAACTTCTCCAACGTGGGTCCCTTCCCATGGGGCTGCAGTCCTTCAGTCCCAGCCTGCTTCAGCACGGGCTTTCCCACAGAGTCCTAGCCATCTTGGGGGGCCTCCCCCTGCTCCGGCCTGGGCTCCTCTCTCTCTCCCCGGGCTGCAGGTGAGACTCTGCTCCCCCGCTCCCCTCCCTGGGCTGGGGGGGACAGCCTGCCGCCTCACCACGGGCTGCGGGGGCACCCCCTC
>JAVJGG010000032.1:26187427-26208609 GCA_035590195.1 Aviceda cuculoides
GTGAGTACGGGCGGGCGGCCGGCGGCGATGGCGGCGGCGGGCCGGGCTCGCCGCACTCTGGCAAAGGCAGAGGGGCCGGCCCGGGCTCCGCCAGCGCGGGTCGCCGTAGGCGTGTGGCGTTGGCGGGGCTTGGTGCCTCGGGAGCGGAGCGCGGCGCCTAGCCCGACGGCCTGCTCCCCCACATCGGAGCTTGTGGGGCCGGGGGCTTGCCGGTGAGGAGGGCCGGCGAGCTGGGCCGGAGGCGCGGCAGGGCTGTCCCTGCTCCGAAACCGAAAGCGTGCGGCGGCCTGCTCGGCTGCTGTGAGGCCAGCCCTGCCTGTCGGCGGCCAGGGGCTGGGAGCGGGGCGGGCCGGCCGGCCCGGCGGGCCGGGAAGCGGGCTGGAAGGGCTTTCTCCTGCCTTTTCGCCGGGCAGGGTGTACCCTCGGCCGGCCGGAGGAGCGTTGGCAGCGGGCAGGTCCCGAGGGGGGAGCTCCCGGGCGTTCGCCCCGCTGCGACCTCGAGTACGCCGTAAAAGCGGGCTCGGTTGTGTTTTTCCAGCTGTGAGGTGGAGGTACTCGATAAATTCCGCGGGAGCATGTTAAAGGCCTGTAAGGATCGCTTGCGAGAGAGGTTACTGTGTCTAAAACCGGTAGCTCTGTTTGCTGATAGAGAGTGGCAGTACTTGATATTTGTGGTAAATTTATTAACACGAGTAATAAGCTGCGACTTCAACAGTGCTTTCCATCAATTTCATCTGGTTTAGATAGGTCACACGGAGTCTTTTCATACTTAAACGGAAATCCCAGCTGTAGGTGGGAGGAAAGTGTTCTAATTATATCCCTCATACCCAGTAGTTAAAGCTAGGCAGAAATATTTCTCCGTGTTTGCCTCTGAAAAGTTCTGTGTGCTGCAGAGCTATGCGTGAGCTATATGGGTTTTGTTGTAGCTTATGTACCCCTGATGAAATGATTAAGAAAGTATTGATTTGAAGCTTTTGGTGAGGGAGAGGTCCTTTTCATACAGGAACGGGGGGGCAAAGTTACTGGCTGCGCTAACAGCTTCTTTAACTTCTCCAGTGCGTTTTACCCTGTGTTCACCAACTGCGTTAACACTTGCAAGCAAACTGCTTTCTCTTTCCATAGTATGAAAGGACCATAAAACTAGACCCACTGGTGTCAGACGGAAAAAAGGCCACAGAAGCATGCTGATAAAAGCACTTGGATTATTCCCATGGCAGGTATCGTTTTGGGCATAATTCTTCTGCGTGTTCCACATTATCTTCAGTTTTCCCCAGCAGCTAAAGATTTGTGGAGCTCAGGCTCCACTGAATGAGAAGTCATCAAGACATAAATGGCTTTTTAAGTTTTGTAGTATTGCAATACTGCTTTCTATTCAAAAAATGTGCTACTGTATTTAAAAAGACAATGCACGCCATAGATATGCTGATAGACCTTCAGCATGAAAAGATATCTGAGGTGAACGTGCTTTTTCTTCACTTGTTGAACTTTCATGAGTTTAATATGTCAGGAAGAGTAACTTTTGTATCTCAATAGCACAAATTAGCTAAACAAATATAAAAAAGTTTTAGATCCAGATTGTGAAAACTAACAGTAAAAGATTCTGGGTATAAAGCATGTCAAAAAGAAAATTAAAGTAAGGTGGAGTGACAAGGAGAAATGTTTTAGTTGTTTCAGAATGTGTGCTTAATTCACTCTTTCTTTTCCCAGAGTCTCGAATCGTTTTAAGTAGTGCCAGATACAAGCCTAATGCTTGTTGAGGTAGATGGTAATTAAATCTAGCCTGGAGACTGTGCCTTGCTGAAATGATGTTTGTTCATAGCCATACTTCTCGCTGCCTCTTTTCAAAGTACTTTCTGTCCTGATGTTTACTTTGTCCACATTATGGCAGCATCTTAAATTCTCTGCAGATCTCCTGAGGGATATAGAAAAGCACAATGCATATCTTGTAGTGTTCTCAGTGTGCAAAGGGAGAGCAGAGGCCAAAGAGAGCAGAGTCTCTGCCAAAGTAAAGAATTAAATAGTATTCTTCTCACTAACAACACTTTCCTTGTATTTGTTAATCTGAACAATTCCCGGTGAAATGTCCCTAGAAGTTGATAAATTGAAGAAAGGTTTGGGGGATTTTGGTTTGGGTTGGTTTTTTGATTATGGAAAAACCCGTGGAATATTTTGGTGTTAAATACAGTATAGTGCACTTCCACTGCTCACTAAAATTGAATTTGTTTTGCCATACTTATGTAGGATAAAATATGAACATAACTGGGAGTATGCCACCATCTAGTCTCTTAAGTAACACTTAAGCATAAAAATACATTTGTGATTAAAGCCTGACAGTGTTCTCTCCAAGCAAAGAGAAATCACCTGGAAAGCTTCAGAAACCCCCAAAGGCTGCTCTGCTCCTGCGGCAGAAGCTCTTGATAGTGTCTAATGAGCTTTTAATGTTGTTGTTCAATTGTATTTGCCACAAACAAAAATTCTTATTTTAAGATTTTAGGTTCACAAGTTAAAATGATAAGTATAGTGGTTATCCAAAAGATTTGGAAGTCTTTAACAGTTACTGCTATTAGGAAAAAAAAAAAAACAGGTGATATCTCAACAAATGTTTGCAACATGCTTGCAGGCTTTTACAAGAAACCAGAATCTGTTTTTTGCAGTTACAAGTTCTGCCCAAATCTCCTATTGCTTTGGCTTGTCTAGCCATTTGATAGCTTTGAAATGAGAGTGTTTTATAGGTATTAATTAAAAGGAACTTGCATCATTTTATATGTTCTGCTTGGATGAGACCAGAGTGATAATAGTTACAAACCTCATAACGTAAACACATAGTGCTTATCAGATGTCAGTAGACCATTGATTAAAATGCCTGGGAATAAGTGTTGCAGGTATTGCTTCATAAACAAGTTATCCAAAGTCACTCCACTGGTCTGTCAGTTTCGTGCCCCAGAAATCTGTATGTACAAAACTGTTCTCAGTAAGGCAGAAAAGAAAAGAGAAAAGTTTCACTGTTTTTTCTGTCCATGCGGCGTTGAAGGCATTTCCCCTGCTGGCTGTGTGCTGGCCAGGCTGCAAGCAGATTAATCATGTTTATGAACTTCAAGTAAGAAAAGGCATTTGGAATAGTATTCTGTATTGATTTCCTTACTTATATGGCTACTTAGTGTGAATTTTCTATGAAAGGGCATGTGGAAATTAATTATATTCAGTACTTACTGATTAATACTGAAAATTTTCTATTTCATGGTAACTGATGACGCTCTCTGTACAGTGTTCTTTCACCTTCGCCAAATGCTCAAAGGTATCATTTCATATTTCAGCATATATAGGATACAATGCCTACTTTTATTTCCTCCCTGTTACTCTAATTATAGTGTAATTTTCCAGGCAATCTGAAGATATCTTCTGGTACCAGTAATATTTTTTTGATTTAGAGAAGTTTCTGGATTAATCCCATGGCTCTTTGGAGCATGAAAATCTGTAGAAGTCCTGCCTAAACTCCATTATACTATGGGACTTTGTGAATCAGAGTACTGAGTTTTGTTGTGTGCGTTAATTTAAAATGTGGGTGGTTTTTAATTGTTTTGAAATTGTTTTTGTCAATCATAAGGTACATGATTCTTGTAGGAGTTTGCTCTTTTGGTCTGACTGTGCTATCTTGGATCAACCTAATCACTTTGTAATGCAACAGCGTAAATAGCAACCTAGCACAGGTTACTTAGTGAAGAAAGGCTTTGGTAGGGTTTAAAGTGGGAAGGGTATTATGGAGACTCCCTGTGGTCTTAACTGTGTCTCTTTGGGGCGTGAAGGTTTGATCCTTAGGGCATTCCAGGTTTCTGCAGCACAAATAAAGACCAAACAAATTCGGTCCATTACCATTTGGCCTGGAAAGCACCTTCCTTTCTGTTGTCAAACAATATAGCTGTTGCCTTGGAGAGAGAAATCAACCTTTTCTGGCCCAAGGACTTTGGGTACCTTGTGTGTGCAAGCTAAAACCCGTTATCTATCTACTGTGCAAGTCTGATAGGACTTCCTAGCTCTAGAAAAGGGCATTTCAGGTGCTTTACCAAACAGAGTTTTAAGACTTTCTCTGCCTGAGAAACTTCACACTAGCAAAAACAAGAATTACCATGTAATGGTCCAGCTTAATTTCCGTTTTTCCTCGATCTGAAAGCTGGATGTTGTCCAAACAAAAAAGGTCATAGAGCAGGCTACCGAAGTGTTTAATGTATTAAACTACCAACATCAAAAAAATTGATAAATTCTAAAGGCTGTGGTGTAGACAAGTTATTATAAATTAATATTTGCATATTGTTTTACTTGTATTTGACTCAGTTTTGTTCAGCACAGAGGAAGAATAACAACTATTATCAATAGGAAGAAAAACTGATGTGGTTTGGGGGGGATGTTTGTTAGGTTTTACTTCACTGGTAATCTATTTCGTAATCAAAAAGAAAGGGTAGCAATTTGATGTGAATTTTGGTATATATGCTGGTTTGGGGTTTAAAATCCATCCTCTTCTAGCCTCAAAATCTTTTAAATTCCCCAGGGGAGGAACATGCAAAACTACTACAGTAGGCCCACAAATTGTCTCCTCCACCTTTATCAAGGGAAAGACTTGCCATCAATATTCCCAGTATGCTCTTCTCTAATTGGTTTTCCTCCAGCGCTGCTCCGTTCAAGAAGATTGAATCTATGTTCCTATTCTGGAGGGTAAAATAAGTGCCACAGGAAACAGAACTAATTCATACTATAGTAGTTACAACGTGTAGAGGAATTGTTTTAAACTGTGGTGGAGTAATCATGCCTCAATTAGTGCTCTGAGTAACAGCAGTGTGGCTTTTGATTTGGAAAATTGTGCCTTGTCCCACACCTCTAAATACGTGTGGAGGAAACAGGATTTTCCTCACAGATAAGATGAAATGGATAAGAGTTGTAGAAGAAATCGTATCTTGTATAAAACATGAACAAAATTAAAAGTCTGGCTCTTAATCACCTCATTTAAGTTGCATCTTTGTGCCTGAATTTCCCTATTTAAAAAGGGGAGCCAATGATACTTGCACTTCTTTTTTTAATTAACCCCTTGGTCATATGCAGACAAAAAGCTCCATGTGGGAGTGGAGTATATTGCTGAATAAGGCGGTGTTTGTGTGAGGCTGGGATGTTGACTGGTTGCAGTGACTCACTCATTTTAATGACTCTGGTACAGGATTTTTCTTTCTGTAAACTGAATGTACATACCTGCTGTGTCTGTAGAAACAATTTAAATGGGCAAAGAGAACACCACTTGCACAGCACTTAAATCTACCAAGTGTTCAGCTGTTGAGATTATACTGTCAGATCCTGTCTTCTTCCTTATAAGAACAATATTTCAAATAGTATGTTTTTTTCCTAGCAACAGCCCAAGGGAAGAGTTGCGCGCTTCTTTGCAATTAACGTGACAGCTGAATTTGGGTAAAGCTATTATATTTTCCTCCTTGAGACTTCCTGAATTCCTTTGTGACATTGCTAAAGGGATATATGTTCCTCTTCCCTTTCTTAGTCTCGCTAAATATACCCTTGTGGCTTAGAATAATGTGAATTTTTCAGTCCTAGGCTGGTCCGTAGATTCTCATATCCTGTATACCAACATTCCCACTCCATTAGCCCAACTTAATTCCTGTGATTTTTTTTGTGAAATGTGGCCTGTGGACTAATCATCCTCTGCAGCAGCTGTTAAATAAAAGTTATGTTAGTTTAATAACGGAAACAAGTTTTTTTGCTCTAGAGAAGAGAGACCTACAAAGGGCAGTCTAAAAAAATCTTTCTGTCACAGAGCATCTTTCTAAGCATTGATTCCTCTGCTTCCATTCCAAGTCATTGAGGGAGCTGCTCACTTCCATAGGGTTAAATTGATTGTTGTTGGACTACGCCTGAAGCAACCGCTGAGAATTTACTTGGTGTTTAGTGTGTACTGCCGTTGCGTTTAGGAGCCTTGATTATAAAGCCTGTTGTGGTAGATAATGTATAGGGATAATACATGGGGGCAGAGAACAGGCATAGAAGTAAACATCACTCCTTGGATGTGGTTCCAGACAGCTCTGCTATAGAGTTATTTCTGTGTAAAGTGAGCATTGCTGACCAGTTCAGTACAACTCTCAGATGTCAAACTGTGCTTTGAGATTCTGTACCTTAATGGTATTTTGGAGGTGTCAGGAAGTCTACTCCTCGGATACTTCTTAAGAAGTATGGAAAGTCACATATTTATACAACAGAATAAAAGTTCTGGTTCGGTTCTACCTGTAACTGACCTCAGTAGGGTAACTTTGCCTGTTTGGTTTTGTTTGATAGAGCTGCCTTCTTTTTTTTTTTTTTTTTTGTCTGGATAACTGGAAAAAAAATATCTCATAAACTGTTAGCTTAGGGAGTATTGCTAATTACCATATAGATGGCCTAAACCACATTTCTCTACTGTTGCATGTGTTCAAAATATGTTTCCAGTAAAAGCTAGTTGAGGCTTTGTGTGATTAGTATTTCCGTTGATGTAATCTTCAGGTGTCATATAATAAGTAGTCGAATAAAACTACCTGTATGTCCTCCTCCTATCCATGAACATTTTGTTAAAATGACTTGTGATGTTAAATTCTGAGAGAGGCAGGAAAAAGTTCAGTTTTGTGAGCTTGTGGTCACGGTAACCCTATTCATTCTGCATCCCTCAGAGTCCACAGCAGTGATGTGGATCAACAATTGTTACAGTTCATCTCTTGTTTAATCCTTAGATTTCCATCCCTAATATGTTTTGAATGGTGTAATGGTATTACAGTGAATGCAGTAGGTGAACACTGCAAGAGACCTCTGCCTATACAGCTGTGCAAAAGAAAATCAAATCTGGGCTTAGTGGGCTTATTTTGCATGCCTGGCTCTTTAACCCCCAGCCTACTCATGCTGCCTTGCACCTGCTGATAAACTCTGTGTTTCAAAGAAATGTCATTTATAGAAAACTAACCACAATGGGATTCTAAGAAAATGGCTATAACCATTAAAAAATTGCGGAAGAGGAAAATTTCTTGGACTTCACAAATTTATATTTGTTGTTTAGACTTTTCTTTAAAGTTCCCTCATTCAGTGTAGAAACATTGGCAATCTGTTTGGGGATACCAGCATTTTTTTGTCATTTCATACCCATGAATTCAACCTGCTTTGTGAGCATTTTAAAAGCAGACTTTACTACGCCATTCACCGCTCTTCACGGAAATGTGACTTTTATCTTCTGTTCATACAGTTGTGTCCCTTGTCCTCCCTGCCGGCTAGACTGGAAGAGGGAAAGGAGAGCAAGAACTCTGAGTACTAGTTTGTAGATAGCTTTTGAGCTGTGGAAGTATTAGCCTTATCTCATGTCTAGCTTCTTACTCCATTTGAAGTCCTATTGGCAGTTTTAAAATGTTATCAGCAGTGCTGTATATTTGAATTTCATTTGCAGCACAGCATCTGCTTGTTGTGGGTACTTGGACTTGCATTTTACTTGTGGACGTGCACCTAAACTGATTTGAAACTTATACTGTAAATTGCCGTATACAGAAAATGTTAAATAACATTTATTAACTGCAAGGAAAATACGGAATTGAGCTATTGTCATCCAATAAAACTTGGTTTTGTACAGCATTTTTCATGCAAATTATATTTGAATGCTTTAGAAGTAAATAATACTGATGGGGTAAAGAGGCATTTTCAGTAAACATAGCAAGAAGAAAGAGTATTCCTCTTTTTACAGAAATTAGATAGTCAGGTGAAAGAGATTACAGAAAGGTGTGTGTATTTGTGTTTGAACTAGGCTGACAAGATGCAGTGTTCTTTTCTATATACTACAAGATAAGTAAAAAAGTTAGATAACGAAAACCGGGACAAAACAAAAGTAGTGATTTTGAGTAGAACCAAATCTGCACCACTGTCCCAGTGTTTCTGGTCAGAAATAAAATTAGTTCTTGATTGGAAAGGAAGGTCTTGGACTATTTTAAAGTAACGCATCTTTTTGTCATCTTGCAGAGCGTTTCTGTGTAGCACTTGATTAGCTACTATGAGCTTGCTATACAGTGATAACAGTTGTGGAGCTCGAGACGTGGAAAGCGGCTGCTGTGCAGCCATGGCCGGTGCCTGCAGCGTTGGAGCGAAAGAAGACAGCGTGAGCGTCAGCAGTGGGACTGGAAACCCTCCAAGTTCTTTCACAGAGGAAACACAAGGGTATGATGTAGAGTTTGATCCGCCCTTGGAAAGTAAATACGAATGTCCAATCTGTTTGATGGCTCTTCGGGAAGCAGTGCAGACACCATGTGGACACCGTTTCTGCAAAGGCTGCATTGTCAAATCAATAAGGTAAAGGAAAATTTATGGAAGTTGGCAGAGCAGTTTAAGGGCAATGTAAACTGAATAGGACTGCTTAAGGTGCATTACCAGTGAATGCTAATAGAACTCTGGGAATTTATAATTCATTAAAGATGCTTTCTAATAAATACCATGTATGGCCAAAATGTCATGAGTTTGGAGGTTGCGTGAGCTTTAGATAATTTGACATTTATACAAATTTACCCAGGTTATGAATCTAAAAAATCTGATTAAACAAACATTAAGTAATAATTTTAAAATAGTAGCCAAATCCTCCAAATAAATTCCTTTTTCAGCACGGGATTATAAAACCTGTCTTTTCCCTATGATTGTTTCTCTTGATAACTACAGGCAACTACAGACAGCAAGGTTCCTTGGTGCAGATACAGCAATTCATGCTTTCAGTTCTTCACTTGAAATCAGCTGCTTCCTTGTTGAGCTGGAAGAGAGAATGTAATGAGGGAATAGTCTCGAACAAAGCACTGAGAGAGGAAACTAGGTGGCATATGGGGGAATGGGAATGAGATATGAAGGCAAGAACAGGCTGGGCTCATAAAAATGAATGATTGAAAGAGTGAGGAAGAGCAGAAAGTACACTGGTAAAGCATATTTCCTTCAAACCTGGCATACAGTCATCAGTGTCCCACATGTGTCAGTGAGTGTTGGAACACACTAATAGAAGGCTAGATATTATGGTGTAGGGTTTTTCCTTCTCAGCATAAGCCATATTTTTTCTTATCAATTACTCACTTAGTTCAGATGTCACAGTACTTCGGTAGGAATCTAAATATTTAAATCTGTGTGACCCACATATAGAACTGGTTGATTTCCAACCTTACTTTGCACACCTTTGTGTAAAGATCATCGAACTGTCTTCAGTGTTACCATACAACGTTGTTTTTCCCCAGCATTTATTTTTAGCGTGCAAAATGGACAGTGCTTTCTTGATTGGTTTTCCATACCATTTATCCATATTTCTATTCCATTTCTTTTTCTCCATGGTCCATCATTTGTAGCTCACTAAATTAATAGTATGCCAGCAATGATGTTCTCTGAATACAGTATTTTGTGGGGTTTGTGGGCTTCTCTGTAGCTTCTGTCGCTATGGTATCTGATGCTACTGTATTTCTTCATGGCATCCCTTTTAGATGGAGGGAAATGTTGGAGCCAAGTATGAGAAGACAAACTTAATTTTGCTTTCCCTACTTATGACAGCAGAAGAGGAGGCTGTTTTCCTTTCTAGGAAGCGCAGAAATTTATTGTGTGTGTTTGCAGCACAGTTCTTGTTAACATTAGTTTCGCCAGTATTTCTGAGAAAAGAATACAAATTCATTTTCCAGAAAATGCAGAATACCACCAGTTTTCACCCATGAGAAGTGACTCACCTGTGGATTCTGCAGAGGAAGCTGAGAGAGATTCAGTTGTCCACTAGCCATACCATGAGATCGCCCTCCTCCCTTAGTCCCTTGCCTTGTTCACTATGTTCCTACTTCTGCAAGAAAAGTTTGTCAGGTCTTACCCAGTTGCATCACTCAATGGTATTCACATCAGCCAGGTGCATGGAAGAAGGCAAAAAACATCCAAACCTGAACCTGTCAGCTTTAACTGTAATCCAGTTCCCTAGGCACAAGCAGTTGGCTTCACTTTCTGGCCTTTGCTTTGCACATTCTGACCTAAATTCTTTCAAGAGGTTAGTGTACATAATTTCATGCATGCTTGTAAGCCTTGAAATAGATGTTTGTACTAATAAAGGCCATTAAATTTTCAAGTTCCTTACTTGCTCGCTCTCAGCTTGCTGTATTTCTTGGCAGTAGTAGTTTTTATACTCTTCTTTCACTTTGGTATTTCTGGAAGGAGGAAAAGAAATCTTTAAACTTTCTCATGGAAGTATGAAGTCTATAAATCCTGAAGATAAATTAGTCAGTACTTAAGTATACTGAGCTTTAGAAATGTCTACTCACCGATCATTTCAAAGACAACAAAATTCCTAGGTTGAAAACTGAGGGGAGAATGACCAAACTTAAAATGACCAAAAATGGGTGTCTCATTTCCAGTCTTTCAGATCCTTAACAGCTAAGGTGATCTTGTTTTCTAGTCCTTCTGCTGATGAGCTGCACAGTTGCAGTCACTGGTTAGACTTTACCACAGGACTGAGCGGGGAACTGCAGTAAACCCATGCTCAGAACACAACATCTCATAGCAGGTAGAGAAACTTCCTTCTTCAACCCCGGGCATGGGAAATGGTTTCTCTTCCTTTTTAAATTAACAGAGCATTTGCTCTGCTCAAAGTTCTAGGTCTGCAAACAGTTTCAATGACCAGAAGCTTTTGCTTCTTTTATACCCTTTCCCTATTTTACTTCAGTTCTGTAGATAGTGTTGATTGTTCCAGTGAATATTAAACACAGGTGGAAAGCATTTTTCATCTTGGAGACTACAGATGATCACTCTGGTATTTCAGGTGTTTCATTGATAGTAAATGTTTTCCCTCATTCCCCACTGAACTCTGTCTTTGGAGTACAGTTTGAGTGAATGCTTGTGAAAGCACAGCAGACAACTTGAAGTGCCAGACCCCTCTGAATCCCTGAGGGGCCGAATTGCATGCTTAATTGGGATCCATAGATGAAGCTATTGATTTGGAGTATGTAGTCTCTGCAGTACAATATTGATTTAGAGTTTGTAATGTCTACAGTACAATGTTGATTGATGTCACTGAGAAGCTTCTACAGAACTAAAATGAAAATGGAAAGTGATTTTTTTTTTTTTTTTTTTTTACATTCTCTGAGTACTGTTTTTTTCAGTAAGTGACTATCACAGCCCTTATTTGATCAGGAAAAAAAAATGCTTCTCTTTATTCCTCATTTCCTCACTGTCTAGCTCAAGTGAACACAGAGATTAAGAGTTGTAAATGATAAAGGATGGACAAGCAGTTTTTGAGTAATTGCTTCTTGTCACTCTACAAAAACAGTCGTAGTTGTCTATGTTGAAGAAGTTGTGGCTGCCACTAGAAGGATTTTTTAAAAAGCTTTTAAAGACTGGAGTCTTAGATCTTACAATGTGAGGGACATGATTAGACCAGATGGATTTGATCACGGTAAATGTTTGCCTCCCAGAAAGTCTTGGCATCTTTTTAAATAAAGCTGTCTGAAGTGCTTTGAAGTGCTATGAGTCATGGTAGTGAAGAAGCTTATCTACTGAAGTAGAACTACAAATAATAGTTTACAAATGTTACTGTCTACAACATGCTTGATTAGAAATTTTAGAAGAACTAAGTTCAGATGCAGTAGCTAATTAAATTTCACTCTAGTTTTTCTTCTCCTGTATCTTAGATCAAAGCTGACTTAGGGCTTGTAGTAGAACTCACCAAATATCATAACCTCTGTTTATTGGAAAAGCAGAATTACGAGCTGACAAGAGGCAGCAAGGAAAGATCTGGGTGCTAGCAGTTCATCAAACAGCCAGCATGGCTGCAGTTAAAGTGTACGCCAACTGTTTCAGCTTCTGGGCTAAACTGCTCTGTTGCTAAAATCATGGAGCAGGCTTTTTCTTTAAACAAAATTATTCTGGCTTTACTTTTCATACCTATATTTTAATTTCAAGGGAAATTATAGGAATATTCGTTGTACTTTGTAGCAGATGGTTATTGTTTCACAGGTACTGTTGTTCGTGGCACAGCCCAATGTGATAAATAATTCCAGCATAGAAAAGCCTCTTCTGTAATGTAAATTAGAACTGAGATGCATAAACTCAATTCTGTCATAGGAAATGTATAGCAACATCTTTGTCTGTAGATGGATCTAAGCAGTCTTTAAAACACAATCTCAATACTTGTAAATGGTGTGTGAAGTCTGTTTAATACACTACAATAAGTTATTGCTCTTTCCTTACTATAATAATTGGAAAATTGCCATTCATTCTTATTTTAGTCTTTGTCTGCTAGTTATTTAAACCAGGGATTTGGTAATCATTATTTAAAATTAATCTGTTGTTGGCTGTTATTATATGTGATTAGCTTTTCTTAGTAGAAATTTTCTATTAGTAGAAATAAGGTTGCTGTCTTACCAGCAGGCCTACTGAACTATCATACTACTTCATTTAAACGGGGTATTTGTCACCAGGTTATACCTGTGAAAACTGATTTCCTGTAGGTTGCCTGCAAAGCGAGGGAACGTTTCTGGGTTGTGACACAAGATCAACACATTGATCGTAGCTTAGGGAGCTATGAAATAAAATGGCACGCTAGGTATTTTCTTTTTTTCCATTTGTTTAGGATTATGACACTCAGGCTTGTGGTGAGTTAGCTCTTGCAAGCAAAACCTAGGAAAGGAAGTTCGTTGTCTCTTCTTGAAGTCTCAGCTTTACCCCCGCTTCCTCTAGCAGCACTGCTGATGAAGGAGTTGCTGAGCAATTATTTCCTTTTCCAACAAAGAACACAAATTCCCTTCTGGTCTCTACAGCCCACTAGGTTCTACTTCCCCTCATGCTTGCAAGCAGTGACAATGATTTGGCCTTTGATCTTTGCACCACAAGTGCTCTCTGACATTTTTCCGCCCCATGTATTTTTCCATTTTATTGCTGTTTCCATTAGCACTTCCTCTCAGAAGCTTTGATCGCTCATGCCTCTTTAACTGTATTATTTAATTGCGAATAGATATGTTGACCTACTGCTTTCAGAAGTGAGCTGATACTGGATATTTTTTTAACGGAAAATTTGGTGGAGGTGATCCCTTTTTAACTCCATTTTTAATGATTCTTGTGTTTAAATGTAGGTGGACAGAATGAGACAAAGTGGAACAGGCTGTTAGTTCCCTTGTGCAAGTTGCATGCACTCATGTTCCACCATCAGACTCCAGACTTTTGCTAGTTAGCACTGACTTCGTCTGTCTGCTGTTAAAATGGCTTCAGATACAACACCCAGTTCCAAATCCAGTGTAATTTTCATACTTATTAGTAATTTTTGCATCTGGAGTTTTTTCACACTTCTTTGCTATATAAATGAACAAATTGAAGGATGACCAGCTGATCAAATGGTCGTACAACAAAAACAGCAAAATGAGTTATATGAAAAGTAATGCCAAGCAGATGAAGTGAATCTGGGGAAAAAAAAAAAAGAAGTTTTTGCTTTATCTCTCAGCTATGATCACCTTGGCTGTTTATAAAGTGAGAAAGAAAGGAGAGAAGGTCCAAGAATCTTTAACGGTTTGTTTTGAAATAATATGTAAAATATTCTTTGATGTTTGAGCTATGTGAAGTACTTACAGAAACAGGACCGTAAGTTCTTAGTTTCTTTACATCCTCCTCAAGTTTATTTCCAGAGTATCTATCATGTCATTTGTCCAAATAAAAACTATTGAGTTAGAAAATGCTGTGATCCCAGTCATGCCACCTCTAGTGAAACTTGTGTACTGTCAGTTTCTCTAGTGTACATTGCCTTCTTTCTGGTAATTGCCACATAAATGCGATTTTTTTCAAAGACTTTCTTAGTATGTTATAATTGGGCCACTAATGTCTTGCTAGTGTAAAAATATTTTAAATGAAGGGTAAAGGAAACTTGGAGTCTCTTTTTCCTTTCTTTTGTGTGTTGTAGAGATGCAGGTCACAAATGTCCGGTAGACAATGAAATTCTGCTCGAAAATCAACTTTTTCCTGACAACTTTGCTAAACGGGAAATCCTTTCATTAATGGTTAAGTGTCCCAACAAGGGCTGTGGTATGAAGATGGAGCTGAGGCATTTAGAGGTGAGAATTAGTTTTGAAAATACGGAACCTTGTTTTTCTGGACAAGTAAAAATTCAAAATGACTTAACAAAGATGGTCATATCCAATACCTGTTCATGCTGATTCAATGCATTGTTCATTCAAGCCTATAGCTACACATATTTGGGTTTTGATGCATCTCTAACTGTAATTAGGTGATTCTCAACTGAACATCGTAGTGCATGAAAATCGTACTAATGCAGCTTTCTCTTTAGGATCATTCTTGTTTGTTTTTTGATCAGCTGTATCTGTACTTCACACAAGTTCCCTAAAGTCAGTTAAATATTCCCTCAAAACAGCTAGATATAGTAGTTGAAATAATTGTTTTAGAAAATAATGCACAAAGTTAAAAGGATAAACACAAAGCTGAATTTTTACCTGAGAGCATTCTTAAAGCTCTGAATACATGAAGTCCTGATCTTAGTAATGGGACAATGACAGACCATTGGTAAAGTCAGCATAAGTGTATAAGGACTTGCCTGCATGAAGGAAAGGTTGCAATTTGTTCCTCTTGTACCGTGCTTTATCTTCAAAACAGATGAGATTATATTACCTGTTTGTTCTATCACATCCCTCTTTTGTCCTTGTTCAGGACCATCAGTTGCAGTGTGATTTTTCCGCTGTGGAATGCCCACAGTGCCAAGGAGCCTTCCAGAAGAACCATCTGAAAGAGCATATGACACAAGAGTGTCCAAGGCGTCAAGTCTGTTGTCCAAACTGTGCCACATCTATGGCCTATGAAGATAAAGAGGTACTTAGCAGGCGTCTCTGTTTTTGTAAATGGAACATCAGTTTTTAAAAAAGGTTTTGGTCTAGAAGAGCTCTTTGTGCTGCACAGATGAGAAGCTACAAACTCAGGACATTAGTCTAGAACAGGTGAAAGCTGGGGAGAGGATTGTGCTTAAATACAAACTTCTTGGGAACCCTGTGGTGTGAAAAGACCTGTGTAAGAACCATTGATTTTTGGCCTTACCAACAGAGAGACCGGTATCTGCTGCCAAAGTTAACACCCAAAGCAGTATTTATATTTACAGTTTTTAAGCCTGGCAGAAAGGATGTGTCAGGAGATGCATCTTTTGGGGATATCTGCTAACACACAAGACCAAGATAATTTCTGAATTCTACTCCTGGCTCTGCATTTTTCACTTGGATGATACTGAGGATAGTCCTTCCCTTTTGGAGTTTCCATTTCTTTATCTGTATATGATGTGTTTTATCTCAAGGGCTATTAATTTTATGATATTGTATTATGAATGTCAAACAAAAATACCTCGTATAGTCCAACAATACAAAAAAACCCTTTAATATAGTTCCACTACAATTGAACATGAATTTCAGAAACACCTGGATAAACTCAGACTCATTTGGAGCATAAGAGCTTTAGGAAGTAAAATAGCTGCAACTTTATGAATCTCTTGTATGAGTCCAGGAAAAAACAGTAATTACAGAAAACATACTATTCAGGGTAAGGGGATTGTCTTTGTTTCACAGCTAAAATGCAAAATTTGAAATGTAAATAAAAATCTAACGCCTTACTAGAGGTGATTAGCACTCTTTTAAATTGTGTAACTTCATTGATTCTTTCTTTCTTCTCTTTTTCTGTTTCATAACTAAGCTCCATGACCAAACGTGCCCTCTTGCCAATGTATTTTGTGAATATTGCAACACAGTGCTCATCAGAGAGCAGGTAAGAGACTACCTTACTCTGTGTTTAATCGGGGTCAGATGTTTTGTATTTGCATTGCTTCTTTAATCTGAAATTAAACTTGAAGAAACAGTTTGTCTACTAGCTAATAAATCTCTACCTGTCTCTCTCTCTGAAAATGTTGCATCCAGTGCAGGTGTAATACTCTTAAATGCTGCTCCAGCTTGCAATTGCAGTCTGGTAAACCTCTGTAGGATCATATTGTTTAGCTATACTGGTCCTTGACAGAGGCCACGCCGCATGTTTTTGATCTTGAATGGAGGTTAAAGAATACCAAGCTGCTGCCAGTGGTTATGGCTGACATTAGAAGACAAGGCTTTGATTTGGGCAGAGAGGGACAGTATTTGTAATTGAAAAGCCACTGTTGGAAAGTAGCTATAAATAATTTACTATCAAACAGTAGATGCTGGCTGAAATGCTGTTTGTCTGTTACTATTGTAATAGCCATTATTATTTCTTCTATTCAATAATAACTTATTTATTGACAGGGAAATGATAAATGTTACTTAATTTGCAGCCTATCCCTGTTTGAATGGGATGGCAACTATGTTACTGGCCTGGGTTAAAATAGAGAATTATCTTGTCAAATTGGAGAAATACTCTGAAAAACAGGATTGAGTTCAGTAACAACAAGGGCAAAAATCTGTTGTTGAGTGGAATAATGAACTGCAAAAATAGGGAACAGAGAATGCTAAACTAGGTAATGGTTTAGAATTAATGGCTGACCTATATTAAGCTTGTGTTCATCATGATACTTAAACAAGGCAAACATACTGGGTTGTATAAACAGGTATTTTGTCTGTGAAAACCAGAATTATCCTTTGCTCTGTTTAGGACTCATAAGGCTACAGCTGAAACTGTCCAGCTTTTGAGGTGGGGATGGATAGGGAGGATCCAGGACAGCGAGATAATTGGGTCTGGAAAACACAGACCATAAGAAAAATTGAAGTAACTTGAGCTTTTTGAAGAAGAGGATAATGAAGAGAGACACAGCAAGTATATGCAAGTAGTGCTTCAGAAGGCAAGGAAATGGACTGTGATCTAGCTGGAGGATAGGCTAGGAACAAAAGGCATTTGTTCTAGCAAGAAAACCCGACTGCTTCCTAGTGCCTAATGTAAGAACAAAGGCAATGAATTGTTAAAGTACATACAAGGAGGATGTAGAATTTTTATCATCAGCTAACATTTTTGTTTAAAACTTCCACATTTCTTTGAGAAATTATATAGGTATAAACTGATCTGACTTCAGGTACCTATTCAGAGTCCATCCAGCTGTATTCTTTTATGATGTTATAAAAGAGTACTTTTGATGGAAAAATTAATTTCAAATCTGGTTTGTTTTAGATGCCAAACCATTATGACAATGATTGTCCTACTGCCCCAGTGCCATGTTTTTACAGTGCCTTTGGGTGTCCTGAAAAGGTAAGCCTTTTATCAGAATCATGCATCGCAGACCTTCTGCATGTTTTTGTTGGGTTTTTGGTTTTGTTTGTTTTTTTCCAGTGTGTTCTCCTATTCTTGTCTCATTTACCAGCCCAAATCCTCAGTGATTTGTGGTTGTTTTTTTAGTTTGTTTTGAGGTATCATAATTCTAAAACACTACATGTTCATACATTGTCTTTCAAAGTTCTTTTCAAATTTAAAAAACTGTGAATGATTTGCTTGATGAACTTGCTTTTATTAATCCATGATTGTTTTCTCAGCTTTCATGTCAATAAAGTAGCTTCTAGCATTTCTTCCAAAGTTGTGACCAAATACAGTCATGGTTCTTAGAGTTCAGTGAAGAAACCCTGACGGTGCTTTAAATTTTATTAAATTCTAGAATCATTTAATCTGGATACTCTTATTTTAGTTGTTTAATACTTCTTTGTAAAAATGGATCTTCTCCCTTCCTCATTTCTGCATTAGTTTTCATACACCTTTGTATTTGGTACTATGGAGCATTTTAGCAAATCGATTAAGGGAATACAATGCTGATTTAGAACAGAGAAGAAATACTAAATGTATGTTTATCATTAAAGCTTTTTCAACATGTCACTATTCTGAGTTGAACAGTATTTGCCCACTGGCTTTTGAACTTCTTTTTTCATTTGTCATAACAGTGATCTTAAATTTAGAGCCTTCCATTGGTAAAGTGCTGCTTTGTCACATCACCTGGCCTTGATTCACATTCCTGTTTTTCTCACATAACAGAAGCAACTAGTTGTTTGATTTTCTTCAGGGCCACATTTAAGATGTGATTGAAGATAATGTTTGACATGTTCCTAATGCCACATCTCTTAAATTCTAGATGCAAAGGAATGAACTGGCACGACATATGCAGGAGTTCACTCAGGTTCACATGAGAATGATGGCTAAGAGTTTTCAAAATATCAGTGTTACTGCTACAAATCCTGTACCCTTCATCAATGGCCTACCCTTTGAGCCTGCCCTCTTCTCACACGTGTCACATGCCGCATATGATTGCAATCCAGAAGTTGAAAACTTCAAAGAAACTATTCAGCAGCTGGAAGGTCGTCTGGTAAGACAAGATCACCAAATCAGAGAACTCATTGCTAAAATGGAGACTCAGAACACTCACATGGCAGAACTCAAACGTACTATCCGAAATTTGGAGGGAAAGATTACTGAAATGGAGGCACAACAATGTAATGGTATTTATATCTGGAAGATTGAGAACTTCAGTGGACTTCAGAAAGCCCAGGAAGAAGAGAGACCTGTTGTGATGCACAGTCCTGGCTTCTATACTGGAAAGCCTGGCTACAAGCTGTGTTTGCGCCTGCATATCCAATTACCAAATGCTCAGCGTTGTGCTAATTTTATATCTCTCTTTGTCCACACGATGCAAGGAGAGTATGACAGCCATCTGCCTTGGCCCTTCCAAGGCACTATACGACTTTCTATTTTGGATCAATCTGAAGGCCCTGAAAGGCAGAATCATGAAGAAGTAATGGAAGCCAAGCCAGAGTTACTAGCCTTCCAGAGACCAACAATTCACCGCAACCCAAAAGGTTTTGGTTATGTGACTTTCATGCACCTGCAAACCTTGAAACAAAGAACCTTCGTAAAGGATGATACCCTTCTGGTGCGCTGTGAAGTTCTAACACGTCTAGATTTAAACAGTCTCCGCAGAGAAGGATTTCAAGCTCGTAGTACTGATGGAGCTATGTAGCCTCTAAGTCTTAACCCGAGGAATGGAGCCACTAGTCGTGTTCTTCCACCACAGATTACAAGCGTGCTTCATCATCAGTATAGGCTGCATTTGTAAAAGAACATAGTTGCCACTATAGTTGATCTTCACCCGAATAGAACTTTGTTGTTGCTGGTATACTTTTTTTTTCTGTATGAGGTCATGTGTTCAAATATTTGGTATTGTTCTCTATTAAAATAATAAGCTACTTCTGTAGCAAGCTAACTAAATGAAGTGTTGTTAATCACAACTTAACTGCCTACAGGAAATCCTAATGAAGTACCTGTACATCTCAGTTTGGTAAAACTTAAGTCATATCAGAAAAGACCTGTAAATCTTTTTGCCTCAGTGCCTTGGAATAGATACTGTAGCAGGGAAATAGCTAAATTAATAAAGATGAGGTTCATTTGTTTATTTGTTTGTTTTTCACAGAGCTTGGGAAAGTTGAGACAGTTTCTATATTGACTTATCTAGAATTTTGAATTGGCTACGCTTCTCTTGGAATCTGAAGTCAGGTTAAGACTTTGCTCACATCACCAAGGGTTGAGGTATGCTTTGACCCTTCCCTCCTGCGGAGTTAGCTTCAGGAAGTTGCATGTCGATGTAGAGTTGATAGTAGTATTTCTGAAAGACATGTGGTAGTGTTGTGGAGAAGGCTAAAGGACTCTTGAGCTGAATTCACTGAAGAAATATTCGTAATGTGATCTGAAAGGGCCTCCCCTAATTCTCATTATTTTGATAAATCTTTTTGTCCTTTGGGACATCTTTGGGCCCAGGATGCCAATCGCCATCACCAGAGAGATAAAAGTGCAGCATTTGAATGAGATATCTTTGTGCTGGTGGGATCTCCTCCTAGTGCTGGGCATTTTTCAGGTTGTGAGTGGATACTTGAGCAAAGGTATTTACTAATTAGATAGGGTGATGCAGAGTTTGGTTTATTGTTGTTGAAACCTGAATTTGTACCAGAGCTGAACTTGTGACCTGCAACTGTTCGAGTGATCTCTTGGTGTTCTAGGTGACCTATGTCATCTCCTATGAATTCTCAGGGGACAGCTACCTGTATCGACATCCAGCTGTCCTGGGTATTTGCTGTCCCATTAGACAATAGGAGCTGGGCTACCCTCAACACTTTGGAGGGGAAGAAGAGCCTGTTAATTCATGTGAGGAAGAAATTGCAATCCTGTTTGCTTTTAGGAAAAAAATCTGGCTTACATAGTTACTCATTTACCAAACACTAGATTCACTATGTCAAGAATTCATGAGCTTCCTAATGTTGCATGTATTATTGTTTTCTGTACTGATTGTTTGTATGCCATATAAATGTTAATTTTGACCAGTCAAACCTGAGTAGTTCAAGTTCACTGGTGCTAAAAATTTTAACTTACCATGGTGCTGATAAAGTTCTGAATCTTGTCTTTAAAAGGAGGGAAGAAAAAAGTTTTGTTCACCTCATAACTTAAGTACAGAGTCTGATATCAAAAAAAGAACTAAGCCATACATCAGCATATGTATATTATTTCTCCAAGCTAGTGAAACAACCCAAAGGCTTGAGATGCTGCAACTTAAAAGATACTGAAGAGTATTCCAACTATTTGGCCTCATCAAAGCAATCCCGTGGGGAAAGTGCATATGCTTAATATATACAAGACTAATGAAAGCCTACTATGGTATATCGATTTGGGAGGCTACTGTGCCTGCCTGCATGAGATTAAAAGTTCCAGGACCCAGCCTACCACTTCGTTCATCATATCCAGATAAGTAAAATTTATTTTGCAGATAGAGCCTATTAGTTGAAGAGGGGTTGTGTTCAATGGAGTATTGTCACTACTGAAACATGAACTTCCCAGCTAATGGTAAATAAGTCATTGACTTATTTAGTGTATTCTGTGTGTTTAGAGGACAGGTGAGCATATACTACTCAACATAGGAAAAGATCCATACTTTAAAACTGTCTTTTTAAACCTGTTAAGTAGTTTTTATACTGAATAGCCTCATCCTGTTAGCTGAATTGTTTCAGATTGTCTTCAGTTAGAGCATTCCTAGTAGATAAACCATTCTTAACCAAGAGCTTTTAATGTATGTGACAGTGCCCAGACCCACTGTATACAGAAGGCACTGTACACTAGTTCTCCAGTAATTTTCAAGCTATGTTAGTTATCCATTTTTTCCAAGATGCTCAGAA
>JAVJGG010000032.1:26208709-26250738 GCA_035590195.1 Aviceda cuculoides
CTCTTTTGTTTATCGGGGGGGGGGGGTGAGGGGCAGAAAAAACACTTGTAGTTTGACAGCTTCTTCCTGCCACAGTTCCTTCCTCAACCCTAGTGATACTAACAAAAATGTCCTTAGTCCGTGTTCTAATAGTTTATACCCAAGACCCACTAAGTGCATTAATACTTTCTTTCCTTTTGAAGCTTTGCATTATGAACTGAATTTTTGCTTTGAGCCTTATCTGATATACTTCTGCCTTGGGAGGCAACTCAGTTTGGTGGCAGGTTCAGGAGTTCAAATGATTCAGGTTAATATTGTACAATAGCACAAACCAATAGGGAATAGAAAGCTACTGCATGTGTAATACTGTATTGGCCACAGTAATATGAACGCTTTATTCACTGCTGCTATTCTACTGGTTTTGTATTTTAATATTACCAAGTAGAACTCTGAGTGATGCCAAATTACTGTAATGCCAGAGTTTTACATGAGAGACTTTCAGAGCTAATTTGCTAAGTAACAGTTAAATCTTACTGTCATGAAAAATTATAAATGTTAATGAAATGTTTATTCATCTACTTGTTCCATTTTCCTCTTTCTTCCCCCACCTTCTAAGCTACTCTTCTTCTTAACTGCAGTTCCAGAACTTTCTCTTACAAATAAGATCATCTTCAGCTAATAGAAGAACTTATGAGTCTGCATTGTTACCATCTCGATGTATAGTCTTCATGGAGAAGGACAAGTATTACCTTTATCTTTTATTCAAACTTTTCTAAAGTTAGCACGAAGAAATTAAGTTTCTATGTGAAAATATATTTTCACTGAAACAGCCTCTTTTCTCTTTTTTCCTTTCTCCAAATCTGATCTTTTCTTTTGAGAAATTGTTTTACCATGGTGGATTGAGGTATAATTGCTAGAACTACTTAAATGGAAGCAGGAAGGTATGCAGTGTTGAAAATTGTCTCAAAAACAAATACGAAGAAATACGGGGATTTAACCAGTTTCCTGTGTAGTTTCTTCAGGAATGGGGTTCTTTAGTTCTGTAATTCTTGATGCTTTGCAGCATTACCGGATCTCAAGGTGGTTTAGAAAGTGGCTTAGCTGCTTTTATCTTCCAAATTTCTGTTTTCTTGAATGTGTTTTAAGTCAGCCACTCTTATTGTGTGTATTTTGCAAAGCTGCTATGGCACAAATTTTCCTATTATAATATATTGCAAATGTGTTTTCTTTTTGCCTCTGAATGTCTTCCCCTGCAGGGCAGGGAAAAATTATTTTACTAAAAATGTTGGTATGTAAGGTGTATGTGGGAGCTCAGACAATGTGAGATGTATAGACTTGTTTTTTAAGTGGTCTCATGATATGCCTGGTCATGTTTGCTATCAAGGGATTAAACTTGCTAATGAAATAAAATCAGGGTGGCCTTTCTGTTCTTCTTTAGAGACGCTTTCACATCAAATATATTGATGATGGATGCAAGAGATTATTCTGGGGTCAGTGAAAGGTTTGTATTGGTTTGCATTTGAACAGAATGAAAGTACTCCTGTTCCCTTGGAAGTATTGATAGATTGTTTAATATATTTTGTAATTAATGCACAGCTATATTTCTGACAGGATTTTAAAAAATAAACTAATTAAACTGTGCACTGTATGTTGCATCTTCATTCATATGGGGGGCTACTCAGAAAGATTAACTAGTCCAGGACCTCTGGGGTAGTTTCTCTGTCTTGTGGGTCTCAGAGTTGGCTGGTTTTTAACGAGGGACACCATGTATCACATAGCACCAAGAAGGCAAAAAATCTTCTGTTGTTTATAAAGGGTAGCAATAGCTTTTTTCATTACTAGAAGACATAGTGTAATTGATGATAAACTAAATGTTCTCATGATCATCCTGTAGTTTAAGATGCAGCTCTGAAAAATACTGCACACTATCGCCTCTCTGGCCACATCCTGCTTGCTCGTTGTATTTGTCACGAAAACAACTGGGTTGAAGCTTAGTTGCAAGATACTCAGAAACCAAAGGGAGTTCCTCTGTCAACAAGAGAAGTAAGTGTTTGCTTCATGGCAATCTGCTAATTTATCTCAACCACAGAGGCATTCTGGATCTGTTTTTTAACAGCATCTGCAGGAAGGGAAATCTTGATCTCTGACTCCGTGCCCTGTAGAGTGTGTAATGTTCCAAGACCTTCACGCTCTTCTAAGGAAACGTGGTGGTATTTACTAGACATAATATCTAATGCACTGCAGTTAGTGTCAAGTTCATTATGACTTTATCTTTCATCCAAGTTGGTCGTAATAGCTTCCATGAGTAACGGGTAGGAAAGCATGCTCAGATACCAGTATCTACTGTGTTAATCCATTTTTAATGCTCCATATTTTTAAGTGCATTCAGTCTTTTATGAGATGAAATAATAATGGCCTTTTTCTAAACAGGAACATTAGGCCTGTGCAGCTGCACCTATGAAGGGAAAGGCAACATGCAGAAAGGGAAGATACCAGCAGTATAAAAGTATGTTCGCACCTATGTAAATACAAATGTCTCATGTACCTGTACATTTCTGAAAAATCTTGGCTTTGTACTGCTAAACTAGATATGGACCAGGATAGTCTGACTAAATATTTTATTGGACAAATACCAGTTCATTGCAGTGACTTCACAGGAAGAATGTGTTTGGTTTAGCCAAAATCCTTATTAGTGCCAAACCAGTTGCTCTGCTGCCTTACTCATCCCCAAAAAAGCACTAGCCCAGCACTAAGGCTGTTCCGTCTGGAAAGAGAAAACTCCTTGTGCAGTTCCTTACTACACTGTCCTGGGCGGGTACACACAGCTCCTCTGTGCTGCATTTAGGTGCTGTGACTATTTAGCCTCTTCCAAGACAGGGTTTGGAGAAGTCCACAAAACTGCCTAAATTAGCCCTGGTGAGGGTTGAGGATGCTATTAACTTGAGCAATAACTACAAGGCAATAGAATGGGAGGTTAATGGACCAAAAATGGTGAGTAGGGAAACTAGGCCTGTCTGGATGAAATGAGTAAGATGGCTGATGAATTCTGCCTGGTGTACATTTTGGCTCAAAACCCCCCCCCCCCAAAAAAAACCCACACAACCCCAAACCTCATGCCCCTCAAAGAGGAAATTGTTATGCTAGCAGGAAAAATGACCAAAGGAAACACACTTCACTCACTGCTGTCTCACCCTCATCATTTTTCCACCACTGAGCTTTTGTCCTCTCCATCTGGAAGGGCTGCCTTGCCCATGCTGGACTGAGCAGACCCTGGTGCCACCACCATGCTTACAGGATCTGAGAGGCTTAGTGACCTGGAATACAAAATTTCAGGATCTAGGGCCTTCCTGTCTTTTTTTCCTTTACTGGTTTTAATTTTTTCCAATTAAACCTAACCTCCTTGATAAAAAATACATGTGTCTGAGCACAGAGGCAGCCATTTAACAGTTACATTAAGCTTTTCAGGGCTCAAAACCTGTGAAGAGTTGGTGCTACTTTGGCAGTCTTTTCCAGTTTGCAAACAATTGAGAGGAAGAAAACAAAACAAAACCACAAAGCAAACACAAAAAAAAAAAAAAAAAAAAAAACAAACCCACAGACAGAACTGTCCTTGTTTCTCCTATTCTTTTTTCATTTCCTCTTGCCTGCAAGGAAGCAGAAAGAGATTCTGTAGTAGTAGTCATAGCTTGAGTCCATCCTCACTTGTATTTTATTCCAAGCAGAACTGTTACTATCGCCACTTCTCATCCCCTCTAAAAAGACTGCAATTTTCTGATTTTGAAAAAAAAAAAATGTGACGTTGTAAAAATGAATTTACCTTGCTATTTTATGATGGAGGAGGAGCAGATAAAGACAGATACAGCATCATAAAGATACTCTTTCCGCTCAAAGCCTGGAGCCCTGCGTCACTGTCTAGGCTTTTGGCGATCACGTTCTTTGAACCCCTTCATCCCACTGAAACAAGCACTCACGTTTCACAGCTCTGAAAGGCTGGGCTTGGTTGGGTTTTTTTCCTCTCAGATAGAATAGGAAAATTTCTGAAACAGCGCAAGGAGACTGAAACAGGAATATAGTTTCCCTATTAGCTGCAGCCTACACCCTGTCCTGAAGATCCCAGCTGATGGATTCTCACTGAGGGACCGGTGGGTTTGACTTGGCTCAGCCAGACCTGACAGGTGCCAGCCCGTAGCAGAATGAATTCATAGGCCATATGTCTGTTTTCTGGTGGCTTTTGTCCAGGACATTTACCCCCCTCAACAATGAAGGGGCCAACAGGTAACAGAGCAGTGTTTTAGGAGCTGGGTAGTGAGAGTTTTGTTAAAAAAAAAGACAAAAAAACCAAAAAACAAAAACCAACAACCTCCCGCATTCTCTCAGCTTATAAAGCAGAAGCAAGAGGTTGCTAAAAACCTGGTAATGAACTGTCCAAAAATGTGAATTTTCAGTTTCTTACCCCTCGTAGACAGAACCTGATTTCCATGAAACTCAGCTGATAAGTAACAAGCTGGGGGCGGCAGGGGGGGAAGCAACAAGACAAACCTTACCTTATCTCACCTGATCTGCAAAGAAGATCGTTCTCTGCAGAGCCCCGACTCCTCTGCTGCAGACTAGTGTTGGTTACTTGCTCCTTGGGCCGACACTTGGGTTTCTTCATGCCAAAGTCCTTTATCTAGGCAGGTGCCTGTCCTCATCCTTCTAGTTAAAATTCAGAAAGGGAATCAATATTTAAAATTCAACTCGGTGAGCTGCTTTTTTTTGTTTTGCTTCAGCTATGGCACCTGGACCTTTAAAAAAAAAAAAAAATAGGTACGGAGTGTGGGTTTGGATCCCCTGGAAATGGAGAGGGTTTAGACTTTATAAGGGTAGATAACACAACGATCTTGAAAGGCAAGTCAGTACTGTTGGGAAAGGGAAGGTCAGACCACCGAACACTGTGACAGAGCTGAACGTCCCCAGCAGATTCCTTGGTTCCTCGCATGCTGCTTTCAGACAGCAGTGGAAGCCAGTGTGTAAATGCGAAGGAGCCATATTTTAACCTCTGCCTATTTCTGACTCTTATATATTCTCAGTCCAGCTGTAAGTCTCAGATAAGGATAATAAAATAATAATAAAGATAGTAAACTAAATAAAAAATATATAAAAATTAAATACATATTTTAAAATTAGTAAAAGTGTGTAATATAATAATATTGCTATAATGTATTTACTATATACAAATATAATGTATAATATAAATAAATCATATATAATTATACAGAATACAAAGATAAAAAATAATAAAAATCGTAAACTCTAATAAAGATAGTCTCAGTCCAGTCCAACTGTCCCCAGGTTTTTGAGCCAGAGCTGTGCGTCCAACACCTTCACATGTCCTTATCAAAATCAGGAAGGGTAAGCCCTTTTGATTCATCTCTAACAGCTGCAGTAACGTACCTTGCTGCAATAACAGAGCTGGACTGCTGGTGAGCATCAAAAATGCACTTAAAGGTAACGCACCTAAACTCTCTCGCTTAATTTAACCATGACCAGTGGACAAGGCCTATTGGTCCTTGAAAATACAGCTGAGTGGGGCACCACCAGACCACACAAAGTGGGCCAGTGCCCTTTGAAGAGGCCACCACAGGGAACGGAAGAAGACGAGATACCCACGTGCGCGGGATGCCGGACCTCACCCTCTTGCTCAGTCAAGTAAAAGCTTTTGTCAGGGTACTTACTACCCTTACATCCACTGCCGTCTAGGATTCCTATTGCAAAATGAAATTAAACTCCCGAAAGTCAACGAATGTTAACAAAAAGTCGGAGCAACGAGGTCTTTTCAGCAAGAAGGCGTACTGGCCTGCACATTGGTGTAGCAAGCTCCTGGGGTTCGCTTGTGACCTACAGTTATTGGTAACGGGGCAAGGACACCCAGTTCACGAATGGTTTTCTCCAGGATTAGACAGGACGTAACCCGCAAGACCACAAGTGCAAATTAAACATTCATCCAGTTATTCATGCAGAAAGCATGGCTGCTTCTGCCTGAATCATCAGTGCTTCTACTCTTTTTTTTTTTTGCTGGGGGGCGGGGGCATTATTTTCAAACAAATTTATGGCTGGGGTCTTCCAAAGCACATAACCAGCAAGGTGTCCTGCCCTCAGTGCTTCCTGACCACTGTAATTCATACTGAACATCTCTCTCTTTGGAGGACTATTTACGCAAGCCTAATTTAAGGACACCTAAAACTTCCCCGTCTTAAGAGCTCCTTTTCTTGCAAGTCATTTCCAAAATTGAGAGGGTTTGATCCTTGCTTAATTTGTTGAAAGTTCACTTAATAGCCTCTCTTAATAGCCCGCAAAGATGCTTTTCCTTTCCATTTAGGCCTCAAACTCCACGCAAGGTCTGATGCATGGAGGTTTGTTTTTTTTTTTTATTTTGGTCTCAGCCTTTTGCTGTTCGGGGCCCATCACACCAACTCCCTCTCGATTTTCAGCTGAGCCCCTCCACCCGTCTGCCCCAGCCCACTGCACGGCTCCGCGGCTGCGACGCCATGGGCCAGGCTTTCCTCACCCGCTGCCTTCCCTGCTTCTCCCGCGAGCCGGCACCCAGCATGGAGGGTTTTTTTGTCGTGGCGGAAGTTCTTCACCAAGTCAAGGCTTTCCACAGACAAAGCCACACTTTTTCTCCCCACCTCTTTCAACAAGCCATGTTGTTTTGGTCTGGAAAAGAAAAGCCGCGAACTCGGGCTTCGTTCTCGTCACTTTTGATCCATCGGAAGGGCAACGTGGATCAGCTTCACACCTACGTTGTTAATCCCAGAGCACGCGACAACATAGACACGTACAAAATCCAGCCTTCCCCCTATCCTTTGATCTCCCTGTACCCACCAAATCTGTGTCTCAGGTTGGGGGTGGACATTTATTTGCCCAGCCTTTCAGTTGATGACTTTGCCAACTCATCTGCTTGTCCAGTTCCCAGACGTTGTTTCTCAGACCAGGACCCCAACGCCATCACTGAGTGCAGGTAACAGCACAGAAAGGAATGTCCCTGAACATGCAATTCCGGTACAAAGCAAGATAGAAACAGGGATTTTTTTCCCTTTGCAGTGTGACCTTCGACCCTTAGCGCTATCTGTGCCTGTTGTTACACTCTACTGATTGTCCTTCAGATAGGCAAGCTGATCTGTTACAGTTCATTTAACCATCCTATTTACTTGCTTCCCTTCAAGGTCACAAGATGAGATAGATAAACTTGCACCCAGCTGCATGCTGAACCCCTGAAAGGCCGACGGATAGTTTTTCCACGTAACAGTGTTGTCCCGTGACCTAAATGATTGACCTCCACCACCCAAGGCTTTAACAGCGTGTTTCTCACGGGCGGCTGGCTAACACAGCTGGCAGCTTTTGCTATTCTCTGCGTCTGAAGCGAAAGAAGATTCCAGCATTAACGGCAGGATGGCATGAGTCCCACTTCCACAGGTGACTTCCCCCTCCACTAAAGGCTGCCCTGCCTGTTAGGTGCAAGCCCGCTTTGATGCTACAGAAGCCACAGCTCAGCCAGCGTCTTGACACAGCTGTCTGTTTTACGAAGGGGTGATGGCAGAGCCTGCTGGTAGCATTTGATACCCACGATTTCTCACAATTTAAAGGCACACCCCAAAAAACGGAACTGGTTTAGGTCTTCCACTTTGGACTTCACACACCCCTGCGGCTGGAGAAACTTTGCACGCTGGCAGTGAGCCCTGCAGGGCAGCCCCGCGCTTCTGCTCTTTGGTTTCCACCGGTTACGTTGACAGACGCTTCGCTGGGTAGAGCAGATCTGCAATACTGAAGTAAACATGGCTTTATCAACTTCAGCAAGTTACCTATACTATTACCTGTACTACGTAGCTATTAGTAGTCTCAGGAAGGAGGCGGATAGGAGCCGGGTTGCGGGGATGTACTGAGTATGGGCATGGCCGTGGCGAACCCAAGAGCTTCATCTCCCGCGCGCACACCTTGCTCTCACCACAGGCAGCGCCCGAGGCTGTTCGGGGTGCTAAGCACCTGGAGCCCTTTCCAGCTTGGCCCACGGGTTCTGCCCTCCTCCTCCCCAAAACACCTTTTCTGCAGTAACACCCTGTACGCCCTCTCCAGCGTTATTAACAAAATTAACTTACCTGCTTTTCAGAGGGGGTGTGGATAGAGGCCTGGTGCTGCCCTCTGAAGGCATCCCTGCCTCTGCAGGTCAATCAGCGGTGTGAACCCTGAGCAAAGGAGGATGGCAAGAACGATGCAGGCGGCCCGTAGATTAGATGAAGCTTTGGGGAAAGTCAAAGAAATAAGCTTTTGAAGATGATCGGCTTTTTTGTTTGTTTGGCCGACAAGCGTGGGCATCTTGTTCACACCAGCGTATGCATTTTAATAAGCTAGGAGGAGGCTCGTGGCAAATGCTGACAGGCCTCATTTACTTCGGCATTTATTTTCATTTCAAGGAGCTGGACGAGGGGACGCGCTCTTTGACAGGGGAATGACAAGACGGTGACGGCCGCTTTTTGTTGCGGTGCCGTTAAGGATGAGCCGCCGCTTTTAGGCAGGACTGTGGGCGAGGTGGGCAGGGTGCCTCCAGTCCGCTGCTGGGCTTTCGGGGAAGCAAGGTGTCCAACGTTGAAGAGCCAGAAGAAAGCCTGATGATATCCAGCACCAGGCTGAATGGAGGAGCTCCATCTGCACTACCAAATGCAGTGACGCTCAGCATCTAATGGCTGCCCACCACCGCCTTCTGAGAAAAAAAGACTGAGGTTGGGGGAAAACCACAAGAAATCTCTCCCCTCCCCAGCACTCACTCAAACTTGAGAACAAGAGTCATTCTGAATGCCTGAGATTCAAAGTCCCAAATCGGAGCTCCCCTCCCATCCCCACCAAAGGAAAAAAAAAGATTAGGGCAGGGTGTTTCTTGTAAATATAGTGCATATACCACTTAAGGGGGACTTTTCATAGGTACCGTCAGTCCCCTCCCACCCTCTCATCTCTTATATCCAACCACACAGCAAATAAATGGTAATTCATTGGCCTGAGATGAGCTCGAAGAAAGGCACCAGGTTTAGCACTTGTAACAGTGAAGCTGTCCCTTAGAGACAGATACGCAGGAGACAAGGGAGGACTTCTTGTTTCTGCTCCAAGAACCATTGATATAGGTCAGTCAAGAAGCGTTTAGTGTGGAGTAAAAACCCACAGTGGAAAAGAAGGCTTGCTTACCAATTATGGGTGTAAATAGCCTAAGAGGCCTACAGGGTAGGTGATATATGGCACAGATTCTGTGGTTTCTCGCTGACATTTAATATATATAAATGCTGTTACTTTCCAGGTAGTCCTGGTGCAGTACTGGCTTGAACCCTGAGCATCTCATAACTGGCCTGTTTGCTCTTTGAGGAGCCCAAGCAATTTGCACAGAACTCATGCTTTCAGGTTAAAAAAAATAAGAGAAATAATAATTTTCAGTGATGATAGCAACTGCAGAAAACTCCTGGGTATGAGTCACTGTAGCTGTCTTCATAAATTTCAAGATCAGAAAGAACGATTCCGTGACTCCAATCTATTTTCCAATGTAACAGAGGTTGTTACTGCACAGTCGATAATAATTATGACACAAGAATTACAAACGAGCACTTGGCGTAAGTGGGAGTTAGCTCTGAAGCCTAATGACAGACACTTCAAACAGCGACTCCCTCACTATCACTGCAATTTATAGCTACTGCAAAGCTGCTCTGTACTATGGCAGGAGTTTAGGGTAGGTGAAACCCCTCCAGCCATTGTATTTTGGGTTGGTTTGGGGTTTTTTTTTTTTAAGGAGTTTGCTTTCCTTTTGCTCATTGAAAAATCTGGTGACCAACCTATAATTAAGCCTCTACCCCACCTTCTGTTATACCAATTATCTGGGAAAAGATAGTCAGCCATTTCCTTTACCTGCATATATTTCTTCTTCATTGCCCTCTCCTATCAGATGCCTCTCCTACCCACGCACCCATATATGTGGCCCAGGGAGAGCGTTGGTCACACACAACTAGCAACTACTGATTAATAATGACAATTTTCCGGTCACTTATTTCCTCACTAGAATTGCTATTCCTTCTTATCGTTTGGACTGGAGAAATGCAGCCCAAACTCCTCGTACACCCGGAGCTGCCACTCCTTATGTACTTCTGGCAGCTCCCGCTAGACCCGTAGAAGTGCTTGGGGCAGGATTTGTCTCCTGGAAGGGATGAACTTATACATAGGGGAGACATAAACTGGCACAATTATACACCACTTGCTCTCCCAGGTGGGAATACTGGTTGGATATAACTAACAGGGGTACTCAAGGTATCTTCAGGTGCAAGTAATGGATGAAGGGCAGCCAGTTCACAGGTGAAAGTGGCAGCTGTTTTACCACATGAAATTTTGAGCACCATATCAACAAGAACATGCTGTTCCATTGCTGCTAAGCTGCTTTAAAAGCTGGCAGTTCTGTTTTGAAGCTTTTGTTTATTTAGTTAAGTAAGTGCTTGGTGCCCTCACTGGGAGCTGTTGGGATAGCAAGGGGGACCGTAAGGACTCCCCAAATGGGCAGCTACGTAACAAAATCCCATTTAAGCTGTTGTCGTGCTGCCAGATCTGCCTTCCATGTTTGAATATGTGATGAATGAACAGGATGACTAATTATCTCCTCTTTGCTCAGGCTGATACCGAGTACTAGCCATGCTCTTCCCACGTTGAATGAAGGGGAAAATTCACGGCAACTTTCCTACAGAGCTAGAGTGTTCGCGAGCGAGAAACACGCCGACTGTGGGCTGAATTTCCGACTCGCGTCCCCCTGGGAAACTCCCTGGGCACCGTGGGGCATCCCTGCCAGGCTCAGCCATGCTTTCTGGCCCGCTTTCCTGAGCTTTGCCGGTGGGCTGCCCTGTGCGGGAAGGGGGCGGCCGGGGAGGGCAGCCAGCCTGGCTCCCCACCTCTTTCTGCTCAATTCCAGTTTCCCCACCCGATTCGTGGCTGACCAGAAGGCGCGCGTTTCTTCCAGGAGGCGGTGGTTTACCCCAAAGGGCAGGTTAACGGGGGGATGTGCTCTCCCGGCTGCCTCCACGGCCCCGCTGAAGACACGAGAGATTCGCGGGGCTGTGGAAAGGGCCCGGCTCTGGCTTGGCGAGGAGGGGCCCTGGCCTCACGGTACGGATAGGTGCCTGCCACGCTAAAATCACTGGATAAACACGCGCTTCCGCTGGCTGCAATTTCCGCAGCCGAACGGCACTTTACCTGCCTCTAAATTTCAGTTGTGAGCGAGCAGCGGAGCTCACTTTCACTTGTATAGCACCAATACTTAAAAAATCGCCCTTCTTCAGCCTTTCCTAAGTACGAGAAAGACCCGCAGAGAGTGCGAGCGTGAGCGGGATTGCCACGGCAGGGCCCTGCCTGCAGCCCTCTGCACCCGCAGCAGCTTCGGCTCTCAGCACAGAACTTGCAATTCTGGCTCCGGCAACTTAGCGCAAGTCAGTATCGTCAACTTCGGCTGAGGTCCTACACGGCTCGACTCCCCTTTCTCTCGCTGGAAACCTCCCACGCACAATTATGAGGTGTGTGCCTGGCCCAGGAGCCCTCCCGCGGGCAACGGGAAGGAGCTATGTCGGGAAGGAACAGGGAATCCAGTTAGGGAAACCGGCTACTCTGGGTCTACAGCAGAATGAAGCAGTTCTTAGAAGTATGTACACCATGAACACCACAAGTTGTCCCTCATTAGACACTCAGTTTCTGCTCTCTGGGACACTCAGGCTGCCTGTAAAGAGCCAAGCATTTTCAGTCTGTTGACTCAGGGTTGTAAGTGCCAAAAGACCATTCCTTCCAGGGGAACCCATTGCCATTTGGACCTAAGAAGAAAGGGCAGTGCTCTACTTTAGTGACAATCCAAACCCTGCAGCGCTCCCCTTGCTGCCACCAGCGCCAGCACCAAGATCTATGGCATTTCTTCAGATTGATAGAAAAAAAAAACCAAAAAATAAACCAGATGATTGCTGCTCATCCAGCTGAGGACTGAAGAAGCTCTGGTCACTGGCAATAAAAACATGCTGCTTGCCTACGGGGGATGTCAGGAAAAAGGCCAGTTGTACTACGAACATCTTTCTCCTAAGGTCCCCTCAGTAAGTAAGTTTATGACAGAATTGTACGAACACGGAGAATAAATCACTTACTTACCTTAAGAAGAGGAGACAGAGTAAAAAGAGAAGACAGGTTGGGTGTGATGAGAAGGGACCCAATCTAGGCAATTATCCAGTTCGAAGGTAACAGACAGACTTTGGGAGGTGGCGAGAGAAATCCCTTCTTCCCATTCTGACAGCTCTTTTCCAGGAGGTTTTCTCAAGCGGGTGACCGTGAGGGTAGAAAAGACCCGCCCCGTGCCTCATCATGGCTGCGTGACACGGTGAGCGGCGAAGACGCGTAACCCCAGACCAGAACCCTGTATCCAAAACGCGAGCATTTCTCACGCCGTGGCTCTGGCCCGGGGACAGCCTTTGCTCTTCAATTCCAGGGGACCGAGCCGGGGGGGCTGAGCGCATCCTCAGCGGAGAGCGGCCGCTCGGCGCTGCCCGCCACGTCGGCCTCCACGGCCCTTCGGAGGACAGGGCGCAGCTTTCCGACCGCTTCCAGGTTCCCCCAGCTCCCCCTGAAAGGCACGGGCTTGCAGAGGCTTGTGCATCTCGCCTGGCTGTAAAAAGTGGTGCTCACGACCAGACGCTCAAGTGCGGTTTACAGAACAAGTTTTGTTTACTTCGGTTTAAAAAGTGAAGCCACCAGCTTTAATTCTCCCTAAAAACCAAAACAACTGGGGAAGTGCATGATTCAGAGTGGCTCGGTGCAAATTTTTGCAAAGTAGAACAGACACAAAATCAAAATAATTCAAATTATACATAGATGTAAAACAAAAGAAATTCAAGTTAAAACCAGGACTGGATTCCTATCAGCCCTAGAGATGATCCAAGAATGGGTCAGGAAATAAATAAATCATTCTAATTTTCACCGTAAAAGAGGGCGCTGCTCACTAATCCAAATGGTTTGGGTATTTACAGAAGGCAAATGGGTTAGAGGAGAAACAGAAGGAAGAAAAGCATTCGTAAGAGCGAACTGAAATGCTGCAGGGTGATCGCTTCCCCACATGCACCGCTGTGACTGAGAGAAGGCTTTAGATCACTGCGAGGGGCCAAAGAAATTCCTTTGGAGCAGGATGCCATCACCTGCCCCACGCTGGAGGGACCATGCCGAGGTGAGGCCAGCTCGGTCTGCTGGGTTTAGCTGCCACCACAGAGGTTCCGAAGCTCTACCACAACCCATGGCCGCCCTGGGGGAGATGACAACAAAGAAGTTGGCCTGGTGGGTCCGATTTATGACTAGGAGGGCCATCTATCCTAGAATCCAACTGAAGGGAAGACTGCTTAAAGCCACATCTTCCTGGCCTCCGCTGGACCGTGCATGCTCCGAGGAGGAGGAGGCAGCCAGCACAGCTAAGTCTCTGTTCTTCGACATGTAGGCACAGCTGGTGATCAAAACACTTGGCGCTTCCACAAAGGCCAACAGCTAGGGTGCCTTAGGTGCCTGCAAGAAAAAGCAGGCCCTTTCAAGTATCTCTTTTCAACATTTGCAAACCCCAGGAGGCAAAGCAACACCCTGGTTTACAAAGGCAGTGTGACTTGTGCTAGTTACCGGTATTCCTGATGCTTTGTTACCAAATAATAATCTGCTTTCTTTTTGCTGCACAGGCTACTAAGGCCAAATCCTGACAGCCCAGAGCTGTACTTTCAGTGCAGCCAGTGGAGCAGAAGATACTTAACGCCCGACAGAAGCAGGGCAAATTCTGCAGTTAATGTCATAGCATGCAAAAAACCATCCTGAAGGCTCATCCTAACCTTCTGTTTCCTTGTCAAGACACGTTTATTTATAGTCAGTACCACAGGGACTAGACTCGAGTGGCAGTGGTGTTACATCCATATTTTTAATGGGATTTGACATTTAAGGCAGCATTTCAGTTCACCTCTAAGCCTGTAATTACACTTGCAAATCTGCTTAGCAAGACATCAGCAGAGTATCCCAGGGGGCTGCTCGAACAGATTGGTTCTGTTCCCATAGAAGCAGCATTTGAGTAGCAAGCGGACTGCAGTGCCTGACACAGGCGATTGTGAACTGGACCCACTCCTAATCTTCAAAATAAAAGCAAAAACGAAGACTGCAAAGAGCCCTCGCTTTATCTTAAAAGCAACACTGCACTGAGTCAGATACCACTGGAGGTCAGGAGCACTTCATGAATACACGACCGAGGCAGGACTCCTTTCTACACCCCGCTGGTTACCTTTGGCCTCACGAAATCTGCAAGTGCTAAAAGTACCAGAGCAGCCCAAGGATGAAATCCTGCTCGTCACCTTCTGATCCGGAATCATGATGGCCCAGTGCTGAGAAGCACTTTTATGCCTGCCGCACAAGTGCAGACTCTGCCCAGCGTCTCCTTCCAAAAGGAATCCATTTAGATTTCTCCTTTCGCTGTAGCCCTACGGCCACCAAAATTTTGAGAGCAAGTTCACGCCCAAGGCCAGGATGCTCAGGATTATATTTTAACCCCAATTTACACACCCGCTCCTCCTTTGTACCCAATTTACACCACCACCTCCAAAGATATGACTGGAACCAAATAAAGTACATATGAAGTACTCAGCTGGGACTCCCCATGTATGCTCAGTTCTCGTCTGGTCTGGCATAAAAAAGGGCTGATTTGCTCAGATTTGGACTTTTCATCCATGCCTGTGGGAGGCAAAGTGAAGGATCTCCTTCTCTCACAAGCCACCTAAGCAGATCGTTCTGCAGGATGCAAATGGTTTCATCCCTGCGCTCAGCTTTAAAAGAGAAAAATGCGGTCCTCGGCCATCACCACCAAAGCGAACATTTAGCACAAAGCTCTCTGCTGCAGGAACAAAGAGCAAACAAGCAGCACAAAGCTGGGAAAGACGGAGAAAAGCAGAAAGAGGCTAATTTGTATCATACCAAAGAAACAGAAGGAAACCTGAGGCCAAAGGGTTTGGACTAGTAGCGGAAGAAAGCTTACAGAAGGCAGACCGCGCTGTTCAACAGCGAAACCTTTGCAGCCCTCAGCGCTCATTTGGGAGCAGCCTGGTACCTCCATCAACAGTGACCCCAGACAGGCAAGAAAAACAAATCTAGAGAACATTCCCAAAGAGACATAAGCTCCCTCAAAGCCATTTCAATGACTTGAGCGAAACTGGAATTTTTCTCTTTTTTCCCGGCGCGGATGACACGACACTTTGTTCAGCTTAGCGCATGCAGTTCTCCTCTCAGCGAGACTTCTTCTAGCTGACCGACGTGCAGTTCAGCTCTGCAGGCTCCTGCCTACCTGCCGCCACGACTCCCTCCGGCCCATCGGCAATACTGGGCTCACTGGAGCACTGCCTGTGGCTAAAACTGGGCTGCAGGAGGAGGCATTTGTCGGTACTGTCCGACTCCTCGATCACCATTCCTGTGTGCATCATGGAGGCCATTGCCAGGAGCTGGATATCCGAGTGAGCGTTGGCAACGGTGTGGCGACGGATGCTACCGCATTTCTCCAGGTAAGCCTCACCCTCCTGCTCCGTCAGCGGGGTCAGGGCCATCTCGCTGGGCTGCCGGCTCGTCACCGCGTGAGGTGAATAATTCAGTACACCAGTCTTGGGACGGGATCTGGAGTACCGTCTCTCTGGAAGAGAAAAAGGAGGAGGAACAGTCAGTAGGGCACAGGCAAGGCATCGCCCGAACTGCTTGGCTGGCCTCAGCGTGAGCCAAAAAGTACGGAGTGCAGCAAAGGGACTTTTCCTCAGCATCCTGATGGTCTCCTCTCTGACCCGGGGAGGTGAGGACCGGGCAGGAGCTCTCGCGTGCAGGTTCACTGAAATCAGTGACATTAAAGTGGTACAAGTCCCCAAAGAAACATTCAGTGAGGACCCGAGTTGCCATCCCTTTCTCTGGAAAACGTCTCTCAGGAGATGCTCTTAGCTGGTGTCAACATGAAATCCCTGCTGCTTACACTGCCCTGCCTCTCCAGCTGCCGAGGGAAAGGCGGTTCTGCTAGCATTACGCCACTGTATTATTTTAAGGATTATGAAAGAAAAAGAACACTTCATCCACTTTAAAGCACACCTGGGTTAGGGGCTAGACACTGAAAACACCTCGCAGCGCGCAGCAACAGCCCCCAAGAGCCCAGGGAAAGGCGCCGAAGAGGAAGACGGAGCGCGGGGGAAGGCGGTGACGCAGGATTGACGGGTGCAGGGTCTACGATCTGCCCGGCAGAAACATCAAGGGGGAAAAATGCCTGGTTTAAAACTCAAACCCAAGGCGCAGTCCCCAGCCCCGTGTCATGAAGCACCATTTCGATTCTGACGCTGAGAGCTTCAAGAAAAGCAGGGGTCTGCGTTTGTGCCGTGGCTCGCTGTAATTCACTCCCCCGGGGAGGCTGAATCAGACAATATTATTTTCACCCGCTGTCTTCCACCGCTGTGCAGCATTGCCATGTGGCATTAAACACCTCAGGTGGTCTGTCCCCGAAGCAGCTGATAAAGCTGCTCCCTACCCGTCTCCCTGTTTCTCACCAACTTCCCTGATGTGCAGGGTCTCATTTCATGAAGTCGGAAGCCTTTAGACCTTATAAAATACTTCCACCAAGACATAAGAGAGAGAGTGACAAAATGCAAAGCAAAGCACTCATCACTGAAGGTTATAAAAGAGTTTTGGAAGCTTGCATCAGGAATAAAAGCAGAAAACAAACTCTATATTGTTGCAGGGAGGAACGGGTGAGCAGCCAAAACTCCACCACTGGCAGCAGCCGAGCTATGACAACACTTCACCCCACTGCTGCCAGTAATATATTCATTCAAAATGCTTCGTTTTGCGCTTAAGACTATGTGCAAATAATTTTTGAGGCCAGTTACAGTAAATACACTCTTTAGATGTCATCTGCAGCTCAAGCCACAGCAAACTGTAGTGTTGGAGGGCATTGGGACGTGACGCTTTTGAGGAAAAAGTACCCACAGGTTATTTTTGTGCAACAAAATTAAAATCCTTTATGATGAGAACCAGGTAAAAAATTAGGTTAAACACCAAACATTCATTTAACATTTTACTTTTCCCCCTTTACTTTCCTGGCCACAAAAGACAGTCTCTTAAGGGATTTGTCATACATAGTTTAACCAGAAATGTTATTTCTATTTTGGTGCATTATGGCCAAGAACATAAACTGGGAGGAGTTTTTAAGGGATTTTTTGCAAGTAATCTCAAATCGGCAGTGATGTGAGGTTTAATACATGGCAGGAATAGGGTGAATGTTTTATCTTCTTCCCTATTCCACATTGAAAAATTCTTTCTCAGACAACTGGATCCCTTTATCATGGTCCATCCTTACGATGCAGGTTATGGCTAATTTAGATGGGCAAAGCAAGAGAAGAGCAGGTAGGGACGCTGCCCTCTACGAACCCCCCCTGTGAGCTCTCCTGTCCCCTTTCACACCTATCCCTGCTGCATTCCTTTCTCACTTTAAATCCAGTTTAAGATACAGCAGCCTTGCAGGCTCGAAGCATTATGCGTATTCGCAGCTGTGATCGGACACCTTCGGTCACATTTCTCAACACTCATTCATCTTGAAGGCTCCAGTCCAGAGGGCAGTTTGGCCTCCACAGCATCCATCGAGAATGCAAACGTACCCAAAGCCCACCAGTGCGTTTCCAAAAAGCTACTACAGGGAACCTACTGGGCTTCATTGTCATTACAGGCTGCCCAGTGAGAGAAGAAACTGGTTCTGAGAAAGAAAAAAAGGTGACAGAAAGTGAGAGAGAGGAAGAGAAAGAAGCTTAATTAGAAGTGGCAGTTACAGGGGAAAAAACAAAACAAAACAAAACAAAAAACACCACGACAGCAACACTTTGAAAATACCAAGGTTATTTGCAGAAAAGTGCTGCTCGGCTGTCAATGTCGCGTAATGCAAACACAAGTTCTTTCTTTCCTCCCACTCAGCACAGGGTGGAGCAGGGGCAAAAGGCCACCTTGGAAATACACACAAATAAATGACAGCTAAAATCAAAGTAAATACAATGATTTTAAGGCACATAAACTTTACAAGGCCAGTTTGTGTTAATTTTTTTTTTTTTTTCTTAATGACGCTAATGCCTTGCTCAGCTGGCGGCAATCCAGGTTGGCTAGAAACTTCAGTACAGGTCAGGCAGCTACCTTTCAAACTATCCCAGCAGCACGCAGATGTCCATAAACATCAAAACAATCAAATTTGCCAAAGCTCAACATTTACAGGGAATATGGTCTAGATTTAGCCACAGGATCAGGTCTGCAAATCAATGCTGAACTGTGTCACCATGTTCACTTTCATAAAAAGATATTTAATTGCCCAACAACCACAAGAACGAAAACCCTGAGCCATAGTTTGCCTGAAGCGATGCCGCGAGTTTGTTACGGGCACAGATCGCCTGAGTCCCAGTAAGCCCTTCTACCGCAAGACCATCTTTTGGCCTGTGCTGCTGAGGTGTAGGAGGAGGCAGGTTGCGTGTCTCCAGCTTGCTACAATTTGCATCAGAGCAAAGGTTAAAGCTTATAAAACCAGAGGGAGACTGGAGCTTTCTTCACTCGTTCTATTTAAATGTTCTTGACTATCAAACCAGTATCATCACGCCCACTTCCTAGCTAGCCAATCTCTTCTGGCTGGTTATGTGAGTAAGCAGAAGATCCTGAACCATGCGTGGAGAAGTTTGCCACCACAAGCACCCCCTTCCTGAAGTGAAGTGCCAGTTCTCTCACCTAGACGCCTCTATCCACATTTAAACACAGATATTTTTTTTTTCTTTTAAACAGAGTCCTCGGATGGAAGGAAGACTCCATCCATGCAAAAAACCCCTGTAATCCCTCAGAATGAGCATCCGACAGTTCTGCCGTTTGCAAAGGCTGGCTGATGGTGCAGCAGTGAGCACGGGAATCCCGCCAGCCAGAGCCGGCTAGCAAGCAGGGACAGAGAGTAGGCAGCAAAGGACCAGGCACAGCCTCTCACCAGGGTGAGCACGCTATGTCAGGCATGGACCAGGGAGTTTTAAAATCCAGCCCATCTCCGGCGAGAGGGGAGACTTTGCACGTGTGTGTGTGTGTGTGCAGTGGTGGGGGGCGGTAATAGTTCACTCGGCGATGGAAAATAAAAAGCCCCACACAAAACATTCAGAAACATACTAATCAGGGCCCTCTCGAGAGTGTTTTAGCCCTTGTTTTCTGTCTCTCATGGAGTCATGCACTGCCTCCTTGTCTAGCACAGATGTGCACTGCCTCCCATTAACCAACCCGTGTACCCCAAAAGAGCTTCTGGACAATGCGCGTGTCTTACCGAGCAAGCAGGTGCTGCCAGAGAAGCCGTGATCCTCACACAAACCCAAGTAGGGGGATACCACCTGCTTGACCAGCTCTTCCAGCTGTAGGTAGCCCTCGCTGGGGCCAGCAGGCTCATGAACACTCTGAAATTCAAACATAAAAAGTCAGCATTACCCTTACATAATTCTGAGTAAGGTTTGTGAGTAAAGCCTGGGGTCTGTCAAATATCTCTGCACGGGAATATCCCAGCCACGTCGGTAGACCATTTGGAGGAGCACAGCCGATAAGCCCAAATGGAGGTTTGGCTGCCATTCAGTTCAACCTCCTTGTTCAAGCCAGAGCCATAACCCTACGGATATCGAGCAGCTAGCTTGTCTTTTATCTGGCCGAGGGAGAGGAAGGTACAAGGCATTCTCACGCTGAGGATTTGCGCAGTGTAACTGCAGCGATATAATTATAGCAGGGCAGTTCTACCAGGAAATGCCTCTGTAGAAAAACCTTAACACACCTCGGGCAAAGCACTGCTCTTTTCCTAGGCAGGACTGCAAGAAAAATATTCTCTGTAGTTCAGCTTACAGCTGTGAAGATGGTAGATAACACTAACCAATTTAACAGTAATTTCAGAAACCATTCAGACTTAGCTTCCTGCAAAGCCTTGATAAGGTTTTCTTTCTCAAATGAGTCGCTTTGAGACCCTCTTTGCCCTCAAGATTCTTTTATTAAAATATTTCAGGGAAATTGAGCTAGCACCTTAGTATCTCCTGCTATTACAGTCTGGGTCACTGAGAACATCAGAACAGCGAGAACTCATACAGAAATACTAGCTTTGCCACTTCGCAATTTTGATTGTACTTCAGAAAGTTTCATCTTCCACCACTCATTATAAGGTATATTGGAGAAGAAATAAAAGTGAGAGGAACCCCAACAGCCACCTGTAATATGGTATTTTGCAGGACTGTCAGGCTGGGTGATACAAAACGGTAAAAACAGCTGGTATACTTGGCTGTATTTGGCATGCTTGGAAAATATTCTCTTGAGGTCTTGCTAAAGAGGTTAGTCTTCACAAAAGGTCTGGGTCTCTTGGGAGAGGCCTTTGGAAGATGTAGAGTATTTTGCCTGCTGCCAAAATGTATTCCTCCTCTCTCGGGCACTGCTCAGCATCCCAGCCAGCCAAGGGGCCAGTGTCGGGCAGTCAGCAACCACAGCTCACTCAAATTCCACAGTCCGCCGTGATGGAGTCTTGCCCTGTCTTGCAAAGCTGAGAAACCAGGAGAACTAGGGCACTAAGAGGCATTCAGAGAAGCTGGGAGATGAAACTTTATGTGAAAAATAGAGTCCTGAGGCTGGTCCTAGCTGGGGAAGAGAGGTACCAAGAAAAATACAAACACCAAAGAGCAGAACCCGGCCCTTCCACAGCAACATCCTCACCTGTTCCCAGGAAAGCTCAGGGCATTAAAAATTCAGCTCTCATTTCTATATTTACCACTCCCAGATAAGCAGACATTACCTCCCCTTCATCACACCCTCTACCCTCCCCTCTCTCCTTTCCAGGGTTCGTATTTGTTCCGTGAGGTCGAGACACCCAAGTGGAGCCAGACAAAGAAGACCAGAGGGTCCCCACCTGCAGAATTAACAGCATCTGGACAATGGAAGCTGGGAGCTTTGTCTGGACCAGAGGAAGAACTTCTTCCAACTTTACTTTTAGCAAGACCAAGTCTCTGAAGCCAAGAAGAGCAATCTGACGGATAGTCAACTCCTGACCCTAAAAAACACAGAAGGCAAAATCCAAGAGTTGGTAAAGGGACATGTGAGCATCACACCGACACGTGTATGCACACAGACAGAAAGGGTCTATCCTGCCCATTGCTGCTGTGGCAAAGCACCCCCCCAGCTGCTCAGGTTGAGGATTCATGGTACTCTTTGGTTGCTTCCCTCTCAGTCTCTGTCCCACACAAATTCTGATACGAGTAACACCTCATCTGAAGCACCACCAGGTTTGGAGCGAAGCCAAAAAGGAGCCTGTATTTCACCAAAAGACTATGTATTCATGAAACCCAACTGCCACCCAATTTGGTCACAAGCATCCAAAGCCCAGGATCGATGCAGCTCGTGCTTTTGCCACTTGGAGCTGAGAAACCAGAGAAGGTTTGTAGGGAAAGAGGTTGGTACAGAGTATTCCTTAACTAAGCCTACCTCTGGTCTGCGTTGGATCCTCTTTTTGTTCAACATCTGTACTTTAGACCTTCCCGATATGACAAAAATCCACAACTCAGTTTATTAGGGATTTTAGAATTTAGGCTAGAGCAAAGCTAGCGAGACTGCTTATACCGAATGCCATTTAAAAAAGCAACAGCTTTGATTTCCATCACAAGGCGCTCCGTGTCCTCCCAGTTACTTTTTTACATCAACAACACGAGTGAGCAGGCTTAACGGATGAAGATGTTGTAATATTTCTCAGCATATTTAAACACAGTTGGACTCCATTTGGCATTCTGGTGTTACCGCCTTTCCCTCTGCTATGCTTAACGTCTGCACGACTTTCTCTTGCCCCACTGCAGCTTAACAGCAGAAATTTTCCTCCCAGCCCTGCCCAGCACTTTCCAGCCTGAAGAGTTTCCCTTGTTCTTCCCAGCACGTTAATCTCTGCCTCACAGTCTGTTTGGGAACCATTTTATGGTCTCCATAACACACTCAACATGGCAAATATTTAGCTGGAAGGAATTAACAGCAGTTAATCATTAATTCATAATGGGTTTAATGTCATAATTAACAGCATCATCAGTATGTAAATATGAATTAAAGCCAATAATCTGGAGGGCAGCTTGGCCATAGTAAAAGCACTTTGCTGTTTTAAATCATCGCTGTGTTTTTAGAAACATGGAGGTGTAGAAAAGACTGGTACATATCTCTGAACTATATTTCAGCAGCTGCACACTTTTTATTTATATCACGCAGTTTAATCCCATTAACTTCATACCCCATTTCAAAATGCAAACATCTTGCTGTGCCAAACAAAACAAGATTTGCTATTCTTTTTCCGCACCAAGTAGTTACATCAACAGCTGCAACTGTACAAAAGCCAGTGACCTGTTTACATGGTTTCCCTCTGTACAGCAATTTAACCAACTTGGCTGCTTAAAGGTCATATTTCTGCAACAGCTATGAGCCTCGGGTTTAAACTTAGCTGAGATAGGAAGTTATTTCTACTTACTACCTTCGGTAACATACGCTCACACATTTGGCTGACTTACTTTCATTCTGAATGGGCAGTTGCTGGGATCACAGAAGAGCCCAACTAAATAATCACGTTGACATTTGCAGCAAAGGATGGGGAACCACCAACAAATTGACTTTCCCCATCTACCAGAGTAGCACATGAAGAACTGCAACTTGGTGAAAGAGATTTGCTATGTAAGCTCTCTTCACATGTGGTGACACACTGTTTAAATAGGTATATACAGTTCCTTATTTGTAAGAAGACCCCAATCTTGTTATTAGGGCACTGGCCTGAGATAAGAGCAATTTCTTATTTCTTGCTGAACCAGGAACTCTCTCTGTTGTAGCCTAGAGCGGCTTACTCAGAGTCAAATTCTTGGATGTATTTAGGCGGTTTAAATCCATACATTTGTGTAGGACTTAGGGAACTGCAAGGCTTTAAATATGCTGTCTGTTACCTTTCAGTTCCTCATCTGTAAAACGGCAATACTTCCCTATGTCACAGCTTCTATGAAATATTTTTGCGTGACTCAGATATTGTGACAAGACAAATACAGCTTTCAAAGAATCTCGACATCCCATAGTCACACTTTCACCACTAGCACCAAGTTACTTCCAAAAGCTGCATCCGCTGTGCAGGAACTTTTGTTCAGTTTCTCATTAGAGACATTTAAAAGCAGGGGAGATTTTTTTCTGGTAAGTGGCAGAATTATTAGCACCAGTGGGGAGGACACACAGTTAGCTCAGCTGTTTCCACAGTGCACAGAGAGCTGCAGTGCAGACAAACCCCTGCTTAAATACAGACTAGGTCACCTCCTGACTGAGAATTAGTTGCAAAAGGAGAGAAAGGGAGGATATTATAATCGTGCAGTTTTACCTGCCAAACACCTACCTTTAAGCATCTGCAGCAAGGAAAGAATAAAAATAAACACAGTAGAAAGGTTAGTGTCTGTCTTTACAGAAGCCCTTTCTCTTTTAGAAAATGCCAACTTTAACAGGATTAGAGGAAAAGTGAAACCTTCGAGCTTCATCTGCTGCCTTTGAAACAATACAAAGGAAAAAAAATTTAAAAGGCTCTGGAAAGCATGGCCTGTGGAAAAGGCAAAAGTCAGGAGGAGGAGGCTAGCATTTCCAGGAATGTCAGTGCCCTCATGAGGTACATTTATTTTTTTCCTCTGATGGAAGAGAAGACCAAAATAGGCTGGGGAGGTAATTAGACTGCTCATATGGAAACCCTGACTAAAACTACATTAAAAAATGATACAGCTCAACACTTCTGATGGGATACTCAGCCTTCAAAATACCCAGCGTAAACAGGTCTTACATAAAGTTGTTCATTCATCCTCTACCCATAGATTTACTTGCCCCCTTATTAAAGCTTCGAAAAACCCAACAGAGGATTTTCCAAAGGCGCAACTGGGACATAAGCCCTCCAAAAGTAGTTAGGGCAAGCTAAACAGATTTTCTCCTGATCTAGTCTTCAGATTTGTCCCTTTGAAGACAAGCTGTTGGTGTTGTCATCTGCACCAACAGTCCCAACAGTTTAAAAACAGAAAAACTGTAAATAAAAATGGCCCAGAGCTTCAGTCTAGACAAGGTATAGTCCAATAGTTTCAGTGTTCAAGCTTAGCTAAGCACAGAGGGTAGACGAATGGGAATAACAAATGGGAATAAATTCAGCCCGAAACACTGTGCCTGCCCAGTAGACTTTAGCAGTCCTTCTTACACAGTTAATGCTGACTTGGGCAAATTCTACTTCCTCCCAGATTTAGTTTAAAGGTTTTGAGACCTGTTTAGCCACTGCCCAAACAGCGCTGCTGGCACAGAAGTTTCCATGTGCCGTTAGCAGACGTTGCAGTGCCATTGCCTCATCTGACTGAAGACTGAACTATAATTAAGATTACCTGAACTGGGTAGAATATTGCCTGGAGCGTAGGAAGAGTCTCTGTAAAATAGTGATCCCAGATTTCAGACAGGACATCAATGCGATCCTCACCTACGAAAACAGACATCGGGAGAAAGAGCTTTAGCGACCGGGATGCTAAAATCAAGTTGAATTTTCCCACTACTCTCCAAGTCCCCAAGTAAGAGACACAAACCCACCCTTCACATTCACAGTTTCCACCCCAAACAGGACATCATTCAGCTGAGCTTCGCCGCAACTGACGGAGACACAAGGCTGTGACCACGAGAGTTGCTCTGTCGCATACTGCAAAGAAGACGGCTCTGTGCAAAACACGAGACCAATTCCGACAAAAAGCCCCTCGTCAACCGGCGGCCGCCAGCTCCGCCGCCGAGGACCGTGTAACGTCACAGCTCGCGGTCAGCACGCTCAACCCGCGCGGGCGCACGGCCGCACGCTAGCAGCCGAATCGGAAAACCAGCAGGTCACGGCCAACGTCAGCTGTTCCGCAGCAAGTCAGGCAGGGAGACCATTTAGAAGAGCTGAGCCCCCTCCGGCACCTCCCCGCTCCCCGGCACAGGCACAGCAGCCAGGACCCTGACAAGCCACGAAGCCGCTGCGCTCCTCTCCAGCGTGGCGCTTGCGAAGGTTTCCAGACGAAATCCACTTGCGGCCACCCTTCACGTGACTCCGACTCGAGCAAACATCCCCAAACATAAGTGGGTATTTAAAACGAAGGCAGACTGAGTGACGCAACTCGCGATTCCCGTAACAGGAATACAACTGTGGTCAAAAGCCTATTATTAACAAAAAATGCTTTACTGAACATAATCGTTTGCATAGACATTTTAAATTTTGCTCACAGGCTTCACTTAGAGCCGCGTGTTCCTCAGCGTTTGGGCCCAAAACCTCTAATCTTTTTAGATTTTTCCCCATCCGAAAGGCCAAAGGTTCGCAATGTTTTTTCAAGTTTTAGATCCATTCCCCGGAAATTTCAGGTGCAGATACAGACTCAGGTTTAACAACACAAGTTTCTGACAAAAGGATTTTTCAGAATACCTTCCACAGAGCCTCAGCTGGAGCTCACAAGCAGTCAAGACTCAAGGAGCAGTAATGGAAGAAGGCTGCTCAAGACACCTTTGAAGGCTCAGCCTCAAGGTGACTAAAGGCCCTACACGAGGAACCGGAACACGTGTAAAATTGCAACTCAAAGGAGCCTTATCACTGTGTACTGAAGTGCTTTCCCCACCCGGAGACTTCCCCACGGGCTTTCACGGTGCTTGCCCATGGGTTGTGCTGCTTAGGACACGGCCAGAGAGCAGAGAGCCAGCAGAACCAGCCCCTGCAGACATCTCCTCTTGAGCAGAGAGCCCAGCGACGACCGCCGGCGGGCTCGGAGGGAGGCTTCACCGTGCCGGGTACGACGCCGGCTTCAAAACTGGAACGGCGGGCAGACGAGCACCTACCCGACACCCCCGTAAAAGCTACCCATTACCAGAAACTGCCAACTGTAAGTTAAAAAGGCAACAGGAAAGGGACTAATGGAATGTTTACATTTTTCCCTTCTCTGCCTCCTTTCCCAGGGCTGCAGTGCTTTGGTGTGTGGAGCCGGAATGAAATGTCATAGATCACTTCTCCTTCTGAAGGGGTAGGGGGAATGGTTTGTCTCTTCAAGAAATCATAAAACTTATAGGCATTGAAAAAGATTGACAGGCTGTATAAAGAAAAATCACATTAAAATAAGAGGCTGTGATTTGAAAAACAGACATAGCAAAACAGTGCCATGCCCTGCAGCAAGAACATTATTCTGTCTCTGAGTACTGGGACAGTAGACATTTTCCAGGAAGACAGCTAACCGAGAAGCGTGGACAAGAAGTTCTTGTTCTGTGACCACAAGACCTGCAACAAGCCGACACGTTATGAATGAAAGGTGCCCGTGAGTCATCTCCTGCAGAGATGCCAGCCTGCACGGTCAACGTGGCTCCAGTGTCACTTCCAACTAGGGACAAAAAAACAAGGCATAGGAAGAGGGCTTTGCTGTCTGCCTGGGAAACTTCATCTTACCCAAAATACTTGAGCAGCTGCAAACTACTCCCAGGCAGCTCTCAGCTTATTACAGGCTGCAACTCAATTTTCACAATGCTAAAACAGATACTGGCATAGTTTTATACGAATACAGAAAACAAAACCTACGATAAGCTGCGCAGCACTCGTTCTGAAGAGCTGGCAGAGGCAGGGCAGGTACCCGTGTTCGGGAAAAAGGCATGAGTCTGCCTTTTTTATCTCCTTTACCGGGCCAGTGCCAAAGAAGCACACCAAGCAGGAGGACGGCAACTGCACAGGTCCTTCGGGGTCGGAGTCCTACAGCCTGCTGGCCAGGTGAAGTCACTTGGTGAAGAACGGTGTGGAGGGATCCAGCACCAACAATGACGCGAGATTGGAAGCGTCTATTGGCATTTAATGACCCAGATACGGCAGGCTGGTGATTAGCACAGGATCTTCCCTACAGGCTACAAAACTGGGTCAAATCAAACAGCAGCCTAGTTTTGAATAAAGACACATGCTCTAGACAGCTCGCTCTGCTTGAGCAAACAGTTAATAAATGCGAGTAACTCCCCACACATCCAACACGGAGAGTCACTGCTCCACGCTGGCCTTCATCCATGGGCTCTGCGGTGGCAAGCGTCTGTACCCCAGTGGTTTGAACAGAACTTCATGTGTGATCAAATTGTTTCCTGAAGGATTTCATTCCCACTCAAGTGACTGTTTTCTCTTTAAATTTACACAAAGCCTGTTAGTTCAGCTCTCAAAAGCACGACACAGTAACCAAAATCGTGCTTACGTTGAGCTGCAAATCACATTGGGGAAATAAAAGGCAGAAGGCAGCTCTCAACAGTTTTGCAACAGGATCCATGTCAAGCCCAGAACTGCTTTGAGCCCAGGTTCAGCTGCCACACAAGGCTCACGTTCCTGCTGTCATGACGAAGCCATGGCCGGGGGGAGGAGTGTAGCAGCTACGTGACTTTTCAAACAGCCCGCCATCCCTCAAGCCTCACAAGGGCTGTGGTGCAACCCGGCTCCTGAGAGGTTGTGATGCCCTAAGACAGTACCAGAAAGGGCTGTACAATTTGCAGATATGCAAATCATCTTGTCTGACCAAATGTCAAAGCACAACTCCCTTCCAGAACGGGTTTCTTACTATACTTGCCTTCACACAGCTTAACCTTCTCCTCTATAAACAGCAAGCCTTTCGCAAGGAGCTGGTTCTGCCAAGAAAGAAGAGAGAGAGACATGCATTTTTGCCTTTTCTGACATTCAAAATAAACATGGAAGAATAATTTTTTTTCAGACATTAGCCACTTTGCATGCAGTTATCTAAAGATTAGTCAAATCGTAGCACTTTCTCCCAGCACTGCCACCAGACCTGGTCTCACTGCGAGTGCTGCACACTCATTAACCCTGTCTTGTTCAGCCATACGTGAGAACACAACGGACACGGCAGATAGTTAAAACACCTGCCAGAAGTAGAGAGGAAGGACCTGTCCTGGGTCACGGGGAGAGAGTCAAGAAAATAAAACGGTTCTTAGCATAAGAGTGCAGCCACATAAGCTATACCTCAGCCATATGATGGAGGTGATCAAAGAGCCAAATGCTACCAAAACGTCCCGCTCTCTTCTTCCTTTGTACTAGCTCAGTGCTTGCCTGACTGCAGAGTAAACCAGTTCAGCTCCCTAACCCCTACTTCTCTATTCCTACCTATTATCCTTCTACAAGGCTATTTTTTTTTGCTATATTGAGCAGTTGGATCATCTCAGTATGCAGTCTCGAGCGGCAGAAGAAGCGGCAGGAGCTAGTCTGTCTAGATAAACTTAACTGACACAGACAGATCAAAATATCAATGTGCCTTTCTGCAGTTTGGGACATCTAAATATCTGGTAAGCTTTCTGTTCCCATTTCCCCAAACATAACAGTGGCGCAAACCCAACACCTACGTTTTTGTTCTCCCAACAGCACTAGAGAATAAGTTATTCTGAAAAGCCTTGAGAATCCCAGAGAAAGGAGCTGCTATCACCACACAGCACGCTATTACTGCATCCTAAAAGGTTCAGTCCTACCACAGAGATCATACTGATGGAGAATAAAGCCTTCCGTCCCGCTGAAAGGATTCAGTAACAGGGTAGCACCCAATATTCAGAGGCCTCTCTCTCTCTCTCTCTCACGTTCATCCTCCAGCTTGTTTTTTTCACGGGTAACCAGGTCGAAGTTGCACCTTTCAACCTTCCATCAGCCGAGGAGCAAGGCACATCTTTTTTCAGTGCCGACGGACGCTGCTGTTACGCCACCGCCGGGACACCACCGCGGCCTCCCGATGAGCTGCCATCCCACCCACCCGCCCTTGCGCTGCTGCTCTGGGTGGTGGACCTGCCTCCTGCAACCATAAACCAGGCTGGCTCGTCCGTGGCACGCACAAGGAGGTAACGGTGTAAGCCACCCCAAAGGAAGAGAGCAGCACAGCTCTTGCGTCCTCCCTACGACCAGCAGCAATGCTCAGCTGGGGTGCTGTTGAAGGGAGGAAAAAGAAGGAAATGTTGCTCTGTGACATTCTCTGCTTGTACTTGTACACTGAAGAGTCCTACTTGCTGGCATCGGGCATCGTCGAAAAGGAAGAGCTCTTTGTTCAATAGTATCTAATCAGACTCCAGAAGTCTTCTGCCGAGTAGGTTGAGGCTGAGGGACTGAAGAGACCATCACACATCCTATCAGTAAGGAAACATCTCTGGATGCATCTTCCCCAGTGGAGAACGTATATTCAGAAAGCTGTCAGGTAGGTTTCATGAAAAAATGATGAAAAGTTTCATCTCAAGACAAGACTGTATGGACGTCGTCTTCTTTGTGGTGTGAAAAAAGCATGGTATCACACAACAGAGAGGAAATATGTGCCTTTCCTTGGCTGTTGCCCCATCTCATGGCTACTTCATCCACATTAAAACATTAACTCATGTTTTGCTACAATGGCTTACTTGTCTTAAATGAGTCAGATGTAAGTACTTCTGAGGCACTGCTTTTAAATAAATAAATAAATAAATAAATAAAATCCTGCATCCCCTAATATGACATGACTGAACTCTGGATACACAAGGAGGAATGCCCGTCCAGTTCACCACAAGCTCTGTTAGTAGCAATAATGGTTAAATATTGTATAGTGCCTACAAGGGAAAAATAATTAATGGTCATGCCTGTAATGAAGGTAATTTGGCCCTGCTAGCAGGTGGCTTTTTTTTCCAAATTCAAACCCCAAAATATTTAGTATGCTCTTATTCCCAAACTAATGTAGAATTTAGTTTCCTTTTAAATTAGTTACACAACAAAACCAGAGCATTTCAGGAGCAACACATGGGATGAAACTGTATTATTTGAACCGCCCATCCAAGTCAGAAGACTTTGACCTCTACTAGCTCCAGCAGAGCACAAAAGCAACCCTACCCACGCAGTACAGTCAAGCCATAAACAAATTTCAATACTATGCTATTAACTAATCCTAGGCATTTCAGCCCAGGAATCAGAGCTGACGTGAACAGCCCTGTTTGTCAGAGGAACCCGCTAAAAATCGCTACCCTGCACGCAGGCGACCACGTGGAGACGGGAACCCAAAGCCCTTCTGCGCGTGGACCTTCCGAACCCGCTCGCGGCGTACAAACGACCCTCGTTAAGTGCAGCTGAAATCTGCGGCACCCCAGCAGGTGAAAAGCAGAGCTCTCCGGCAATACCGCCGACAGCGAAGCAGACGCTTCTAGGCCTCGCCGTAGCGGCGGGGCCGGCGGTTCAGGAGGGTACGCCGCCATCCTCGACGGCCCTTCCAACACACCGGTGCCCCCCCCCGGGTGAGCAGGAGGGGAAGAACCTCCATCAGAGCCCCCGAGGGACCGGTGGCTCACGCCACCCCCGTGACCTGCGGTGTGCCACCCTGCTTACAACAGCTTACTCGGTTTTAGACAAAAAAAACCCCCCTACATTTATTCTGGGGGAAAAAAAAAAAAAAAAAAGTCCACTTTCTGTGGTTTTTTTGGACTCTGGCGTTCCCCCCGCCCCCCCTCCGGCCTTCCTTGCAGAAACCTATTTTGTGATTTATTCACCATCGCCAACGTGACAAAGGGCCGCGAAAGGAAGCTGCAGGGAGTAAAGGCAACTTGTCCATGAGAAATTTTTAACGGCTGGGGGGCTCACTCCTCAGCTGGGGGGAGAGCTGGGGTTGGGAGAAAGAGAAAGGCAGAGTTCCCAGCAGAGCGCGGGAGGGACGGGGCTGCCGAAGGACGGCTGAGCTGCAACGGGAACCGGCCTGGGAGACACCTGGGCAACAACAACAGCAATTCACAAGTTGGATAAATATGTTCACATGACGAAAAAAAATTGCAACCTTTCCAAACGTCGTTATCAGCTAATGGAAGGTGACTATTTTGCAAAGCGTCTCTAGCAGAAGTACAGGCCTCGGAGGGAAATGGGAAGTTGTTGGGATTGCCATTCAATTTTTACATTTGTTCAGCAGAAGTAAATGACTATATATACCAGGCTCTGGCCAACAACAACAAAAAAATACTTTCCAGGAAAAAAAAAAACCAAAATCCAAACAAAGTGAAAAAGGAGGGAGGAAGAAATCTGGAATAGAAAAAATTATGAGGGGAAAAATAAGTGAAACCCACTTACGCTGTAAATATTTTTGTGCCTGACCAATAAGATAATGTTTGGAGTGATACTGCACTTTAATCCCTCCAAATGCTTTCAGTTTATTAGTTAAGTACTTAAATTCTTTATTTTTCAACCTCTAGCTCAAGGTAATTACCTCTCATATATTGCAGTGAAAATATACAGCTGGTTTTTAATACTGTGTCGTTTTCAACTAGTATATAATAAAAAGTATATATGCATATATATATGAGGGTGTCACGCTTATGTTCTTGTGTTTCTCTCAAGAAATATTAATTCCTTCTCTATCTGCACTAGAACATTAGGTTTCAACTTACATATGCTTCCTGAGCATTGTGAATACAATTTTCCAGCTACTTTGCTTGTAAGTTAGTATTATTGATGCTTTCTACTTTCAGAGATGTGTTTTTTGTATTCTACAGCTATGTCAGCAAACAAAATACACATTTGTACACCTTTATGGGCAGCACAGTTCCAGCTATTAAAAATACGAATATTAATTATTACTCTGTAGTAAAGAATTTATAAGGCTCTTATGAATGTATTATTAGTAATTCCACATGCTAAATAGATTGCATCATCTCATTCCTAAGGTTTCTTAAAAACAAAAAAACAAAGCTTAGCTCCCTGTAGTTACTGCAGATGTTTCAATTATCCTCTCAAATTTTCCCTTTTCCTGTGGAAGAGAGAGACTTTAAAAAAAAAAAACAAAAAAACAACCACCACCACACTTCGTTTCCCTTCTCCCCATCTTAAAAATATCTGGAAATTTTATTTATCTGTCTTTTCTGGTAAAGTCACAGGCTCAGAAATGGATTCAGCCTGAAGATTACCCCTTCAGATCAAGCCAGACAGGTGAATTTTCATTCAAAAACCCTACAGGGTTTGCTGACAAATCTAATAAATGCAGCCGCAGCGGAGGTCTGTATCAGCCCTTGTCTAGATTACAAGTCTCATTTTACTGCTTTATCCCTGGTTGCCAGAGGCAACACAGAGGCACAGAGCTAAAAGGAAAAATAAATCTTTTCTTTGCAAGCAAGACCAGATAAAGACTCGCACCAAGCGAGCTCGAAGGGCACATTTATTTGAAAAAGTTTAGCTGCCGCCTCCCGTCTCTTTGCAATTACAGCTGGACTGGGCGCCTGGGGAGGCCGTTATTCCCTTCCCAAACCAGCTTTCCCTGGATCCGTGGGGCGAAGCCCTGGCCCCGCTGTCGGGACACCGCCGGGCTGCCGGGCGCACCCCGCGGATGCTCCGAACCTGCCCTCGCCCTCGCCGCGGAGAAGCAGAGGCCCGAGCTCAGCCCCCGGCCAAAACACGCCGTCCAGAAATTTGGAGAAATGTTTTGCAGCAGATGGAAGGGAGCTTGTAAAGCCTCGCGGGTTGAAACCCCCCTGCTTTTCTCAGAAAACCACAATAGCTGTTTCAGGTATATCACCAAGAAGTGCAGCTAACAGAAAGCCTTCAAGTAAGTATTCGAATGCCCTAAATTTTAGAAGACAGGATTCAAAGCTCCAGAAAAATCACTTTTCATTTTTTCCTTAGCAAAGACTCTCCCACAACATGCATGTGCTCGCTACTCTTGCAAAGTAAGCCGCACCGAAATCACTGGGAATTAAAAAAAAAAAAAAAAAAAAGAAAAGCTGAAGGCTGGAGGCCCTTGCTATGCGGGCACCCGCTATGCTCTGGGCAAAATGGTACCATCTGACTTTGCCAGAGGCCAATTAGACGTTGCCTGTCGGGAGCGCTCTGCCGGCAGCCTGGTTGCGGTGACGGCTTCCAGGCAGAACCACCAGGAAGGATTTTTGGGGCGACAGCCCTGCCACTAGCCCGGCTTGCTGGGCGGTGGGTGGTACATTCAAGCCGAAGGGTGGCAAAAAGCGGCTAAGTAGTTTTGGCAGCAGCTCCACAGAAAACATCAAGGAGGCTCAAGCCATCACAGGAGGCTCCACGTCTCATCTGAAAGCCGTATCTCTGCAGTGTAGCAAGGCACAAAGGGATTCTCCTGCTAATCAAAAATATTACTACTTCCCAATAAGCCATTACTTGGGGCGAGGGGGGGAGGTTTACATGAACACCCACTTAATTACAGCCAAATTTTGTTTTCCTTTCATGCCTCCAAGCTGAATATGGCCAGTATGCCTTTAAAAAGCCACGTTAAAATTAACAAATTAATACTAGTTCATCAAACAAAAACATAAGCTTGGAATGGGAGTAAGCTGATTCAGAGCAAAATCAAAATAATTGACCCCATTTTTCTGGGTGAAAAAAACCAGTTTTTCTTCGACACATTACAGCATTTCTTAAATGCAGCCCCCTCTTCTAGCCAACTGAGGCTTTGTATTCTAGTGTTAAACCACACTCTGGCTCTGCAAGCGCACAGACACTGTTTCTTGGATAATCTGATGTTAATTTGAGAAAAAAAAAAAAAAAGGCATCACCCAAACTTACTTGGCAAGTATTTTCTACAAAGCTATTGCCAGTGGCACACAAACACCTACCCACTTCTTGGCAGTGTTTTACAAGATGCAAATCTGTGTGAGCTGCAGCATCTCATACCTGGAGCACCCCCCATCCTTTTTTCCTTCTCTAGAAAGAGGGGAAACAGCGACAGAGGCACAGAGATCGTTTCGATCCTACACAGAGAACAAATGGCAAGATAAATATGAAACAACATCCTAAAATGACTCTTCTAGAGACAGCTGTGTTCAAAGCAGGTGAAAAAGAAAACCCGCTTAAAGAAAGCGAGGCAGGGAGAGTAAGAAGGAGAGCAGACCGGGCAGACCGAGTGGGCAGCGCTGCCACCGTCGCGACCGCGACGCGCCAGTGAGACAGCAGCGACGGGAAAATCCCATTGCCGGCTCCCCCGGCTCTGCACTGGCGAGTCACGGCCGCCGTCCCACGCCACGGCCGCCGTCCCACGCCACGGCCGCCGTCCCACGCCACGCTCCCAGCGTCGGCAGCCGGGCGCCGGGTCAAGCGAATCACCCACGTCTACAGAGCCGACGTGCGCGGGGTCGGAACAGGCGTCCCTGCCGCCGCTGCCACCCCCGACTAGGTTCCTCCGCTTGGCTGGGGGACCTCGTCCGTGATAACGAAGCTGGGCAGTTGCTATGGAGTCTCTGGAGCTGCTCCATGAAAGCTCCGTCCTAGAAAGCGCCAGATGAAGCAGAAATAATTAGCAGACCTGCAGGAACAGGGGTTCCCAGTCAGCGAGGAGAGAAATACAATTATAAAGACCAGCTTGACCCAAAAGCGTGTTGCAGACATATGGCTGAGCTCTGCAAATCACACAAGTGTGAATTCTCTCCCCTTGCGCAGCAGCCGAGGCACGAGACAGCACTTGGCCGGAGAAGAGCTCGCGCTGCCTTTATCCGGCAAGAACCGTCATTCCAGTAACCTACACGACTCCTTCCCTGCCTCGCTGCCAAACAGGTAGAAGTAGAAACCTGGCGCCAAGGAAAGAAACGTCACGCGCACCAGGTTCTTCTCTTTGACGAAGCAGCAGAGGGGGACACGCGGCATTTTCGGCTGTCGGCGTGGCTTTGTACAGCAGCCTTTCCAAGGAGAGGAGGCCTCACGAGGGATGCTGGATAGGCTGGAGGCCCCAAAAGACAGGCAGCAGGGACTTAAGCAAAAGTTTTACAGCAAGAGGGAGGAGTGCGTGTTGTTCCCCCTACCACTGCAGCCAGCTAAACTACAGCCGGGGGGGCTCTGACCACAGGAAGGTTCACCAGTCCTGCTCCTGACCGCTCCGAAGGGCGAGGACAAAAGCAGTTTTGGCTCGGACCCAGGCTTGCCTCGCCGCCGCCGCTTACTTTCGCGGCTCCCCGTTATCATCTCGCCATTTCGATTTTGCTCGACGCCCCGGCAACACGGGTGCTCGCGCGTCGCAGTTTCTATGGTTTTGCACCCAAACAGAAAGCCAGGCTTAATTCTGAGTCAGGGCTTGTTGCCTCCTGCGGCTCTTGGCTTGCAGCAGGCTGGAAATTATGTAATAGCTTTGCTTCTGGGTTTCAGACATCAAAGCTCTCCCCGGGTTAAGTGAGGAAACGGAGTCCACTGTCCGGCCCTCAGCTACCAGCTCTGCCGGCGCAGGCAGAGGATGTCAGGCTGGAGAGGCACCAGCTCTGGGCATCCCACCTCCTGCACTTGCAGCCCGCGGGTGCTGGGAGATGTTACAGTGCTTGGGAAGGGATCGGGTCTCTGCACCTCCGGAGGAGACAGTTTGGAGTTAATATGCATAAACGGGGCAGTTCTGCTAAAGTGGTTAGCTGGGAAATAGCTAGCATTGCCATTTTCCCCTGCGAGTTTCAAGATTAACAAGCCTCCAGAGAGTGGAAAGAAACAGTTCATCCTTTCCAAAGGTTTCGTTTCAGGCTGTTAGCAGAATCAGGAAGATAATGCCTCAATTTACCACCACTCACTAGTTTTATATTCCAAAAAATTTCTCCACAACCACGAGGGTCAGACAGCACGGAAGTTAAGGGAGCTTATCTGAAAAAACTTACAGCTGCCCCAGAGAAGTCCCACTCACCAATACACCCTGTTCCTCCAAATCTCAGCCTCTTACCTTCCGCGGCCATAGGATTCCTCCCTGTCACAGTTCAGCTGACCACCAGAGAACCACGGTGCCCTGCTGGGTTATTGAGCAGAGGCATGGGTACAAAGTGTCCCTTTTCAGCAGCAGGAAACCATCGGATCAGTTCGTGGGCAAAGTCAGGACTGGAAAACCCAGAGCATGAAGCATTGCTTTCAGGCAGATCTGCAGTAAATATTACGAGTCCCAACTATCTGGCATTTACACTCGGACTCTGATCCAAGGAGATGGCTTGTATATATAACAGGCTTGCTAAAACAGAAGATTTATAAACACAAATCACTTCAGAATGAAACATCTGAGTTCCCACTGAAACCGTTACAGGAATTAACATTTCTCTTTCAAATACAAAACAGACTCAGTAATTCATCTGGTATGATGATGGTTTCGTAGCAGAGAAAGACTGCCTAAACCTCACCCATTTCCTAAACATTCCTTTAGCAGCTTCAGGATCTAAACCCTAGTAGTTTGCATGAGTGTTGGTGAAAAGGAGTTGTGAGTAATCAAGTCAAGTCAAGATCACAAAGGTAGATTTGTCTCACTATTAAAGCTCTGCTCAATTTTAGCCTTAAATATTCAGTGGTTAGAAAAATTGTGTGCGTGTGCATGTATAAAATATACGTTGTGTAAGAGCCAGAACTCTTAAAACCATGGAAAATGTGATTTTAAAAATTATCTTAGTGGTTCCTGTTACAAGTGCTGTGGCATAAGAAATGGAAAACGTTTAAGTCAGTTTATCACATCTAAATATTACATGACCCAGTTAGTTGCACTAATTGCTGCTAGGATATTTAAAACTGCCTGGGTGCACATGAAAGCAGATACTTCAGGGTCCATTTCAATCTAAGAGAACAGTAAACTTGGTTCTTGGGTGAGCTTTTCAGTGGGCTTTAACAGATGGAGGAGGAAGTCACTGCCAAAAGATGGGCTTCCACTCCACTCCCCATCCTGGTGACCCGCTCCCGTCGCCTCCCCCACGTCAGAGGTGATGAGCACAAGTCAAAGGAAGTAGTGGAAAACTGTTTTTCTTTTTCCCCAAGGTTATTTTTCAGCCAAATCAGCAGCCTGATTCAACTCTGCTCATTTTGGTGGCAGCAGTATTGCCGTAAATCAGCTGGCATCAGCAGTGAAACTGAGCCCACAGACAAATGAAATAATGTTGTCAGCCCTTCTTTGGCACGTGAATGGTCTTGCCCCACTCCACCGCCCCAGGATTTTTGCATAAAGACATTCAGGAGGCAGTAGTAACTTTTATCACTGCCATGTGCCGTCAGTCTAGAACCAGAAATAAGTCTGCATCTTACCTCACGGCAAGGGAAAAAGCTCACTTCCTACAATAGCCTTCATCTCACAGTTTGTCTCATGGCTTGCCAGCACCACGAGTTTTACTTCAGGCTAAGTCTGACAGATGCCAAGTTACTCCTTTTAACGTTGAGCAAAAAAAAAAAAAAAAAACCCAGAAATTAAAACTGAGTCCCTTTGGCTTCAGTGGGAGAACGGCTGCAGGTGAACTCGTACGTGTAGGCTGAGGTATTTGCACAAGTGTGAACAGACAGGCTGACAGAAAAACCAAACTCGGAGGCAAGCGCAGCCAAGCCCTTGCACTGCACGCTCTCAAGGCAACGGCCGCCGCTCTCCGGGCAGGAGCGTAGTGCTGAGTACCTACACTGCCACTGCAGCCTGGGGCTGGCACAGCACAGCCCTGCCATTGGGGTGAGAGAGCCCAGTTCCTGCTCCTGCTTTTGCAGAAAACAGGGCTGGTCATCAGATCCTTCTCCCGGGACAAGATCAGATGCCCTCAGCTTGCTAAGAGGGACACCACAACACAGATCTCCAGCCGTGAGCAGGCTGTAGTCTAAGCAGTCTCTTCGGTCGTCAGCTCTGCTACGAGGAGATCTAAGGAGTCTCAGCGAATGCCAGTAGCCCCGGCGTGACTGGGACAGGCTTGAGGTTTACAGTCTGGAGGAAGAGAGCAGCACATCCGAAGCCCAGCGCTGGGAACCGTCCGGTCCCAGCCGTCGCCAGCTCCTCTCGCGCAGCGACACGACGCAGCTGCGTCTCGCTCAGCGCTTGGATGGAACCCACCCAGGCCTCTTTCAGGACGCTCTGAATATTCAAACCCAGGTTAACAGTCATACGTCAGCACCTCGCATCCCTCGGTCCATGCTCGGCTCCACGCTCCGTTCAGGATCACGGGTGCGTGAAGTTGCCTCTGGACATTTCCCGCTTACTCCAGCCTTGCACACCGTGCCTAACACGGCAGTACCTGGGGACCTGATCCAGACCTTTCAAACTTCAATTCGCCACCGACGTTCAGTTGCAAACTTCCATTTGCCCGTTTTTAAATTAGCAGGAGCAGATTTCCACTCGAGCCAGGCACTTTGCACTGTGGGCTCGCAGCCTTTCCGCCGGGCTGCCACCAGACCCCGCTCACGGTCTGGGAACCATCCTGCCGCTCAGCGCCAGCAGCCGCCTCTTTCCAGTAAGCGACTTGTGCAGATAGGGTCTAAAGAAGTGAAACAGAACTACCCCTGGGGCAGGAGTTTGCTTCTCACTTGATAGCACAGCATGGGGAATTTTTTTTTTAAGTCATGTAATCTAATACTGATAGGAAACAACACTACTCTTTTCTTCCCCTTTCTAAGCTGTTAGCACAGTACACAGCAGCGTCAGCTGCTTCAGAAAGTACTGAAATGGTGGTTTTTTCCCTCTCTCTCTCTCTCTCTTACTCAAAGGGAAGAAAACCCTCTTGTTTTCAGCAGCCTCCTCCTTTTTTTTAATCAACACTACACTGGAACAACTTACAAACTGAAAGCCATCAGTGCTCTCTCAAAATCATCCAACACACTTTCATGTGGTTACATTTGAACCTCTGTCTATCTGGACAGTATCGGTAAAAGGCAATAACAGTTATTCGCATTTGTGATCAATCGGGTCTTCCCTCATCCTTCATCCTTCGCTTCTTCACAGGTTGCATTTGTATTTGTGGGACTAAAAGGCAAACAGTACCCAGGTTGATTTCCTGCTGATAGGGACTTCCTTCCCTGCGCCCTCCACCCCCCCAAAACAGACAGCCATTATCTCTTCTCTTCCCCTTTGCTGGCCCCTGCTGCAGAAAACCTACCCCTAAATTCTCTGGCCTAGCGAATTAGGGTGAAAAAAACTATGAAAAGGTAACCCACCTTCTTTTAAAAGTTCAAGTGATTAATTCCTTCTTGACCTTGGCAGGCTACTAGCAGCCTTTCTTAAGTGCAAAGGAAGATTATCCTTAATTCAGCACATACACCCATAAATATGATTACTCCCAAGGCTATATGGCCCACATTAAAAACGTCCATACCTCCATCATCTTCCGCAGCAAAACAAAAATGAAACTAGTAGGCTACGTGCGTGTCAAAAGGGGTCCTAATTTTTTTATAGGCTAAGAAGCTGAAGAGAGCAAACCTCAAAAGAAAGCAAGCAAATCGTGTAATACCTGGAAGTAATCTGTGATGAAGGATCCAAGTTCACTCTTCAGCAGCCGTCTGTAGACAGAAGGAATGCAGCCATGAAGTAACAGCCATTGCTGGTCATTTCTTACAGGTACAGCCGCACTTTACTACCAGTCATACCAAAGATACGTGAGTATATGCGAATGTGTCATTTTGGCCACAGTTAGATTTCTTTTACATTTAGATGTCTATTCTACAAATGCCCACAAAGGCTATTCTCAAATTATGAAGGAATGAAACAGTTTCCCTTAAGTCTTCTATTTGTAAGCCATACACCTAGAACAAGCAAAAAAAAAAAAAATTTACCCCCCTGAATGCACAGAAAGTTGGGGAGACAATTTAAAGTTATTTAGTTTGAAATTAATCATTTTTTCTGCTTTTTGCTTAAACCAAGATGCCTTTCATTTCACTTAAAACAGCATATCTCCCTAATGCTGTACTTCCTTTCCTCTTGGGAGTAGAAGGTGGGAGGATAAGGTGAGGAGCAACGAAGTAAACACACAAGCAGAAGCTGCAGCTTCCCTATGACTACTGCATTTAAAAAAACAAACAAACAAAAAAACCCACAAAAACACAAACAAACTTATTTTTCAAGAAAGAAATTCTAGAAATTTAACAAGAGGTGTTTTAAATACATGCCAGCAGAAGCCACTCTAAACAAGTATTTCTGATAAAAACTGTTGGATTTTAAATTGGGCTGTGATAAAATTTTTAAATTCTAATACATATTTCTATTTCAAAACTCCAATATAAAAATCAGGATTGTTTTACATCAGAAGCAGCATTAAAAAAAAACCAACTCAAAGTTCACAACATTCAGCTTTCAGTGACTGTGAGCATAATTTCTGTAGCAGTAAATTCTGCCTAAAATTTAAAAGGCACCCAACACTTTCCACTGCAAAAACATCGCGTTTTTTTGCTGTTCTAAGAGTTTTGCTGTTCACCAACGTGAAGTATAATCAAGAGTGCTCGAAAACGGCATTTGCATCAGGGACCATCCAGTTCTCAGGCTGGGTTCTTACTAACAAACTACACCACTTTTTTCCTAATCTTTGCTGAAAGGCGATTTGCACAGCAACCTGCCTTCCTAACCATTTTGTAACACTTCGACAGTTATTCACACGCCAAAAAGCCTTTGCTCTTTCTCCGAGAGGTTATATTCACCCTGCCCATCTCAAAGCTCATTTCTATTCCTATGAGATGGATAGACCAGGTAAGTCTTTGGGGGCCTGTTTGCCAGAAGCTCTCCCACCGGCTTCAGCAGAATCCAAGGGGCTCTCCACCCGCTGCTCGACAAGCCCACGGCAGGACTTCACTCCGCGCAGGTAGACCAGCAACCAGAGGCTTGCACCCTAGAGAGAACCCAAGGGACGGGGGCTCCTCCTAATCACAGCCAGGTCACCTCCTGCTTGTGAAATCCCATCTCCCAATGGCGTTTCTCACATTTCCTCTTGTTGTGACAACTGACTTGCACAGCAGTAAAAAAAAAAAAAAAAAAAAAAAAAGATCCAGTATCAAATCACAGCAAGATAAAAACTTGGTGGCAGCAATCCAGAGCAAAATGTTACCACCTGCTCATCTCCTGGCCCTCTCATTACTATCCTACTTTAAAACCCTCCTGCGTTTCGCACAGTGAAATAACTAAGCGCTGTGGGGAATCTGCGAGTCTCTTAAAGCAGTACACTTGCTGACTTCCACCAAGGAGCTGAATGGAGAACCACAAACAAGGAAAACGCACCGGCTCGACCTAATGGCACACAACGGTTGACAGGCCTGGCTTTTTGCCCGGCGTCAAGCGGGAGATTCACCTGGTGCGCGCGGAGCTAACGTTGCGTCGGGAGCTACGGCAAGAGTCAGAGGCGCGAGGCTGCTGGCGTGCGCACAAACGTACACGCAGATGCACGCGCTTCGCCCCTTAGATGGACTTGAATTAATGAGCGACTTGAATGTTAGTTGGCCTATTTTAGAGAATGACATTTGGAGATGTAACCACTGCTCCGGGCACCTGCAGGAACATTAATCATTTATTACAAGGTGAGTGTGCTTCCAAGCGCTGCCCGGGAGCGCCTGCCCGTGGAAGCGGGCATCTCCCCTCCCGCCGTCAGCACCGCTTACGAGGCATACACGATTCGCGAAGACTTTCCTGTTCTTCACCTGGCTGTCAACGCTCTAGATCCACTTCAGGAACCACCACGAAGAGAGCGTGGTCCAGCCACGACCGAGCCCAGGCGGCACAGCCGTTCTGCCCAGCGTACTGCCTCTTCGCAAGGTGGGAAGGAGCACTGGCTTGCACTGGGAGGGAAGGCAGGCTGCAGCCTGGCAGACGAGTCACCGAACCCAACGCCCGTCCCCCCAAGCCTGCCAACAGGCTGTGGGCTAGGGTATTTCCAAAGTCTTACAACATTTGTTTTTCTTTGCACCTAGAGAAATAGTCAGCCCAGGAGAATTAAGACCGCGCCAAGTACTTAAACTTAACTTCAGGACTTCTGACCTGAGCACACTCAAATACCATTAAAGCATGAGACACTGCCCTCACTCAGCTCTCAGAAGGAATTATACTAAACTTTCACCTCTGGGACCAGACCAAGTAGGAGAGAGTCTTGTGCCCTGCAAGCAGCATTTATTTTGAAAGTAGAGGAAGGGGTAGTGTAGGCTGCTGCGTAATACATGCTTAGCCCAAATTGCCATCTGAATCTTGGCGCTCAGGAAAAATGCAATGCGGGGGGGGGGGGGGTATAAAACGAGAACCACAGACCTATATCAGACA
>JAVJGG010000032.1:26250748-26265192 GCA_035590195.1 Aviceda cuculoides
CCCCCCCCCCCCCCCCCCGCCCATAAAAGGAGAAGCAGAGACCTATATCTGACAGCATTCATGATGAATGAATATGGATGTAGTGGGAAAGAGAGAGGGAGAAGGAACTACATCCATGAGCTCTGACAATACTCCTCTTAGCAACACTTGGAACCAAGGCAAGAATAAATTGTTCTTTATCTACTCTACAGTCCTATCGCTAACCAAACTTTCCAAACAATCAGAATGAAACCACAGATAATCATGAAACCTGCTTAAAAAAAGAAATGATACTTTTAATCATCACTAGCATCGGTGTTAGAAAATGTTTGTTAGGCTTTCAGGTTTTTTTTATCTTCAGGGTTCGTATTTTCAGGTCTTGCTCTGCAATTATCATGTGAAGATTAAGCTTTTAAACGAAATGCTGCATTTTGCTTTCATTTTAAACACTCTGTGGTTCTGAGAAGCTTGGGTTTAGAAAAGAGATGTTACTACCATCACAAATGCCCTGATAAAAATGTGTAAAAAAACAGCTGGAAGAGGCAAACTCCCTAGGAGGGGACAAAATCCTTATAACCCAAGTCAATACACATCCTGTCCTTGTCAAAGCTAGACATCCACAAAAGTCAGAGAAATACTACCCAAGTGCTCCATGACATTCACTCCACCCAACAGGAAAAAAGAAGTAAGTTAGTCCAAAACCCCAAAGCTGTCCTTAAGTTTGCTTCAATCCCTGCTCCTCCCACCAATATCCTCTAACTGCAGTTCTGCAGGGGAACAAAACCAAGCAAACACCAAACAAGCAGCAACAAAAATCCCTTTTGATGCATTTCAGCAACCTACCTGATATTTTCATTGAGGGTGTAAAGTTCATTGTTCTGCAAGCCTCCGCCTTTGAACACATTTATCACTGCTGTTTGAACACTGCCAAAAAAAGAAATGAGACAGTACAACATCCATAAATAAAAGCCACCAGTATGATTTAACGCAGAGCGCAATGCGAGCTAGCCCCCAAAAGCTGAGTGGTTATAACGGGGTAGAGAGGTTAATTGCACTTAAATTCTTCCATTCTTTCTCCCCTGGAAATCATCACTTATTTACCTACATCTCCCATGGGAGACAGAGCAGAACCAACCTCAAGTTTTGCCTAGAGTAAGCGAGGGAAAGTTGTTACAGGGACACTGTTCACAAAGAACACATTCACACCAGATATGTCTTTAACACGACCGTTCAGGGGATCTCTGCTGTGTGCTGCAGGCTGGCTGCTATGAGTAGACATAGATTTTTGGCAGTATCTGCCAAACACATCACATCGCATTCTGCAGTGACGCTAGCAGGAACCACCCGACCTGCAGCGTCTGGCAGGACCGTGGCTGTGCTGCAAGATGTCCTGCAGCCAGCATCGCGGCAGTCAGACCCAACTTCGAGCCCTGTTAATGCTTGTAAGGCGCTCTTGGAGGATCTTCTAACTCCTACTTCTCTCACCAGCACAGAGGAAGTCATAAAGTGACTGCAAACAAGATGGTTTAGCAGGTCTAAAGGCTTGCCATGGCTAACAACAGGAGGTGCCATTCGCTTAACGGGCATTCCCTTTGGTGGGCCAGTTATGGCATTTGCAGGCTTCATGGACCACAGCTCACTGTCCTGGCGCAAAACTGCGATGTTTTTTGCCGGGCTACTTTCACGCGACATTAGTAAGCCGAGCTAGGTCAGCAAGAGAAAGGGGTCTGCAGAGCACGGAGCTGGTGCAAGGTGGCAGAAGGGAATGTGGGGACACCAGCTTTTGGTAGCAGCAGACCATTAGATCGGATCAGGACATCTCACTCTTCATCCTGCACATTGTTTTTCCAGTTGCCATTGCTGCATGACACACACTGTAGACAGGATTTGGCTGTCAATAGGAAATGCTGGTAGAAGCCACAAGCTTAATGTTGTCAGAGCAACTTGACTGTGGTAAAGGCTTCATAACATGCAAATAAATGCCTGTTGTGCATTAAGAAACTGGCCTTGTTACAGTACTGGGAATGTGGTTTCCTAAATGGTACTTAAAAGATGCAGCTATTCACAAAGAGCAATTCTGCTTTACTTCAAGACAGTACCTCTGAACAACGCTGGCCAAAAAACAGGCCGAACACTACTAGGTCTGATTTTTTTCACCTCCACGGAGGCTTTGAATGCCGGCAAAGCTTGGGCACGCTAAAAATTCACGCGTGCTTATGAACAGATGAGCTTGGCCATAAACGGTCCGAAGCACGAAGACGGGACACACAGGGCCCTCATGGCGGGGCTGCGGCGGGGTGGGAGCTCAGCCAGGGTAGGTCCTGCTCACCTGTTCCAGGCAGAGTTGGAGCTGAGCTGCAGAGCCTGCCGGGCTGCCTGGAATCGCGGGAGGTCACTGAGGACCGGGGAGCTCATGAAGCGAGGTCGGGGCCTTCTGAACGAACCCATCTTGAGGAACTGGAGACCGAACGACGGAGCTACGGTGAACCCTCCAGTCATAGGGTCAGGTGGAGTGGAGCAGGGCCGTCAGAAAGTCTCTTCTCTTGAAGGTCCAAGCGCCAATCTCAGTGATGGCCACGAGTCTTCAAACCCCAAGGACTCGGCCTGCAGCGAAAGCAAAGAGTCAGCCTTGGACTAGCGGCTCGCCACAGCGTCGGGTTGTGACATGGACACGCGTGGCAAGAGGATGAAGGAACCGAAGCAGTCCTGCAAAGCCAAAAGAAAGGAAAAGAGCAAGACGGAGAAGGGAGGGGTGAAAATATCCTAGCCCATTAACAGCAAATTTGTGCAAATCTGCCAGAGTTCTTCAACAGCAGCCCCTTTCCCATCTTGCCCCTTAAATAATGAGCCAACACAGCCAGCCAGAAATACAAGCATGGTCTCTCTTTCCATTTCAATTAGCAGAGATGCAACAGAGGTGCCTAAACTCTTCTGCCAGAGGCACTTAACAAATATCCTTAAATACAGTTAGCCATTCAGCCTGTATAAAATAGTAGAAACTGGAGAAAGAAACAAGAAAACTATTTCACCAGAAAGGAGCAAAAGATGAAAAACGGAGAAAAGATAAACAGACAAACACAGTCCTTTTTTTTTTTTTTTTTGAGAAGTGTTGTGCAAGGGAATAAACCCGTTCATTATCAGTCCATTACAAAAAGGATACAATAGGGAGCTTCTGCAAAAAAGGTCTGACAACCAGATATTTTAAGAGTAAGCAGGATTTTTATGTTTTGTTTTGTTTTCTACAGAATGAGAATTGCTAGGCCACATACGAAATGCCCATATTTTCCACTCTGGTCATCATCTCCGTATAGATGGATATGTAGCCCCAAGTAAACCACAGAAATAGAAGAAGTTAGCGTGGATAAAAACCACAAAAAAAACTTTGGCAAAGCTTCTGTACTTCGAAATCTTCCCACTTCAGACAAATACAAGCAGTAGATGTAGTTGGCAGTTTGGAGAATGGAGACGTGGGAGAAAGGAGAGAGGAGGGGAAAAAAAAAAACCAAACAAATAAAAAGTTGTGTAACTGAACCACAAGCAAAAGATGTAAAGCAAAATCTTCTCTTTCCCACTACATATTCAGCATAAGGTGAAAAGAGAGATGATCGGCCAAAGAAATGTCGTGTTATCTGCAGAGCCCTTCTAATTTGACTAGCCCTCGGCTTCAGGAAACTCTTGCCACTCCCCAAACCATAACTAACTCTTTTACATGCAAAAGAACGGTTTTCTTCCCACCTGGCCAGCCCCGTTTCACGCTGAGCTCACTTTGCTACCTCGACTCTGCATGTCGGAGTCCGACTGTGAGATTCTGGTCAAGCACCATGAAGTCCTCGCAAGCCCTTGCTGCGCCACGGACACTGCGCGCCCTGCTGCCGAGGAAGGTAAAGGAGAAAACACCTCATTTTTTAGGCACTGAAACACACAGTACTAGCATTCTTGGTGCTATTCAAGAAATAATTATGCTTGTTATTCCCCTACAAGCTAAATACAGTTTGCACAGATCTTTGTGGAACTGGAACACAGCTACAAGTGCAACTTTTTTTCTGTCTTTAGACAACTCCTCGCTGTTTTTAAAGATGACAAAGCCCAGACAGTCTTTCGTGACATGAGCTTAGCCTTGGCTGTTCTCGCTTGAAAGGGCAGCAATCTTTCGATCCTGTACCTGCTCTGTTACAATTTAAATAAATAAAAAAAAAAAAAAGCCATAACTTCTAGAAATTAAGAATAAATTTAAACTAATACAACCAAATGAGCAGGGTCTTCTGTGTGCATTTTGAAATAACAGTCCATTTGACATTGCCCACACATTTTCAATCTACCAGCAATTTCTCTACTGGCAATTGTAACCACATCAGAAATCATCAGAGGAAAAAAGCTACAGCGCCTTGGAGTGCCGAGGGCGGGCTTTTATCACAACGTACCAAAAGGTGTCTGGGAGACAAAGCGTAGGTATAACGGATGTTTCTGTTGCAGAACAAGTGCTCGTGCCAACGTTTGCCGTCTCCAAGTTCCAAAGCTGACAGCATGAGGAGCTGAGTGACAGCTCACTTCTCCCAGCAGTGCAGTTAAATGTCTAGCTTAACAATTTTTACACAGGGAAAACGGCATATATTTTTGAGAGCTATAAAATGCAATACAAGTGCTACTTTAGATCACGTAGGCATTTAACAGGGCTAGAAAGCAGCAATTAAGATGCTTGTGCTAGCCCACAAGCCTCCTTCTATCACTAGTCCAGGTGCTTTAAGTGCATACAAGTATCTCTCTCTCCGGCAATGAAATCATTTTATAAAGCTGCATTTATATTAATTTGAGTTAGATTGAGTTGCAAGGGGAAAGCTTAAATTCAGAAATGTAAATCGGGAGAACAACCTCTGTGCCTTAATATCCATGTATTTCAAGTTCGTGTAGGAAATTCTTTAGCCCATTCTGTGCAAGCGGTAAAACACCACGATCAGGAAGGTCTCTCCTGAGCGTGGGCTATGGATTTACAAGACTTGATTCCACAGCAGCGGAACCGTGGCACGACACAGGGTCCCACCAACAAATTCCCTGAACGCTTCTTACCAAGGGAATGTGCTTGTTTCTGCTCATGGAAACATACACGTTGTTTTCCTTAATCTCTGTTAAAGTCACCCAGACAGATAATAACAAGCCCTTGTCTGCAAAGAGCAGATAAGACACCCCTCTTGCCCCTTCCTGCCCCAAGCCCAGTCTGCAATCCCATGTTACTATCAAGTCAACCTTACTTTAGGTTCTCATCAGGAATTTAAGACAAGATCTTCAGCTTTAGGACCAGATTCAGAGGTTTATTTTCATTTCTCCAGGATTCACAGATACAAACCTCTCCTATCTTATCTAAATGGCAGGCACAGCAAACTGTTACTCCGAAGGCAGGCTAGCCACCAAAATATCCAAACATAACTGACCCTCATGTTACCAGAACGGAAAGTGCCAAAATTTGTGAGAAGGACCATCCTCTCCCCATGCACACAGCCCACCTAAACTATTTTCCGACTTTCATAAAGCTCGAAGAAACAGAACATTTACTAGAAAACAGACTTTTGGCACAAGTAGTTTGCAGATCCTGTACACCTGGAGGTACAACAAAGCACCCAAACCCAACCAAGCACTTCCACCAGACTGGATTTTCCATTCTCAGCAACTAGTTTCCACTGATAGTTTCCCCCAAAGCAAGTCAGCCTTGTAAATACTGCCCCATTTTTGCAGGGAAGTTGCATTAGCAGTTTGTTGGCAAAGTCCATGGTGTGCACTGTGCAGCGTGCAATTTCTTGGCTTTTTACTGAGAGAAACTACCCTTGTGACAAGAAAGACATTAACACAGTTACAGGTTAGTAAGAAGCCCTCATGGTATTCAGGCTATTTTAGCTATTGGGAATGAACAGCATTTAGCAAAATGTTGAGTACAGCAAGGAACAACTTCCCTCTTGAGTTTGCCGTGAAAACTCCCCTAGAATTACGCAGAAATGTTCAGAAACAGGTATTGTCCTCCCAGAGGCCTTCGGTCCAAACTCCCTCACATCTACAGTCTCCCCTTCCTAAGATTAAAGTGGTTTAGAAGGCTACAAAATAAAACCTACATCTAATAATCATAGTCTTATTATATATCAACACAGAACTAGAAAAAGCTTTACAGAGAAGCAACTATTATTTTTCCCCTTTTATACAGAGAGAAGGCAGACACCAGGGTGCAGCGCGTTCTAGCCACCAAGCAACACTCTCACCGTTGATTATAAAAGGCACGAAGACCTGGAGACTGAAGTGCAGCAACTGCATAAGAGAGACAGCCACGCCAAGACAACCTCTCACTGCCACACGCTTCAGCGGCTGGGGCAACGCTTTGTGTGGCATCAAGGCATTTCACACTGCTGGTATCCTAAAACATTCCCCACTCTCCTCAGCTCCCTTAATGACCCTGCGCATCTTTTTTGGCAAGAAGCTTGTCAGAGAGATAGGTATTGCTCTTCCTTCCTTTCCAGCTGGCCTTTTTTCTCCTCTTATCCTCGATTATCATCTCAAAAGCCAGTTATCAAAACCCTCTAGATCTCTAACAAGGGAGATGCATCATCTGTGTAAAACCCAAGTCTTCGAGTGAGCAAACTCTTCAGAGCTGGAAGTCAATGGTCTCAACGGGGGGAGCGAAGCAGGACGATGAGTCAATCCGACAACAATGTAATTTCATCCACTTGTAATTCATCACATCTGAGTAAACATTTTGAGGATTAATCTGAATCTTTAAAGAGAACAATAAAGCATGGCGACAAATCCTTTTCCAACACACATAGATACAGGCATTTATAAAAACATTACAGTCATCAAGCTAGGAATTTTCTATCATTTGTTTTCTGTTAGCCATGAAAACCAACAGAGAAAACATTATAAAATCATTTCATGAAAAGACCTTTCCCTCCCAGCAGAGCATAATAAGTCTGACTGTCTGGAGGAAAAGCAAGATCAGACAATATACCTAGAGATCTCTCTCTCTCTCTACTAAAGAAAGAATAACCCAAAGAAAAAGTTGGCAGCAATTCCTCGAAATTATGAGTCTTCATAATAATCTTGGGCCAAACAAACAAAAAGCCCATGTTAACTGAGATTTAACAAAAGAACAGACCTTTTAAAATTCCTCTGGTGCCTTCTCTGCAAGACTCAGAGCAACAGCCCCTAATGGAAGTGATGGGGCAGCAAAAACTAAAACTGGTTTTGCTTCTTAGAGGAAAATTTGCACCAACACTACTTCAGAACAAAGTCACACCAAAAAGCCACAAGTCAAGGGGGGTGGGGGAGTGGGGAGGTGGAGAAATCCCAGGATCCTCAATTCATCCAAACAAGCATTTCCCAGGCCTCCTGAAACAGAACAACAGAGAATGAGGGGTTATCCAGATACAAGTGACGTTTTGCCATTTAAACTTTTTTTAGTGGTAAAAAACCAGCCCCTTCATGAAGAAAGATATCCACTTGCCCATTTTCCTCTCCTTTATATGCTTTGTGCAATTGTGACATTGATGACCTATGACCATAAAATACACAAACTGGATACTGTAACATGCACCAGAATTTTTTTTAATGATTCTGGGTGTGGACGAAGCATAATCTTAAGAAAAATCCCACACTGTACTAGGCCTACAGACTCATAATAAGCGGTTTCATCCTACCTCAGACACAAAAAATATGCAGAGAACCAGCTAGATTCTCCTTCCAGCTCAGTAAATCCTTAACAAAGTATGTGATTGGCAAAGTCTTTGAGTCAAGTTCAACTGACAAGATCTGAAGACACTATTTCTGTCAAAAAAGCCTCATTTATTGGCTACAGAGCCATACTGAGAAGCGGAAAAGCAGCCCACAACCTGTAACTTCACGTCTTTTAGGTCATCACAACTACACATCCACATGCATGAACTTAGTTTATATTCTAAGAAAACACAAACAGCATTTGCTACTGTTAATTTTACAGTACATTCAGTTCCTCTTATAGCCCCCAATTGCTCGGTTTCTTAAAAATAAACAAGGCTTTCTTTTCAGAAGGAGAGAAGACGATCAAATTGAGATTTATTCAATAAGTAACAAAGGTCCTTTCCGGTTAACATTGATCAGAAGCTGTGTCTCAGGCGTCTGTCAGAAGTTACTGAAAGCAAGAGTGTCAAAAATTTTGGAGGCGCTCTGGGGTCCAGTCTCGAGGCAGGCTCCCTCCTATACCCTCATCCTTTCATGCCTTCACGCCCTTGGAAATCTGACTCGTGAAAATTTCAGTGCTTAATCCACAGCCCATCAAAACCAGCAGGAATCTAAATATTAATCTTAATATGGTTTGAGCCAAGCCCTGAAACACCAAGGAAAAGTGCAGACACTTTCTCTTGTCAGCAGCCCCTCACATAAGGAACGGTATATCCTCAGGTGTGCTCACGCTTGCACCAGGAGCGCAGCCCATGCCAAGAGACATTCCCAATTCAGGAAGGCGAATGGAAGCGCGCAAGACCAGCCTGCAGGGCTGACGACCTTGTCAGTGGGCACGGTTCAAGTTGCAGACTTTAAAAGACAGCTTCACCTCCCCATGTATTCACGCCACGCGTTTCCGAAATCCCGCCGGCAAAACCAGCTCAGCAATTTTGCGAGGGGAAAACTCTAGGGAAGCTACGATCAGGGACGGCGGGCCACGGGCACAGGCAGGGGCCTGACCCCACCACCCTGCCCCATGGAAAAGCTCCGAGGTTTCCCAGGAGGGCTCAGCCCCGGGTGGATGGGCCACTCAGTCCTGCAAAATGCTCACTTCATCAAGAGCTCTCGGAGGACTACTAATAAGAGTAAAAATAATTATCTCTCTTTTCTGGCTGAGGAAATGAAGTTGCAGAGCCAGAGAAGTGACTTACCCAGGTCTTCCACCTCCTAAGGCAGGATCCTGTTCACCAAACAAAAATACCCCTCTAGGATCATTTAATGAAGCTTTTCAAATTATGCCACACAGCTGGAGAGAACAAGGATTCATCTGATCTACCTCTCCTTTCCAAAGCTGACTCAACACCAAAAGGTGTTAATTTTTTTGATTATTATTCTTTTGCTGGGCTACCCCACCATGAAGGCAGCAACTTGGTGACCCATAAATAGTCTGGAGATGTTCTGCTGGCCTCCCCTATCCTTAATTAAACTTGATAGAATTTAACTATTGAGCTGAAGTATGTAGAAGAAGTGACATCAACAGAATATGGGAAAACAGCCCTCTCGAAACAAACTGTTGACACTTTGGTATGCACCCATATATCCAACAATTTTACTGCTGCTCTTTGACTGCTCAAAAGAAGACCTCGCCTTCCCCATCTCCACAAATCAGACCTTAGGATCCCTGCTTTCCGCCCCCATCTTTTGCATATTCCCTTTTCGAACTGGACATCATGCCTTTATTCACAATACATCTCAAATTCACAAACAGATCTTACTTGGCTTTGATAGCAGAGACATGTAACAGTTGAAAAGAAACTCAGTGGTTTCCACTTAGTTATGCTTTGTGTTCCTGGGGTTAAAGCAAACCTGAAACTCAAAGTGAAACTCTACTTAGAGTGAGAGGAAATATATAAGAAGAGGAGGGGGAAAAACCTTTGCTTATATATCACCATGGTCTGAGAAGCGTCTCTGTAATTCAGAGAACACTGAATTACCCTTTGGAGTTGATAGCTGGTTAGAAGTAAGACTGCTATTACACATCTGTATACATGATAGTACAATTCCTCATAAAAAAAGTGTAAGTAGTCAGTAACGGCACAGAGCGAGCCAGTTCAATGTGAAAGGAGATCAGCAACATACAGAAAAAGAAATATTTTGTAATATAGCAGTAGCATCTAAGACAACAAAGTTATTTTGTTCTCTACCACAGGTTTTCTGCGTTATTTCAAAAACATTACTTAATTCTTTGGACTCACATCATACAAAAATGGAGAAAATTGTTATGGCTATTAAAAGGCGCCACATGTTTGCAAAACACTCTGAAATGCTTGGGTGGAGAATAGAGGAGAATACCTCATTAGAATCACTTAGTTGATCAGTATGAAGCTAGAGACAAATCTGAATTAGATGCACAAACAACTGATTTAATCTAGTTGAAACAAATTGTGTTCCCTGTATAAGCAACCACCACACCAAAAACCTAGCTATGAAAGGCAAGAAGCAAAAACGTAGCAGAGTTTCAGAAACATAAAACTGATGGACTGGATTGGGACTGAAAAAATAGACGTATCTCTTTGGTTAAATAAAGAACCCCATCCAATAGAGAGGAGAAAGGGATAAGGGGAGGGGGGGAGGAAGTGGAGATATATCACCATTTTCTGATTAACTGAAAGCATTAGGGTTTTTTAGGCATTCCATAACGTTGTATCCATGACAGCTACAGTAACCAGCCTTTCAAAATGAACTCAGTGCAGTGCTGTCCCAATCCGCAGCCGCTAGCACGGATTTTTTTAAGCAGCAAGCTCATGTGCATCCCTCTTTTTGAGTTTCACCCACCAAGACGTAGCTCACCTCAGAGAGCAGAGTTAAAATCACTGTTGCTTTGTCTCCAATTCTATAGCAAGGCTTTAGTCAAGCTGTTACACTCTAAAAACCACAACTGATTTAATAGGAAAGTAGCAGTCCAAGGAGCTCCAGCACCCAGTTCGGTGGCTTATGTTATTCCCAGGCCTACCAGTCTTTAACTCTGTTGATTACCGGAATGACTTTTAATCAGTACAGCTACATGGGAACAAGCCATAGCATGAAAACAATAAAAAAAGATGACACATACCTAAATAGTTATTTCCTTCCACTGTCGGGAATAGCATTTAATAGATGCACTAGTAAATGCATCCCTCCTGGAGCAAAACAGGCCAGGAATGTATCACTTGGATGACACAAACATCAGTAAGCTATCAAACTTTTTGCTGTAAAAAAGACCTTTGGATTGAATTGACAAATGTGGTTTTGAACCCAGAAACTAACTCAGCAGCTTCAACCTGTTTCCAACAACTGCCAAGTAGCATCTGCTGCAAAATTCAGGAAATTTGTGTATAAACTCATTCAAAACAAACTACAACGTACCTTGAACAGTCTGTAGAGATCACAGCAGTTTTGCTTAGCATATGGAGAAGCTGTTGGCTTGTATTTAAAAGGAATTAAAGCCATAGCTGCTCAACAAGTAAACTGTTCATATTTGGTAGTTAACATGAACAGCAGAACTAAACCAGCCCTCCTCTTCTGCATCACGCTCCCTTCTGAATTTCACACGCACAGGAGGGGAGAACTCCCAACAGGAGCCCTTCCTCCAGCATGGGCTCTAAAAACATTTTCACAAAGCTCAGAGAAACTTTGTCCTTTTAGACCTTTCCTTCCTTGGTCAAACGTGGTGAAATTCATAAACTAATTTATAAAGCTACAAGAGAGGAGCAGACAAGGGAGAGCCGCAGGGATGCTCCCTTAAAGATGCCAAGCAGAAGCATGGCGTGGGGTGGGGGGGGTGAGAACGCAGTTTCAGAAGCAGAACAGTCATATCGGTCTAAATGTAATGACATGCTTAATTTTCCAGGAGCGTTAATCAGAAAGCATGCAGGATATACTTCATCAAAATCCAACAAAATGTCAACAACTACAATTACTTCAGGAACTACCTCTGCTGCAACTAGAATGATTACCATCTTTGTGCTTCCTTGCACTTCATACTCACTCCTTTTTGTTTGTTTTTTGTTTCCACATTCCTGTTGTTGTTATTAAAAACATAAGTTTACCCCACATTTTTAACCCTGGGGCTACAAAACATGGGAGTTAAGTAGCCTGCTTACACATCACAGCCCACGCTCAGCCAGCTCTAGCATAACCAGGTTTTTGCTCGGCACAATCTTCCATCCTTCGAGTTGCACTTAGCCCCATCTTGTGTAGTAAGAATGAGTTGTTATGCCCTACTGAATAAGCCCTGGAACCCAGCACATACTTAGTCAGTATGTATTTATGCTTGAATTCACATCAGCAGAAACAATGAGTACAAAAGGACATACATTATGGGGAAAAAAACCCACAAATACTACAGACATCTAGAAAAGTCACATATGAAAACTGAACTCATTGAAAATGAGTTACAAAAAGGATACAATTCTAGTACTTATTTGCCTGCTACATCTAAGCCCTTGATGATGCATTCAAGTCCCATTACTCCACTCTTTCCATACGAATGAAAGCTACATCTACTTATTTCTCAAACAAAAGGTTAAATTTCTCACCTATTCTGTGTCATTGGTTGCTAGAAATTTAAGGAATTGAAATTCTTCCAAAGGGGATTCAGGAGTCAGTAAACACTACCTCTGTTCAGCTGAACTTTGAAAGTGAATGTTGGAAGTCTTACCAGAGCCTCGACTGACATCAGACAGCCCATAAACACACTGCATTAAAATAATTACGAAGAATTTTATCTTGAAGGCTGAAGACAAATGCGAAACTGTCACCTTAATTCTGCTGTAAAACTGCCAGAGGAAATACGGCTATTAAACTGACATAGCAAAAAAGAGTCCCATGTGGGCTCGGGTGGGCTTGAGCTTCCCTGCCCACCCTTGGCACTGCCAACTTGCAGGTACCATCCATGTAGGACCCAGTGCAACGCACCGTACCCGACCTGACAGCTACTTCAATGAGAGATTCAGGACACCCCTGTCATAGACAACCACAGAATAATCCACCTCTGGAAAACCCTCTTCCTAGCTTCACCAAGAAGCAGCTCTTTTTCAATCCAAGTCCAAGAATTTTCCTCCCTCCGATATGTTATAGAAGTCCACGGCACTAAAATCTTAGCAAGAATGCCATACGTTGTCTATGAACTGTGTATCGAGAATGTACATTGTCTTAGATTACTGTGAAATTTTCATTTACGTGGGAAGGGAAGTCTGCTTTTTCTTGTGTTTTAGAACACAAGAGAATAATATTTCCTTTTTTTTCAGTTCAGTACTTTGGTAGCGCTTTTAAGTTCATGAATCTCTCACATGTTACAGCTAAAAGAAAAGTCGCAAACCTTCTGCAGGAATCTCTCCGCACTCTGCACCCTATGTGACAGGTCAATCAGTCACAACGGTCTCTCTTGGCTGTAAAAAATATAAATAGCTTTAATAGGAGAAATTGAATCTAAACAGCAAAAAAAGAATGCAAGTGCTCTCACCCCACAATTCTCCACTTACCTACACAGAAATGCCATTAGATTTGGGTTACTACCACAGATCACGTTCCCAAACCTAACATCCTTCACACGGCTGTAAAATAGATGGCATAACTCACTGCGCGTATTTTCAGCTATAGGTCATTTTTTGTCACCAAAATGCTAACAAAGTTCTTCACAGGGGTCAGAGGACAGGATTTTACCCCTAGCTAGGTGGTTTCCTAGTTTCAGGAAAGTCAGTTTATCAGGAGAGCACAAGGTCTTGTCCCCGCTGCTCTATCTATACCATTAGGGACTACTGCACAGTCGGACTGTGGCATCTGTTTTAGAAAAAAGCTACGTAGCCTACACGTCAGCTTCTGTGTCCAGTGCACGCTGCCCCACTGTGAAATAAGATCTACGGGTATATACGCTAAATACGCGTGCACATACAGCGCTATATGCAAGATGTAAATGGCTCCTGCACGCTGATCCAGGTACCGACGAGTTCTGCATAGCTGAAACCTTCCATTCCACAAAACTGCAGCATTGCCTATAAATACATACGCTCACCACTTGTTGCTGACAAACAAAAAATCCCTCCAGCTGAGACAGCCCACTTCCATGAACAAATCATCATATGACTGGAAAAGGCAGAAAAAAAAAAAAAAAAATAGCTGTGCTTTGGACTATTCTTTTGAGGCCAGAGAGCGAGGGGCTGCGTCGGCTGGGGTCACCGCTGGCACGATGCCGATGTCCCACCGAGAAGGTGGCCGGGGGCGGGTTTGGCAGTTGAAGGAACCCCAAAGCAGATTTATGCCCACGAAAATGGAAAGCCCTGTAAATATTCCCGGGGCAGAGAGGCTCCGAGCTCTCCTCGGGGAAACGCGGGTGGCATCCCCACGGGGGGGGGGAGGCCCGAGGGAAGGGAGAAAGGGACGGAGCTACACTTTTTTAAAGCGGGCAGCCTGCTACTCACGGCTTTCGTCTCCTCTTGCAGCGGCTACGTGCTAATCCGGTTTTACTTTGCGAGAGAGGGGAGAAAAACCCCGCTCCCTTCATCCCCGGTTTCGGAACTGTCGCGTCTCCCGGGGGGGGGGAAGGCTCAGCCCGAGACATCTGCTTTGGAAATGACTCACTCGGCAGCGCTGCGGAGCCGGAGGCTCTATTTTTAATAATAATTTTTTTTTTTTTTTTAAATGGAGAACTTACTTACCCGGGTTTTATGCCTGCGCTGGGCTTCAGAGCCACCGCCGGCCGAGGGGAGCCGGCTCAGCCCGCTGCCTTCCGCCACCCGCCCCCGCAGAGAGAA
>JAVJGG010000032.1:26271661-26291339 GCA_035590195.1 Aviceda cuculoides
CTTCCAGCAGCTTCTTACAGAAGCCACCCCTGTAACCCCCCCACTACCAAAACCTTGCCACACAAAGCCAATACACAAGGGTAGAGCTCTCTTAGTGAGAAAAAACAGGCTTTCCTCCTTAGAATACCTAAATGCATTCAGCACCATCACTTTGATGCAGCTCTCGGAGCCAGCTGAAGTCAACAGTTATGTGCGGATGCAGCAGAAGGACATGTTCACTTCCTGAGCTAACACAAGAAACAGTTTAGTCAGGGGCCAAGCAGAAATAATGTGTTGCACCAGAAGTCATCACAGTGGCTCTGCCTATATTTATATTCTGAAAGAATGTGGGAGAGACTTGAACCCTCCCAGCCGTCCCACAGTTGGTGGGATGAGGAGCAGACATGACTTTTCTCCCTGGAGCAGGTTTCTTAGTTGTTGTCGTGTGGCATATGCTGTTGATTTGGCGCAGTCACTGACAACTTCGCCTCACCTCGCAAGGGTGACCCTGCCTTCCTTGATAAAGGGAGGAACAACAGAACGCAGCCGGGTGCCATAGTCTGAATTTACGGGTTTACAGCTTGGTGCTTATTTCCTCATCCGCTCTTGACTCCCACGGTAAATGCCAGGTCATTTCTTCCAGATGGAGCAGTGCTGCAGTTGAGCCAAACTGGAAGATGCCTTTAGTGGCTAAAGGATCTTATTTTCTCTGTCCGGGAATGGGGTTGTGCTGTGGGGGAGAAGGCTGGGGGGTGTCAGGGAGGACAAGAAAACCCTCGGCCATTCAGAGTTTATCTGCACAGAGAAAGGGACTGGCAGATTTAGTGAGTTATAACTCTGTAACTATATCCCTCTTTCTTGACCAGTTAAACTCCTTGAACAGACGCTGTCATCTGGTATAGGAGTGTCAGTGACTTCTGGCACAGAAGTGATGTATACAGTGAAGCTATACTGTAGGATTAAACTAGAGAGGCTCAGTGGACAAATGGGGGCATTTGAAAGGTGGACTGCATTTGAATATACAGAGTAAGAGTGAGATGCAAACACCCAGAATATACATGGCTTGTGATAGTTATGTGGATGGTAAAGTGAAGAACAGCTTTATGGAGTGTTCCTCCATGTTATCAGATGCCTCTGATCCCAAATTATCTATTGTTATCAGATAGACCCTTTGTACCACAAAGGCACCATAAAGTGGGAGGAAGGATATAAGATGCTAAAAGTGCTGCTTAAATAAAGGTGCAGACTGTGTATCAATCTTTTGCATAGGATGAGTCTTTGCAAGCCGGTAGGGCCTGTGCACTTGTGGAATTCAGCTTGTGATTGCCAGAATAAATGTATTTAACTAGAGAATCCTATATGTACGTGTTCATATTGCTTACGAGCAATACTGTATGGTGGCCAAATGGCTGTGTGTACAGACACGCTCTCCTCCAGTGAGCTAACATGGGTGCTTGAACACCAGCTGTGGAATCTGTGTCTAGGGCTCTGCGTTTGTGTGGAAGAGAGTCATATCCTAACTGTGCTAATATGAAACTGGGCAAATTGGTTTCACACATCTCCAATTCTCAGAATTTTTCTCAGTCTCTCAGGTTTTTGGTTTATTTTCAAAAACTCTCCACAGAGACTGTTCTTTATATGGGACTTTCCAGTCTTGCCTGGCAGAAGGGTATTTCAGCCATTCATAAAGGAAATACAAGATTTTGTGTGTGTATATGTGTGGTGCCAACTCACTGGAAAGACACAGGGCCAACACCTGGGCTTTGCAACCAAAAAATTTCAACAAATAAAACAGCCTGTCTCTTCTCCTTCCCTCCCTCTCTTGCCCACTGTTTTCACGCCTTGCTGAAACATGTGAAATCAAAACGGCAAAAACATTCCAAGTAAACAGTAATTTACTCTGGGTTATTACTCACCAGATCCATGCGCACCATGCCCCGGGCAGGAGTCCTCGTTCACATCCTCCCTCTGCAACAGAAAGTACATCTGCCAGGTCATGGCTAAGGAAAGGCACAGTCCTGAACTGTGAAAAAAAATAGCTTTAGTAAGACCTCAGTAAAGCAATGCCTGGGCTAGCACCGCATTACATCACGGGCCAGGTCTACCAAATGAGGCACACGTGCAAAGAGCAACAGAGTGTGCTGTTCACCTGCAGCTGGGGAACTCCGTGTTAGGCTGCACCTAGCACATGGGGTTGCTCAGGGAGGGAGAGGTGATGTTCAGGCCCGGGCAGGGGATTTTGGAAGCGCGAGGCAAAAGGAAGTGCAGCTACATGTTGTCTTACAGGTCCATTTTCACCATGAATGATCAACCTGTTTAAAAATGAGTAGTTCTACCTCTGAGAGATGCTTGCTTAGTCTAATTGTACAATTGTTATATGCAACTGGAAATAGGAGACCTGTCTGATTGCATAAATCTCAGCTCAGGCAGGCTAGCAGGGACCCCAGCTGGCTTGCATTTGGTTACTAGGCAATGTAACCTATTAATGGCCAGAATGGGTCCCTTCAGCTCAGTTTTCCATCTCCAACAGTAGCCAGAAGTAGATGCTTTGGATGGACCATAGGAACAGGAAAAGCATACAGTGGTCATCTCCAACACTATTTTTACCTCTATTAGCCAAGTTAAAGCTAGTAAGAGGTGCTCCCTTCACTTCAATCACTCCTTCTTTACAATTGCAGATGTGTTTTAATTTATTTTCACATCTATGTTTTCCAAAGTCTGTAAAGGGCAGATGTCTTGCTGGGGACAGCTCTGTGGTGCAAGGATGGTACACATTCCTGGGAGGAGGCAAAGAAAAATAACTGGGTTAACACGAGTTAAGCTATGTTGCTACTAAATACGTAGCCAGAGCCTGAACTGCAAAGTCAATGAAGTCAATTCTAACTAGCCATAATCTGATTTCATATTGTCCCCTTCTCTACACACAGTGGTCATAAAATCAACCAAAAAAAGTCTATGTAAGTTTAAACAATTAAATCTTCTGTCACCTCCATTACCCTTGAAAAAGACATTTTGCTGACATAAAGGTATTTTTTTTCATCTAATGAAAGTTGCAGTATGCAGCAGTGCTCAGGGGAATGACAGCACAGGATACAGACTGCCTGCACCTACCTTCTTGCATGAGCCTGGCAGCAGGGAAAAGAGGGCAGAAAGAACCAAGATTAGCAGCTCACCCAGGAAGATGTGGATTCTTGTAGCTGCAATGCGTTATTACTGCTACAATGAGCTTCCAGTGTTTACTGTACACATACAGATTGTAATGCAAGGAGATGGGCTGTCTGAATAAATAAACAGAAAAGGCCGGGGTCCAAGTCTGACTGAACAACAGACTGGGGAGAATGCAAGCCTCCTCTCTAGCAGGACTTCCCTCCAGGAAACCCAACTCGTAATAAAATCCTCCTGTATCCTGCGCCCTAGTCTGGGGGTGTTGACTCAGTTCCAGCTAATCACGTAGATAGTATTTGCAGAAGGAGGTGAGTGCAGGCTGCTGGATGCGACCAAGAAAGTACTGTGGAGGAAACCTCCCTGCTCTAGATGGGAGGAGAGTTGGCTTCAGCATTTTGGAAGAGGTTCATCTGTTCAAGTCCCCCCAGACGTGACTACTTCTTTAGTCAAGTCACTGTCCATGTGTCAGACCTAAAAAATTCAAAACTCCCCTCCTGCCTCCTTATCTTGAGACATGGGAAAAGTTGTCAAAACAGCCATTCTCATGACTCCAGCAGAAGGAGATTTTTAGACTCTGAGGCTCCCACTTCAAGATTTCTGGTGTTTTGCGCAGTAGTGGAGGCTTACCTGTTTGGATTAGTGAGTCTTCTGAACATGAAGCTTTTCTTCGACATATGAAAAACTAAGGCATCCATTTTTCAAACTGTGGCTTTAAGCTGGCCAAGAGAAAGAGAGAGTTGGGACAGGAAGTTTCTAACTGAGAATCAATATCCAAGCCCAAACCTGGGCCATAAGAAAAGCAGTTATCAACCTTTTGTAATTAACAAGCCAAATAGTTTTCCGGGGGAAAAAAAAAAAAAAAAAGAAGTGAGGAGTCTCTGGAACATGTTATATACTACTAGCGTTTGTCAATTAGGACCTCAATAAATAAAGCACCCGACATCTAGTTAATAAAATGCTGTGATTTTAGGAAAATTAAATTACATGTTATAATCACAGCCATTTTAACTGGAGTACTGATCCTGCTCGCTGGCTTCCAACAGTCAGAAGTCAGCAAGTATTCCATTGCCTGTACTCCTACATTTTATAGATTGATAGTGGTTCATAGTGCACAGATTGATTGAATTGATTGACACTGTTTTGGAACTTGTGATAGTGGTCTTGAAAAGCAAGGTAGGATCCCTGCGCCCTTTAGTGTTTTTTAATATGCTGCATATTCATATCTGAAACTGGTTAGGTCATTATACTTGCCTTTACAAAACCAAGGTAGAACCCTTTTTTGGCAAAGAAATGAGATATTTTCACCTCTTTTAGCAGGATTTGGAAGTAGACTATTCCTATTTTTACATTTCCTGTTCCAGGAAGGAAAGAGGGGGGTTTAATTTTTTTTTTTTTTTTTTTTACTACAGACTTTTCTTTCTCAGTTCAATCAAATCCGAATCAGTAGTGATACTGAAAGAGTTATGCTTCCTGTTTGTGTCTGCTTAAGAAAAAAAGTTCTAGTGTGAACTGTTGAAAATGCAGCATATTTTTCTGTAATCAATTAACATCCCACTTTCTCCAAACACTGTTTAACATTTACTTATCAATGTAAGTCCTTACATTAATGAGTATCTCAAATGCTTTTCCTTTTAGAAATGCAGACAGGAAAAATATCAAGGATGCTATGAGTATGCTTTTTGCTCAACTGTAGAAATGATTTTTCTCTAGGATTTCTGCTCCTGCCTCAGTTTACTGAGGTAGAGCATTTATAGACTATATTTCCCAATGAAATGTAGCTGGGAGGATCCCGAGTACTTAAAAATCACGTTGAATCTTATCATAAAAGCAGAGGCAAATGCTAGTCCAAATCCAATTTGGGTTGCTATATGCTGATTTTTACCTAGGAGATAGGATTCTTTATGCAATTCCCCTTTTTTCTCCCTCTTCCTGTAATTATGTTGTAATTTTGTGTGCTGACTCAGCTGACACATTCCACTCTAGAAGTGGCTGCATTTTCAGCAACAATTGAAGTGTTTACCAGTTATGTAAGTTGTGAAATATTTTAGAAGCTATAGAATAAAATAACTTCTTTTCCTCTCTATTATCAGTACATTTACAGCAATGACATGTCACTTGCAGTGATACTGTGTAAGCACTAATTCACTAATGATTGTAGTCTATGGAGAAGCAAAAATTTCACTCGGTCCATTTCATATATGGAGAAGATGAAAGAAAAAATTAGGAGCCTGATTTTCAGTAGGTCCTCTCAACTCCTCTTAAAAAAAAAAAATCAGGTAAGGTTACATTTGCACGGTGAGGTCAAGCAGACCAAGAATCTGTAGAGGAGATGCTCTACACACACAGTTGATGCTGAGGATCTGATGTGCACACTCGGCATGTTCCAGTTTTTTTTCCAGTTCAAACCACCTTCATTTGGGTCCCCTGGACTGAATGTCTATTGGCATCTGAGCACGTTAGGTGCACATCTGGAGAACATTTTCCAGTTTAATTTTACTCAACAGAATCTAGTCCCTGCACTCCAAAATCAGCCCCGATGCAAAATGAAACACAGACAATAGAGATGATGAGGAGATTTGCATCAGAAGTACACTTCTGATCTGAACTAAAACACTGGTGGAGACACATCACAGGTATCACTGGCAGGACTGCTGTACTGGTCATACTCTGTCCCACATTTACCTTACTTCACTATACATTACAACCACAATGCAGAGAAAAGGCATAACAGACTGACACATCGTTCTGCTGTTTCCAGATTGGTGTATGAGGTCTTACTTTTAGGCACATCTCCTGAGGTATAAAGTAACTGTACTTGTCTAAACTATAACAGTTTGAATCTGAAGATGTAAGAATTCATTCTACTTCATTTCCAGACATGCTGATTCAGAACAGTTGGTGACACAAGGCCACCTTCCTACCAAAAACTTGTGTTTGTGTTGATTTAAGCAGTATTTTTACTGGTGGAAGCAATTTTTCTTGAAAGTAGTGCTTCAGCTCCATGGTATTTGTGTCACTGCATAATGAAGTTGTACAACATTACACCACTGTATATTAGCAAGATACCACAGCATAAGGATTCAGGCAGCAATGCTGCCATGTAGCATTGGCATGAAGAGTTACAGGGGAAAGTGGAGAATCCTTTGAGGCATGGTTTACACCACTGTATTTACACTGCCTTTTGTAACCACAAGTTTGTACGGTATGTGGGTACACTGAAACTATGAAGTCAGCCACCAATGTCCAGCCTTTCTGTTGCATGCATAAATTCTCCTCCTGAGCTGACACAAATCCTCAGCAAACGTAGTCGCCAGAGGAGCACTCTAACAAAAAAACCATGTCTGCAGTTGTCTTCCCTGAGCTCCTGTTCCCCAGGTAATGGCTATTCTGCTGATTCAATCTGTCACAGTGAGGATGCACAGCCACAGCCTGGGTAAAAGCAACCAAGTACCCCAGTGACAGGGCAACATCAGTAACTATAAGCCAAGAAATGACTTCCTAGGGTTCATGTTAGACTTGCGGTCATTGGGTTTACCCTCCAACTAAGAATTTTATAACCACGTCAGAAGAAGATGTTTTTAACAGAGAAATGCTGGGGAGCCTGGTTTGAACGACAGCTATCAAAACCAAAACAAATTCTAGATTCAGCCACATCATTTTTTAAGGCTGTGACACTCCTCAGTAGCCCTTCGATTCAGTCTCTGGTACCATGAGGCACCACGCATCAGTTGATGTTGATCTGTGGCATTGTACAATGCTGTCATTGTGGGGACAAGGAATGAAGTCGGATTGTTTGCCGGATGTACCAGTCAGTAGGAAACAAAACAACAAGCACACCAATGATTGGGTGCTCTTCTTGGCATGGCAAAAGATTCAGATAACACATCAGACTACATATCTTGGGTGCCAGGATTAAATACAGCATGTCCTAAGAAGCTGGAGTTTTTGAAAGATCCATTCTGCAGTTTACTGAGAGGAAAAAAACATAAATCACCGTAGCCATAAAATGTTCTGAATTTTTAAAAAATCAGTTAAATTAAATTAATAAGAATCAATGGGGTACTTAGTCATATAAGCACAAAACCTTTATACTTTCAGAAGTAAGCAGCCAATGCGGAGTACAGTTCCCATCTCTGCCAGCCACCTCTGTCCCCCTTGCCCAGTGCGGTGGCCTGCCACCACTTGCCCGCGACACCCAATCCTGTTGTTACCCTTCCCTCCTCCGAACCGGACCTGCCAAATCTCACGTGCTGAGCATGAGAATCACACCACTGACAGCTCCCTCCTGCCACGCCGCAGCTCGGTTCGCGCCTCACGCGCTCAGAGCGTCGCAGCCACTGCTCTGCATCCCTTCCCGAAGCAGAGCTGCTGGGCACAGCACGGCACAGCTGTGTCACCCAGGACAGTGCTGCCTGCAGCAGCGCAGAAAGACATATGGAAAATGCTTTTGTTTGTTTTCAACTCCAAACAGCACCTCTCTCATGCTTACTGCTCCATGCCTGTCACCGTTACAGAGTTAGGGTGCCCACAGCTCTGAAAATACACTTAACGCTTTTATCTTGGTGTACCTCGTTGTTTCCAGTCTGTTCCATTTCTTAATCAGGAGGGAACTTGTGCTGACTTCTTTAGGAGAATAGCAACATGGACATCAAAGGCTGTCAGAGACTAAAATGAAATGAAATATTTAAATTTTGGCCAAATCTGGCTTTGGGCTTTCTTAGTGAAAGTATAATTCTCCTGAGCCTTGTGGGATAAGGGAAGAGCAACTGACGTCATCTACGTGGACTTGTGCAAAGCATTTGATACCGTCCCGCACAGCATCCTTGTCTCTAAAATGGAAAGGCATGGATTGGACAGGGTAAGGAATTGGCTGGATGGTCACACTCAAAGAGTTGTGGTCAACAGCTCGATGTCTGGGTGGAGACCAGTGGTGAGTGGTGTCTCTCAGGGGTTGGTATTGGGATCAGTATTATTTAACGTCTTTGTTGGGGACATGGACACCACCAAGCTGAGTGGTGTGGTTGATGCTTTAGAGGGAAGGGATGCCATCCAGAGGGTCCTTGACAGGTTTGAGAGGTGGGCCTGTGTGAACCTCAACAAGGTTCAACAAGGCCAAGTGCAAGGTCCTGCACCTGCATTGGGGCAATCCCAAACAAAGATACAGGCTGGGTGATGAGTGGATTGAGAGCAGCCCTGCAGAGAAAGACTTGGGAGTATTGGTGGATGAAAAACTGAATATGAGCCAGTAGTGTGCACTCAAAGCCGAGAAAGCCAGCTGCATCCTGGGCTGCATCAAAAGAAGTGTGATTCTCCCCCTCTACTCTGCTTTTATCAGACCCCACCTGCAGTACTGTGTTCATCTCTGGGCCCCCCAGCATAAGAAGGACATGGACTTGTTGGAGCGAGTCCAGAGGAGGCCATGAAGATGATCAGAGGAGCACCTCTCCTATGAAGACAAGCTGAGAGAGTTTCAGCCTGGAGAAGAGAAGGCTCCAGGGAGACCTTATTGTGGTCTTTCAGTACGTAAAGGGGGCCTAAAAGAAAGCCAGAGAGGGACTTTTTGCAACGGCATGTAGTGAGAGGAGAAGGGTTTTAAACTGAAAGAGGGTAGATTTAGATTAGATACAAGGAAGAAGTTTTTTACTGTGAGGGTGTTGAGACACTGGAACAGATTTCCCAGAGAGGTAGTGGCTGCCCCATCCCTGGCAGTGTTGAAGGCCAGGTTGGATGGGGCTTGGAGCAGCCTCGTCTGGTGGAAGTTGTCCCTGCCCATGGCAGGGGGGTTGGAACTAGATGATCTCTAAGGTCTCTTCTAACCCAAACCATTCTATGATTCTATGATTCTATGATTTTTCTACCTACTACTAGGGTCCTGTATGGCCCAGGGCAAGTCAACAGAGGTATTTCTGCCTTGGCCTCGCTAACTGCAGTCCCACACCCTTGTACCTGCACTGCGAAGGCCAGCTCACACTCCTTCGTCATGCCACCCGCGCAGAGCTCACTGACCAGCTGGCACCCGGGCACACTCACCCTATTTGTTCATATATATGTATGAACACTGCTAAAGGGTCGTTCTGGTCGGTGCTTCCTGCTGCAAGAGTGCTCGCTGTAAATCCCAGCCTGCTTCTGACTGAAATAGTCCCAATGCTGACAAAAGAAATACAAGTTTCAGGGCTCTGCTGCTTTCAAATGAAGCTCATTCTGTTTCCATCCAAACTACTCCTTTGGGAATGGGAACTGTGAGATACAATGAATGCATACACAACAGTCATGGGTATTTCTTCTGGAGAAAGTTGGTATTAATTTCTGTTAAACGTGCTACATTTACTATGAAATAGATGACCTGCATCAGGGATGAAGACTCCTTGCATGTATCTTGCATAATCCGCTCAAAGAGCTTTCCTTAAAAGAAAGGTAATTAGTTTGTATTATTTCATATTTCATTCTTATCCTATTGGTAGGAGGCCAGCAGAGAGCTAGGTGGATTCAATTTTTCACATAAACATAATCTGAAGTCTTAACGTAATTATTTAAATTTCTGCTGTTCTGAGGTGAATAGAAATGCAAGCATAAAATTAAGCAGTTCTCACGGCAAACAATGTGCTCTTAGTTTATGACAGGCATCAAGTACTGAAATTGCATTATTCCCCCTTTAGAGAGGACTAAATGTACGTGAGGGTGACGGCTGCCTCAGGCCAGCTCGTCTAGTACTGATACAGTCACAGGAGTCCTCAGCAGAGCCTTATTCCCTGTGTGCCCATGCAAACACACGTGCACACACGCAGAGGCTGTAGACACAACTGGCCAGCCACGGCAGGTTTAAGACACTGAATGACACCTTTTGCCTCCAAATAATTTGATAGGAATTGCCACGACAGAGCAGATCAGTAGTCCACAGCGTTCGTCGCCCCACACCCCCCAGTCACTAATACCGGGTATTTTACAAAACTCCGCAGAAGACAGTGGTGTATAGGCTGCCAACAGGAAGCGTCTTTGAGAGGCTGGCGCATGTCCTGAAATCATAGATGCACAAACACAGCCACATTTGTGCTATTTCTAAAAGGCTAGAGGCGAAGCATCTAATATACATTTATATACATATGAAACACCCCTCTGGGGATTTACTACTTACACCTGAGGAAGTGAACAGGGGCAACAGCAGATAAATAATGAAAAATCAATGACGTTTTAAAGAGCCCTTTAATTTTAATAGCCCAAGGTGATATTAATAATACAGGGAAGGACATTATTAAAGCATTTATCTTGACATTTACCCTTATGATGCCTTGGTAATTTAGGCATGTGGTTGTGATGAGGTAGAGCTTTAACAGAAGAAAGAAGGATATAATTTATATTCCGTTTTCTTAGTTTTTACAATTCTGCTCTTCTGTTTTGAGGCATTACTAGAGGTTTTTCTGAGCATATAGGGTACACCTCATCTTTTCTGCGTTCTGAACCACCCAAAAGAATCAGAGAAAGAAACTGCTTTTTGATTGTTTTCTGCTGCAATTACATGCCTGATCAAGGCATTGTTGAAGTAAGTTGAGGCTTTATGATTTTATTACTATTTCTTAGCACTTAAACCTGGACTTCTTTGAACTAGCCAGCATATTAACACAGAATGAAAAGACAATCCTAGTTAGTAAGGCAGAAATAAGCCCTTCATAATTGTCATTTCAAACCAATAAAAGGCAGCAACTGCAAAAAAAGGGGGCCTGAATGACTCCAGCATTTCCTCGATAACGCGATGTGAATCTTTTTGCTTACTGAGATGTAATTTAAGCTAATGGTGACTGTTCTCTCACCTATTCTGATACAAAATGAGCTGATGGGTTCTTGTTGCGGTTCCGGGTCACAGTCACAACTTTACAGCTGTCCTTACCTCCCAGCTCTGCAGGCAACCTGAGCTGCAGGACCAGCGACAGGAGGTGAATGTGGACATGCTGTTTCTTGAAGCACGTAAGCGCCTGAGGCCAGCTTGATCTGCCACTGCCCAGGGTGCACCTAATAGCCCAGCCCATTTCACACATCTGCCCTTATCACAAATGCAAACTGAACACAAGCACAGCTAGCTGAAGTGGTTGAACACTGGCCTCTTGGTGCATTTTGTGTGGTGCCCTGCAAATCTGCAAGAAATTCGCATTACAGAAGTCAGCAGCCCTGCGTGCTCTACACTTACACTCTATGCCTTGGTTTGGAGAACATCACACTGGTTCATTCACAAGCCTTTGCTAATCTGCAGGCAGGTTTCCCATTGCAGGAGGATGAGCTGGTGCATGAGTGGCTTCCTGCTGGGAGGCCCCTGGCACCCAGTGGTTAAAGCCAGGCAGTGCAGAGGACAGTGATCAAGTGGGGTTTAGCCTGTGGAAAAGTGGAAGGGAAGCAAGAAACTTTAGCAGACTAAAAATGGTTAAGCAGAGATTATAGGTTGTGTCACTGTGACCTTGGATTGTGCCTGCAGCTGACTACAATGGGCTGTGGTGTAGCAAGACTTTGTAATGAATACAGAACATTAAACTGATGAAATGTTTCTACAGCTGGTTTGTTGATACTGGCATCATTGCACTCTCAGAGTTGGTCCTTGATGATTCACTCAGTTCTAAAGCCTGAACTGGCCAGAGGTCACCAAGATGGCCTGGGGCCCCATCGACACGCAGAAATTGCTCTCCTGCCAGTAATGGTTCCCAGTAACAGATCTTACTAATTACTTGCTACTCAAGATAAGTTCCTCTGTTGGAAGAAAGAAACCACGCAACTGAAACATGCATGCTGGAGGCTTCCTGTTTTACATACCATGTCTTGAAGGAGCCCCTTCTGGCAGCTCGTCAACTGCAGTTAACCAATTAACTTCAGCACGTTTGAGCTTTCCCTTGCTGCCTTCCCCTCCATATTGTTGTTTGCACAGTGCGGTGGTCACCTTCATTGGCTGCAGGGGAGAGCTGGGAGCCCGTGCTGGTCTCTGCTTCGTTGTCTAGCCTCAGCACGGCTAAGTCATGCTGAGGGACACTGACGTTGAGAAGGAGAGAAGAAGAAATGTCCCCTTAATGAGTTTTAAACTTTATATTTAACCTTCTCCAACTCTGTGGCTTGTTTACTTTTTTGCTTTTATGAGAGATTAAATGTCTTGCTTTTGTCCCTGGTGGCTTCCTCCTGTCTGGGTAGAACTAACTCTGCTATGGTGTCAGGGTTGCAAATACCTCAAGGAAAATGTTTCAAAGCATGCTTTAATTTGCTTTTAAAAAGCAGATGCAGTTCCATTGATTTAAGCTATGTTACACAGAATTTTCTCCCAGTTTTGTGAGCATCAATGAATGGTTATTATGTCTGCATGAGACCTTGGATGAAGGAAGTCATAAAAGCTTGGTATTGTGCTTAGGCCAAAAGCCTTTTGCTGGAAAATACCCAGCTTCTTTTTGTCCCAGTGACAATTTGCAGTTTGAACACATTCATAATCTCATGAACTGGCACAGTCTGACCTGTTAATCAAATTTTATAGGGACTGCCTTGCAGCAGTGAGGGAGGAAAATTACCTGAGATGAACTGCTAATGTGCAGTGCCTTCTTCACAACAGTGTTAGGCTACTCACTTTCCAGTTTTAATACCGACAAGTGTCCACAGACTTACACAGCACACAGAGAGTATGTGTTAGCACAGAGCCTTACACATCACATCTGTCAGCAGTGGTCTCACCCTCTAATCTGCAGTCCCATTTGAAGAGTCTCAAGTATCAGCAATTCCAACTGAAAAGGCACTAGCTGCTTCAGCTGAGAGGCCAGGGAAGAAGGAATACTGTCATCTGAAAGATGATTGAGAACTGACACTGAAGAGTACAAAGCCAAGTATTAATCACATGGTTTTGCTCTATTCCTTAAAAAATCATAACAATAAAAACCTGTCAGGATGACAGCTGTTTAGTGAGTACAGATGAGGCCAAATGCCACGTGAGTGCAAACAGGAAAGATCTTGATACTATATTACCTGCACCTTGTTTAGCCACTGTGACAGACAACAGACTGACAATGTGCAGGGTGCACAGCCATGCAGTCTGGGCAACATTGCTAATCATGCCCACGATGTGCCCCAAACAATCCTACCCTACTCTCTCAAAATTAATGGGTTTCACCAACAGAAAAAAATGTAGGAAATGATAAGACAAAAAGAGTCTAACACAGACGAGTCCTTAAGGCAAGGACTACCTGCCAGGTCCAGTGATCAATACAGAAACTGTCCCCAGTCCTGCAGACTAATCAATTTGTCCAAACTGCAGTAAAAAGAAATATCTGCCAAAATGCTAAATGCAAGAGCCTTGTTTTCATGCCTGCAAAGGTGTCTAAATCAATGCACATTCAAAGGTTGCTTTCAAGTAGTCTCATTTGTATGGCTTTTCAATATTTTCAACTGCTTGGTGCTTTATTTCAAAAAGACAAACATACTTAGTGCTTGCCTAATGCTTTCTGTCTGTAAATCTCAAACTTCTTCACAAAAGTAGATGTAAGCAGTCTTGCCCATCTTTTACCTAGGAGAAATCGAAGGGCTTTGACAGGCAAGCTGTGACAAATCTTGCCATAGTGTCCAGAGAAATAACTCCAATTCGTTCTCCCTCTACAGGATACAGCTGTCTCTGCAGCAGGATTGCCAGAAGGGAAGGTGTGGCTGATGCTCTTAACACCCCAGTGCCATGTCTCCTGTCTAACTGGCTGAAGACAAAGATGTTTTGAAGCTAATTCATCAGCCTGCACTGCAGTGGATGCTGCACAAGCAGGCTTTTCTCCTGCTGAGTCTCCTGTGGAGTTGGTAAGTGCTGGCAGGCAGATAGGCGACCGTTTGGAAATCCTGCACCCTGAAACTCTGCGGGGCTTACCTGCAGACTGGCTGGGGCACAGAGCGTAATCTACATCCAATTCAATCAACATACACTTGATGTCATATCTCTACTGCATTATTTTAGGAGCCAAGTTCTGCATCTTTTAAGCTGGAAAAGGATAAGCATCTTTATTGCTAGGAATTTGCTTTTTCTTATGAGCATTAGGATGCTGTTGACATTGTATCAGCTTCTCACCTTGTGACATGAATGTATGGAAGTAAAGGAAAAAGGTACAAGCAAAGCTCCCTGTTTATTTTTTATTTTTTTTAAATGCAAGACAAGGACAAATTATTCTTTCTTTTCTGGAAATGGAAAAAAAATCTGCTTTGATATTAAATACTTTCACTCACAACGCAAAGAAATTTTAGAGTGAATTTAAGAATTATATTATTATAGTTGCACTACAGGCCTTTAGAATTCTTCCTAGTAGCTATTTCAAATAAAGACAACACATTGTATAATTGCTGGTACTGAGCAATTACAGTTCTCACAGAGGGGAGGCCAGATTTATTTCTAGTCTTTATTGCTGTGGTCTATTGAATCAGAGTGCGATGAAAATACATAGGAATGTCATATTTATTTTCCAAGCTCTCTATAAATGAGTGCCTTTTCTATCTGCATTGTAACATCAGTTTTAATTTACATATTATTTCTTGGCCCTATGGCTATGACTTTCCATTCTGTTTACAAGTCCACAATATTAATGCTTTCCATTGTGAAAGATATCCCTCCATTTTAGAGATATCAACAAGAAAAAGAGCCAGTAAATACCCCCATGGTAGTAGGAGTCCATCGCTAGTAATAGGTATGTGAATAGCTACTTAGAAGTGAAGAATTGGTACTATGTTATGCCATAAATATTCCTAGCAGAAATCTCTGCATGCAAGCTATATTGGTAACAATGCATACCTCATTCCTAAAGTAGTTCTGTTCCTGTATATATATATATATTTAAAATTTCATCAGAATTTCCAGAAGTTTTCTGGTAGGAAAAAAAAAAAAGGAAAAATAAAATACAACAGAGGAGTTTCCTCACCTTTTGGTTTGTTTATTTGTTTCTTTTCAGAATTGCCAGCCATTTTCCACCTCTGTCTCCCAGCAGTTTAATGTCAAACATCATCACAGATGAGCTCTTTCAGTATACAGCAGGAGAACTTCTGGCACAGGGATTTCTGGTGCTGGGTATGCAACATCATCTTACAAGTTTCATATGCATTTTCCTTACCTTACCTAGTAAGAAACAAAAAGAGAGAGAATACAAAGTTTCTAACTTCTAACTGGTAATCTTTTATAAACAAGTCTCAAAGTACATAGGCTACATAGGGCTTAGGGGCTATGAACAATTATTTTTTTCCTATTCTGTATATGAACTGTGAAAACCTTTGCTATAACCATAACATAAATAACAAGAACCAGTGTATAATTTTATACTTGGGGTATTTTCCTTGTATCGCCTTCACTAGCAACCTTTAAAATAATCACTACTACCTGAAAAAAACTACAGCAACATAGTGCTTTTTCCTTCAGTCCAGTCGTTACAGCTGGAAAACATGGAAAAGATTTGGTCCCCACAAGCCCTTCTTTGGGACAGCCGCATGTGTTTGAGTTATAGGTCCACATGACTCCTGGCTTGCAGTGCTCTCAGCAAGGGTGGACCCTTGTGTCTATTTAAAGACTTGCTGGTGTCTAACTGCAGCTACCTCATGTCTGGCACCTGCATTCAATAAGCACGAAAGGGCCAAAGCAGACACCAGAAGCACCTGAAACAGCTACTGTTTAGAAACAGATCTTTATCTTCTAAAGGTCTCTCTATACTTTTGAGATTGTGTTAGAGCAGCTACATTAGCACAACGGCTTTCTCGCAGCATCTAGTGAGTTTTTCAGCTTCCATTGGTTGCTCAGGTTCCTGAGCATCTTAACTAGCAAAATAGTTTTCTTTTGATGCAGCTGGCTCTATGTCAAGTGTTTTGCTAGGAGAGCTAAACTGGTTAGAGAGCATGGTGTCTGCTTATATAGCAAACATTTTTATGCCAGCAGTGTTTCACATTTCAAGCTAGTTCAGTCTTCCTGGTTGAGGAGGTTATTATGATTTCTCTAAGTTTGTCACTATTTTTATGACTAATAAGTCCTTAGGAATCTACATTTCCTATTGAAGTTCAGAGGCTTTCTGCATCCTAATAAAGGATCAGCTGGCAGTTTAATCAGCCTGTGTTTTATTCATTGTCAGTTTTTTCCTCTATCCATTTTTGCAACCATTTTTCTTCCATGCTTTGAATGGAAAGAGCATCCATCTTGTTTGCTGCTCAGTTTCTACACTGGTCATCACCTCAAGGCTAATCAGGACATGCTTGATTCTCACTTTTTGAGTCAGGGTGCCAAGACACTTGCTATTGTCTTATGCTCCAGGGCAGTTTTTAATCATATTTAAAATTGAAGGCTGCTCCCTTACTAGATATGGGAAATGTCAAAATTGTCTACAAAGTTTTGTCAACGTGGCAATGCTAGCTAGAAATACGAAGAAAAAAGATCATACCTCTGCTGGCAGCACCTCCAGCGTGGACGAGAGCCTGCCCCGAGCTGAGTGATGCAGGCAGTCTGCAGGCAGGTAACCTGTGGGCAGGAAAAACGCCTCTGACCTGGGCGCTCTGCACCTCCCCTGCAGGGCCCGGCTGACATAGCTAAAAGAACCCATGTTTTGTAGCCTCAGGATTATAATCCTGGATTTTAAGCTTTTATGCCTGCTCACGAAATGCAGTCTCTCCCTGCCTTTAGGCACGAAAGCTGAGGAGGACTGTGGTAACCTCTGGTGACTGATGTTCATGTAGTGGGTTAAGGTGGAACAGAGAGACCACTTCTACTGGAAAGCTCATTTTAACTAGAGCAAAAGGAGTGAGGACAAGAACATGAAACGTAGTCTTCTGCTAGTAAATCAAACATGCTCTGACCCATGTTCTGGCCCAGAGACCAATGGGCATAGGACGGTTTGCAAGTGCTGCTCAGCTCTTGACCTCTTGGATAGGGTGGCCACACGCACGCTGCTCGTTGGGGTTGCCTCCTAGACCGCGCCGACTCCTGACCCACACCCTGGAGCTGCTCGGGAGAGTGACAGTCAGTATGAGTGCAAACCACGCCAAGAACAGCACTAGAAATTTAACAGTAAAGGCCTCAGGGATGTTCTCTGCCACTGTTTAGTTTACTAGTGCTGATGCAGCCGGACATCTAGGGGGAAATGTGGCTCCTGGTGACATATCTAAGCATGATTCCCAGTAACAACAAGAAGAAACTTCTGCCCCAGCCCTGGCATGGGAAGACTGTCCTATCCATCAATATGTAAGACAGTATAAATGGGACTTTAGAAAGTTGGAGACATTTCAGGAAAGTCCTGGTTGGAGAATATGACTCCAAATAGGCAGCTAGTACTAGTAAACCCAATCTTGCCTGCATGCTCTGTGAAGATTTCTTTCCTATCATTTGCTCTTTGTTGCTAAAGAAACTCCATTAAAAAAAAAAAAAATACAAAAGCAACGGAGGAAAAGATGTCTCTCACATTTTATCTTGCTCGATCTCTAAACCAGAATCGCCAAGTATGGAGTTCTTTCCTTCAGGGCAAGGGAACAGCTTCACTTTTCCTTGCAGCATGGAAACGGCACACGCCCAGCAGGGTGCTGTTATGGAGTACAGCCCTGCCTTGCAGCAGAAAGCCCATAAGGAAGAGACCATTGTTCCGCAACCAGATGCTCCAGTAAATACAGGCTGCTCTGCAGGGAAAAACCTAATAGTTGTTCCCATCAAATCCTTAATATCCCAAGGCTTTCTCTCCCAGGGAGCCTTGAAGGGCCAAAGTGAGCTAGAACTGTGTGCTTCTTTCCCTGGAATGTAAAAGGTTACAGTTCTTCAGCCAAGAATTGTAGGAAAGCTAAATTTATTCCTTTCCTTTTTTACTTCTCAAGGGGAAAAAAAAAAGAAAGGAAGGAAAAAAAAAAAGGACCAGCTGGAATGGGTTTTGTCAAGTTATTTTCTTGCTTTTTATGCTTATTTTTTACCTTGGATATATTAGGAACAGCAAGACTGCCTTTGCCTCACCACACAGTCCATCTAGATTTGTTTTGGGCTCTCACTTTAGTTGATGGATTGTAACAAAGATGACATTTTTGCAAAGTGTTTGTCTGTCATTGGAGTTATTTTGCCATGTATAAAAACACAGAGCATATTTGATACTGATTTATTTAAATTCTTCCATTCAACTTTCCATCTCTTGATTGCTGCCTTGCAGTATCACAGAATTTATTCTGTCATGATAGCTGACTTCCGTGGAAGATAAATACTTCATACGTGAGATGCACACGGTTCCTTCAATCCCTCATATATGAAATACACACAGTTCTTCCCCTCCTTTATTTTTCTTTCCTTTTTTTTTTAAAAAAAAAGGGTTGGCAGTCCCTCTCCATCAAAAAAGGCAAAGGGCACACAGGCAACTTCCCTCCTGATATTTTTCAGGTAGGGAAAAGTTTAAATCCCTCAGAGTCCAGCAGAGAGAGCTGTGTATATACTTGACAACAAGGGAATCCCCCCTGGCTATTCCTTGCCAAGTACCAGTAGATACAGAAAACGAGGACAGCTTGCTATTTTAAGTGAAAAGGCAAATGAAGAAGTATTCTCCTACTGCAAGCCCTGAGAGGTCCCCAACTCCCACCAGAAACCTCCCACCCAGCCCTCAGAAGTCATCCCTTCTTGCCTCACCTCCCTTCTCATTCAACTGATCACCAGCCAGGGTGCCTGGTCCTCTCTCCCCATGTGAAGTACCAGTTCTGGAGGCTTTTTTCCTGGCTGGGAATAGAGGTCACAGACAAGAACAGCAGACAGCAGGTAAGTATACAAACGCATACACCCACGTCCCCATGTCCAGGAGATCCTGAATTTAGAAAGTTATCAACAGTATTTAAGAGTCTCATAGTCCAGAGACTGCATACCCACCCAGCCCCTTGCAGTGCTACTGACCGTATGTGTTTTATATAGACATATCTGCACTACTGCAGGAAGGACGATTTACAGACACCCCCGGCTGGCTCAACCAAGACAGAGAGACAAATCAGTCAGTACTATAGCTGTGTCACCCAGGCCTGGGTGCAGGCAAATTTTCCCAACTCAGAAGCAGAGTTTAATTTTCAGACTCAACGACTGGACTAACAGCAGTTTAGCTCTTGAGATCCAAGCCAATTCCTGCACGTAGTGCTGTGCAGATGCATCGGCAGGCTCAGAACTCACAGCTGAGTCCCACTGGGTGATGTAGACATGAAATCATGGGAAAAAAAGGCCTGTGAGAAGACCTAAGGATGTCATCCAATCCATCTCATTCCTCTAAATGTTTGTGGGTTTTTTTTCAAATCGGAGAGAATTGCCTCTGGCACAGCAGATAATTGAACTGGTGTTTCTCAAAACTTCCTCATAAGCACACTCATCACAGGGCCAGCCTTCCTTACAAGACGCAGTCCCACCCTTCACCCCTAATAATCTGATTTTGGAGGTCTGGGCCTTGAAGACAGCTACAGGCAGTACCAAAGGAAGAAAAAAAGGAAAGGGAAAGGGAAAGGGAAAGGGAAAGGGAAAGGGAAAGGGAAAGGGAAAGGAAAGGAAAGGAAAGGAAAGGAAAGGAAAGGAAAGGAAAGGAAA
>JAVJGG010000032.1:26295283-26310840 GCA_035590195.1 Aviceda cuculoides
GCGCGCGCCCCCCCCCCCCCCACCCTCCACCTCCGCTTTGCTTCCCGCCAGGCGCCGTCGAAGGACGCCGTGCGGCAGCTGTGCCAGCAGTGTTTCTCCAGCCCGCCTGCCGGCCTCGGCCCGCTGGCGCAATGCGCCTGCCTCGACCGCGCCGCCGGCCCCGAGGAAGCGGAGCAGGTAGGGCCGGGCGGCAGAGCCAGCCAGCGGCGTGCCTCGGCGGTGCCCCCTCCTCCCGCTACGCCCGAACGGGACGCCTAGGAAGGAGCGGGAGGACGGGACCTGCCGGCTTGCGTGGGCCTCGCCGTGCGGGAGGGAGGGAGGGGAGGATCTGCCAGGAGCGGCCCGGGCCCTCGGGAAGGTGCGTGTGACGCCGCGGGGCTGCCAAGGACCGCGGCCGCCGCTGGAGCGAACCGTGCTGGGTAGGAGCCGTCCGCCCCGGAGGCACAGCCCGGAGGGGCCTTGCAGGGGGGCAGAAGGTGAGTGCCCGAGGCGGGCGTGCTGGAGGACAGCGAGGACCTCGGCTCCTTACCCGTTAAGGCTGTCGGGCTGGACTTGGATGTCCAAGGCCCTGGTGGTGTCAGTACCGCTGCAGAAGCTGTGTCTCTCCTGGCTGTGGAAGGCCTGTCCCGTGCTGTAGGTAATGCTTTTCAACCCAGCGGAGCCCTTTCTCCTCTTCCTTTCCTACAGCTGGTGTCTGCTTTGCACAGCCTCACCAGGCACGTCGTGTACCATGGCTTGACGAGGGCAGAAGATATCCTCTCTCTCTTTCCAGAAAACTTCCACCAAAATCTGAAAAACCTTTTGACTAAGATAATCTTGGAGAATATGTGAGTGCTACCCACCTGCCTTTTGCTTTCAGCGGGGAAGTTAAAGCCTATGTATCTGCTTTGCTACGTGGGTAGTTGGCAGCATGCAAAGTCTTGTTTTTATGAATTTTGTGCGCACCTTGGGCATAATCGCACAGATTGGGGTGAGCAGAGTTGAGTGAAATACATCATCTGAGTGGAATGGCAAACAAAACATAGCCATGGGCACAGAGTTTTCCCAAAACTTTTGGAATGGGTGTAGGCCTCATTCACATAATGCAAAGCCCCTTTTATCCTAACAACTCACCTGTGTGTTAGAAAAATGCTACAGATGATGATAAAATGTAGAGGGTTAGATTTCAGCACTACAAAATCTGATTGGGTAGCATCTAGGTGCCTGTCTCCTTACCACCCTGGCTTAGGTGCAGAGGCAGTGTATGCAGTAGGGCATATGTGAGGTGGTGGCAGAGGATAGCAGTTCTGCTGCTTGTACATCTTCCTGCTTGGTAGTCCATTGCTTTGATAAAACCGGGAAGAAAGGTACATGCCTTAAGTGAGCCACGCTTACAGAAGAACCAGTAGTTGGTCACCAGTTTGCCTACCATTGCCCACCAGTGACAGCCTTTCCTCGGCACTCGGTAGTATAGGCAGTCTCTCTCCCCTGCTTACTGCTGCAGCCCTGGTGACCCTTCTGTCAGGGATAAGCCACTTTCAATGCTTTCCCTACCTTTTTTCTTTTTTCTTCTTTTTTTTTTTTTTTTTTTTTTCCGAAGTCCTGCTGATACTGTTTTTTTTTTTCTCCACTTTTTCACAGCTCTGCTTGGAGGAATGAAGCACAAGCAAGTCAGAGTGAGTAGTCGTTCACATCTTGATGCAATTAATGTTTCCTGAGGTCATTGGATCTTGGAGTTTAGTGCATCGCAACGTGTTTTCATAACGTAGCATAGGAATACCCCCATTTGCCTTAGATGAAGCTGTATGGTTGTGGCATCACAGAGCTTGGCAGGGGCCAACAAGCTTGTATTCAGACCTGTGCTGCTGTGCTTAATTGCTTCCAGTCCTCAAGCAATTCCATTTAATGTTCGGTCTGTTGCTACCTTGCAGAGTGCTGTGTATAGCAAGTATTTGCAAAACTTTTCAAAGTGAAGGACTCCGACTTCCTCATTCAGGTCATTAAGTGATGTCCATATTCAGTAATTGTGCACTGTGTAGGGTATGTATCTATTGGGAAATACCTTATATCTGCACATCTAGTCAATTCTTTCTCTTCCATGCATCAGGAAGTACACTGCATATATTTATAACTCTTCTTTTTCCTCACCATTCTAAACAGTGATGTAATTAAGGAATGCGAGCTTTAACAATAGCGTCATGGGCAACGAGTTACATTCCAGTTAGGTGTTCCATGCAGCTACAACACTTTGTTTTCTCTGCAGGAGGTTTTCTTTACAACTGTAGTACTTAGAGGCTTACAAATGAGAGCTGATACATAGCAGAATACTTTGAGGTCTGCTTGGATCCTCTTTACCCTTTTCTTTGCCTGCAGATGAGATAATGTCCACAGCTAACCAGTATGGCAAGACTTGGAAATAGACTGTCCCTCAAAGTTTTAATGGAATATAAATAGGGAGAGGGAAGAAACTGTTGTGCTGTGCTAATACAGTAAATACAGCAGCTGCTTAGACTAAACAATATTCTCATGTTACCACAATGCTTTTTCCTGTATCCTGAACACTATCATGCATTGAGAGCAAGCATGACACACTAGCTAGGTCTTCACAAACCAGAAGCGAGCCTGGGTGTGTGGCTCTTGGAGCCCCACCCAGGAGCTCTGCTCTGACACCTGTGTCTTTGTATTAATTTGATGAATATTTAAGCCTGTTAGAATGAGATTGTCTTCTAGGAAATGATGGATTATTTCAGTATTGTATTCACAAAGTATCTGACATGTATTACATAGGGACTGAGGCAGTGATTTAAGGAACAGACACTCCAACTGAAACGTGGATGGTTTCCTGCCCCTCCCAGTCAACCTTAGCAAATTAACACACAAGGCTAAACAGATGCATTTTATGTTGTTGCAAATGCTGCCAAGTGCTGGCCCTGACAGACTGTAAACTGGAATTTGTTCCAAAAGCAAGAGCGAGGCAGCCTGTTCTGCACTGCCCCTGGAGCTCTGCTCAGGGGAGCAGGAGGACGAGGGAGAGCCTTTTCCCAGTTAGAAAGAGAAAATTCTGTAAGCGCTGTTAGGAAGCAGCTTGAGCATCTGGAGTCAGTCGGAAGGCTAGTGATCAGCCCTTGGGAAGAAACTAGGCAACTCATCATAGGCAGAATCCAGACAGGCTGCAATTGCCTATAGAGACAGCTCTTTCCTTAGCACTCAACAGAGGTTTAGTCTTTGCCTCTGTTAGCCTTAAATAGATGTCAGGTAACTGCTGACAACCAGGTTCAATAAGGCTTTGCAAAGACATTGAAACCTACCAAGCACCACTGCTGGGATTTTAAATTGAGAATAAACGATCACCTCCCTACAGATCTTTTATGGGGTTGGTCCTACCTTTCATTCAGACTTCTTTGAAAATCCCTGGCTGACATAAACAGGAACAATGTTTCTTCAGGCACCCTGCAGCCATTTATTCTGACATAGTTAGAGCAGTTAATCACCTTAGGTGTGAATGCCCTTTTCAAACCAGAAGGGTTTGTCTTTGTTTCCATGTCCTTAGTGTGGACTTTCTTCTAGTGAGAATTTACTGGTTTTTTCCCCAGGAAACTTGGATGCTGCACTTTTGAACATAGAAGTGTAGCTCAGCTTTTACCAGAAAATGGAGTTGAAAAAGGTGCAAGAGGTGTTCCCGAGTCTTATAAATGTGATGGTACCAAAGTGGGAATGACTTTAAGTATGCCTTGTTAAACTGCACCTTACAACTTGTTTTCTTTATGTGTATTTTAAACAAGAAATTTACCTTACAGACATTTTCCAAATTTCAGGATTCTGATGGTAAATTGCACTTTACCACTGGGCAGCGAAGGGTTTAAGCCTCATCTTTTAACACTTGCTGTTGTTATCTGGTTGGATAAGTAATTATGCTTTCCTCTGGTTTGCAGTTTGTGTGAGAAAACACTTGTAAAAATCTGAGGTGAAAATGTCAATACTATTTCTTTTTCTGGGTTAAAATGTTTTGGTTTTTTTTTTTTTTTTAATGAAAGTAGGAAACTTTTTTTGTTCAAACAAGGGGGAAAGGTACCTGCATGCCACCCATCTAAATACCTGCCTCAGTTTCACTTGACTATATGCTTCAAATGTTCCTTGTATTTATTACTGGCAGCTGAAAGACACTGTTGAAAAACATGCTCCCAGGAACCGACAAAGAGCACTTGCAGCCAGCCTGTTGGTGCCAGAGTTTTGTTGGGAGAACCTTAATCTCAGTTTTTATGCCAGTTTGCACAGTGCTTAGGGGCTCTTGAAGCTTCATAGTGCAGTGAGCTCCATTAAGTACACACTATTGTGAGAGAATATCCCTATCTCCTCTCTGCAAGAGGTAGCTGCACAAATTTCTTGGCAGGCCAGCCAAGTCAGACCTGTCCTCCTTCCTTTGGAAGGCTCATGGGGTCTCTAGCCCAGAACTATTGTCAGTATTGCCCCAGACTGTTGAATGATTTCTGTTAGGCTACATCTAATTAATTAGGATGATACCTTCAATATTTTTAGCAAACTGTCAGGACGTAAGAAAATTGCAGTTTACCAGCACCTATGTTGTACTGCAGGATGCTTTGGTTCACAGGTTGGGGAGCCTGAAATAGCATGTTTTATACTGCTGGATTTTAAGAGCATTCCTGTGTGCTTTCTTATCGGTTACAGAGCAGAGCAATAAGCACATAGGTCCCAGAGCAACTCACGATGAAAAACACTAGTGAGTGTTGCAGGCAGCAAGGCAGGGGATGAAGAGGTGGAGGTGACATCTTACTGGTCTCTTTCTCCCAGCTGCTTTGTGAATTTACCTATGCTTGTCTTGCACTGTGCCACCCTTGCATGTGATGATGGGAGAACCCTGTTTGTCCTTCCAGTGTCATGAGGAGGCCTTCAGAGACTGGCTTATTGCAGAGTAAAAATGGTGTGAAACCATGTAGTAGCACTAAACACTACACTTCCCAGGGCCAGAAGTGGAGAAGCGTGTACATGGTGGTAGTCACGGGTTCCAGGGTCTGGTGTCATCATGTGCTGCTGGGTGTAACAGACCCATTTTTTTAATCCCTCAGTCTCCCTGCCTCGGCTGGTCGACATGGACTGGAGGGTGGATATCAAGACGTCTTCAGACAGCATCAGCAGAATGGCAGTCCCTACTTGCCTGCTCCAGTTAAAGGTAATGTCAGTGGCTGTAAAGGATGCAGGATCAAAATAGACAAGTCCAACACCTGACTTGCCAGTGGTAGTGCAAAACAGTTCAGACAGGCATCTGGTGCTTGCATATTGCCTGATGGGCAATTAACAGACTTTTTCAGAGATGATCTTTGAAATACCACAGAGCCTGGGAATGATGTCTGTGCTGAAAGCCCTCTTTTTCTTGCAAGGGAGAGTTTTCTTTGCATGAGGATGTGAGAAGGCAGCATATTTGTTCCTGGTCACCATTGTTCTCTAGAGAAAAAAAGAAGATAAATAATGAAGTCATTGCCCTTTAATTCTAAGCTACTCATCAGCATGTTTAGCTGACTGCATTAGTTGAGAAATGACTTTTGATTACTAATAACTTCCTTCACTGGCCACAACTATCATTTGGAGAGTATATCTAAACTTACTGCTTATATTCTACAGAGTTCTGGATCCCCCAGCCAGTAAGGATGGGATGGGTGGATTTCAGAGTAGGAGGAAAAAAAAAATCTTGCACCCTGTCAATGGGACCGCACTTCACTAGTGAGGCACACAGCTTAGAAAATGTGCCATGGTCCTTTAGGATGGAGCTGGATGCCAAATTTAAGGCATTTTTCTTAATGTGTGTATTAAACACTGACTTTTGTAGTGGTGCTGGAAAAAAACGTGAATGAATTTTTCATACAGCTAACGTCTGTGTTTCGGTTTTCAGATTCAGGAAGATGTTGCCTTATGTGGAAATAGTCCTGTTGTTTCTGCACTGACTGTGGAACTGAGCAAAGAAACCCTGGACACTATGTTAGAAGGTCTAGGAAGGATCCGGGACCAACTTTCTGCTGTTGCAAACAAATGAATATGCCAGGGCATGGATTCCAGCAGCAAGGAAGGGAAGTATTCTCTACCTATGGCTCTCATAAGTTGCAGCCTAGTGTAACATGTTTTCTGTTTTAACAAAACAAAATTAAAGAGATTTCTTTACTGAGTTAGTAAGATAGCTTTTGAAAAGCTGACACTTAAACATTCCTTTGGTCTGATACCAAAAAGTATTTTCCTAGTATGTTGTTGAATAAAAGCTGGTATCTATTTCAGAAAAGCATTTGAGGGCTCAGAGCTTGGCTTAATCACAAGGGTCATAACTGGAAATAGCAAATAGCTGCAGCCAATGAAGCAAGTGCTATCTCTCTGCCCTGAAATTAGGATCTAAAAGGCTCAAGCTGGTTAATGGGCTGCCTTCCAGCATTAGCAGACAAGGAGGGTGCTTCTCTCTGGAATGTGCATGTACTGAGGTGCATGCTGGATGTAGCACTGTCTCCCTCTCAATGAAGCACAGCCATGCTGCAGATTGTTATTACAGGATAATGCTTTGAAATAGGGCAATTATGCTACAACACATTCCCTTCTGATCAGCTTCATAGCACCATTTACAAAATGACTAGCCTGAACATCTTTAGCAGCAAGTAATTTCCTCTGCCTCTTTGAAAAAAGGAGTTCAGATAATTCATGTTTGGGTTTATTGTACTCTGGGCTTTGCCTTCACTGCACAAAAACCCGTCCGGGACAGTAAAGAATTGATGTCCATTGTCTGCAGTGTAGAAAACCCTTCTGTGGCAGTATATGCCTATACTTCCCCAAAGTGGTTTTTTGTTTGTTTGTATAAATCTTCATTTAGTTAAAAACCAAACTGCTAATTGATTCTGTGAATCCTTTTCAGTCTAGAAGAGATGTTGTCCTGGGTTACCTCAGCCTTTGTGATGGTGCCTAGTTTCTAGGCTGGTTTAATGGATGTTCATGTTTGTTGCTGAACAGGAATCTTTTGTTTCCTGTTCAAATGGATTAATCTTTTAAACTGTCTTCTCTTCATTATAATACAGTTTCAGGGCACCTTTTTCCACAGCCACCAGCTCTGTACAGTATCACAGATGATGACCCTGAACTAAAACTTTGTAAATATATGTGCATTGAAAGTGTGGAAGAGTAAGTGCAGAAAATGAACAAAATTCAGACTCTTCTTTCTGATGAGCTTCTGTAATGCTCCAAACTGGAAGACTGGATCCAAATGCTTTGTTTATGGGAAAGTCCCACCTTTCATAAAACATTTGGCTCTCCTTCAAGACACAAAACATTGTCTCTTGTGTTTGGAAACATGAAATCATTCAAGACGTGTGCATAAACTACAGAGCTTTGTTAATTAATTTTGTATGTCCCCACAGAGTGCAGGCTAGAGTGTAACTGTAAATGAAGCCTGTGCCTTTAAAAGATACTGGTGTAATACACCTTAGACAACAAGATGCGGTGCATGACAAGGCACTTGTTCAGGTCTACTTTGAGTAAAGATTGTAATGCTTAGTACAGTATCAAGGTAAACTGGTAGATTTCATATATAATAGGGAAATCTGAAAGGAGAAGGTGGATATTCAAGAATCTGTTCCATAAGCTTCAGGCTGTGAAAAACATCTGTAATAGACTTCTTCAGTTTGAGGAAGTTTTGTTGCCTTTAGACCATAGCCTTAAAAAAAATCTCAAATAGTTTATATTGTACTGTTTACTTTAGAAAGTAAGAATCATTGAGGAGGCGAGTAATGCATAATGAAGTACTCCTAGCGTTAGAGAAGCTGAGGAAGTCAATACATGGAGGGAGTCCTTGAGGTAAATACTGAAGTTAGTCAAAATGTTGTAGGGCCTAATGAAATGAAGAATTGATAGTTGCATAGTTTTCATACAAAACCATTATACAACTATAGACTAGTTGTAAAGAAAAGAAAGACTTAAAACTGAGAAGGCTTTTCCAGTGTCAGAGTGGCACTATCTGCAGGTAGCTGAAAGTTGCTCATGGAGACTTTAATGAAGGGGGCTGTCCACTGCATCAGGGGCATGACAAACATCTGATGACTTCAAGGGGTGTATCTCAAGTCATTCTGCAAGAAGCTGCTGGTATTTTCTAGTCCAATATTTAGGAGGCTATGAGAGCCTGCCTTCAAATCTTTGTCTAAAATGTTAGGTATTTTCTTGTTTGCTCTTACCATGTTTGCCAGAAGAGCTACGACTGCTCAGAAAAAGCTATGTAAAAGAAGAGAGGCTGAGTAGGAGTGTCATTACCTGACCAGCAAGAGTACTTCACATTGAAGTCCTACTTACAGAGACTTACACAGAGGGAGAAGAATATGCTTGCTATTGCAGTCAATCATATGCGATCTTTTTCAGAAAATGATTGCTGTCTTAAAATCAGTTAGATTTTTATCCTCCCTCCACAAATTGCTGCTATTTGGTAGGTTAGCCTAAATGTATTCAGCACTGCTTTATTATCAGCTCATTCCTGTGCCAACATCGTCCTCTTTAGCTTACTTCTCTCCTGCCTTTCCATTTTCCCTCATACTTATGAAGCAGTGAAATTCCACTCCACTTTTGATTACTAAGCCTAGTAAGCTCTATGTTCTGTGCCTTTGAGTATCTTGGTGTCTATTCTTCGCTTACAGCTTGCATCTCCCTTGAATGGGGTCACCACAGTTGTTCATTTCTGGAAAAGAATAGTCCAAGGACATAAATAAAGAATAGAGCTGTCATAGTATGTGAATCACCTGAATGAACTCCTCCTCCCAGGAAACCACAAGCCTTCATTGTGAAGTGGAGCTCAAAAACTCCATTTTCATTCCAGTATTTGAGGAAGAGAGAAACCATCTCCTACATGTACACTGTTTATCAAGTGGTAACTCAATTATGCTAAGCAAAACAGTGATAAATGTATTTGTAAAACACAAGTATGCAAGTTAAATTCAAATTGTAATTTCACAGTTCAGACATTGTGTTGGATCTGACTGTGTCAGGGTGTTGAAAAGGCATTTAAAACATTAAATCCTACTTTGTATTATTGAAAACAAAATTTTGCTTCATCTTACTGCAAGAAAATGTGTACTTTAGGGTGTTCAGGCTAAAAGTTGTATACATGTTGTGAGTGAGAGCAAGAAGAACTTAGGAAGAAAATGCCTTTATGATTCCTAGCTTCCACTTCAATTAGTGAGCTTTAACTGTTAGTTTAAAACAGTAGAAGACTTTACAAGACTCATGATGGATTGGTAAAGGTATAATAGTTACTCTGTGTTTTAAGTGTGAGCTTTATTGTGTGAAATTTACATATTCAGGCTCTTCTAAAACTGTCATCTGTACAGAGTTTTTGCTTTGTTTATAACTGAGGTGTTTTATTATTTCACTTCAATTTATTTCATTACTAGTAATCTGGTTTAGAATGGTTTTGACTGAAGTAAAAAATCTTGGTTTCAATTTGTTTGGTATCTAATTTTCACTGGAGATAATAGAGTTTATATTTAACAATATACATGGGACCCCCTGCCCAGATTGGGACTGAAAAAGGCTTTTTTGGTAACAAATCTGTGATGGAGCTCTTGTTAAATGAACAACATTGCTCTTAAAAATCACAACAGCCCAGCTTAATCTCAGTTCTTGATACTAGGAACGACATACGTAGCAGTGTAATTTCCTCAGCTGCTTTATAATTGTAGTTATTCTGTGTCATAATAACCCCTACAAAAGTAACCAGTTTAATGAGTTCACCAGTCTTTCTCACATACCCCTTAAAAGGTTCATCTCACTAAGCTGTAGAGAGGTAAAGTAGCTGCTTACAGTTGCAATAAATCAGTGGCAACACTGGGTGTTGAGGAATCCAGCCTCCTTAGACCCTTTTCTGACTTCTTGACCATTTAGTCAGAAACTTTATTCCGTGACACAGCAATTACACTAACTGTCACATATCTTTCGCCCACCTACGCAGACGTTGTGCAGGTAGTTGCTGATTTTTCGCTCTGTTTTTAATGTAAGAGGTTAATAATGCTTGGGACGGTTGTGCCTTGCTTATTGAATAACTGTCACCTCCAACGCGTAACTTGATTAACGTTATGTAATTTAGTCTCCGGTTGTTTTACCACTTTTCAATAACCACGTCAGGAATATCACTGTACTCGCACAGCCCTGTAGTGTTATAATGCAACACCTTGGCTTACCTACTGTCAGTATTTGGTCATCCTGCCCAGCATTTTCAAAAAAGTCTCAACGGTTTGCGTTCTCTGGCCCCTGTTTGAAAGCACTGCAGCTGCATTACAAACACCGGTGAATTAAACCTCACAAACTACAGCAGGGGGATTTCTGTAGCCAGCCTGATGACGATGTGCAAAAGGTCCTGAATTTTTTAGTTACACTCAAAAATCCATAGGTATCCTTAGAAGCCTCACTACAGGCATCATTTTTTGAAAATTTTGTGAAAACTAAAAAGCGTTATGCTGTGACTAGTCAGTAAGTAGATCATGCGCTGTAGCTTTCTTAGTGTCCCTGTACTCCACAGGGCATATGTGGGTGGTTAAACAGTCCTTGTCATTTTAAGTACAGGAAGAACCTGCATCGGCTCAACACTCTATAAACCTCTTTTCTGGCATTATTAATGCGTATGAGTCTTGCTACTGACATTGCTGCTGCTGAAGTCCATACAAAGCAGATGATAACAAAAATGCCAACCCTGTACCCGCCCTGTGACATAAATTCACTGTCTTATTTTACCGAGTCCCACAGGAAGAAGAGGGACCACAGTAGGGTCAGAGCTGGCAGTGCAAGCCGGCAAGCTTCCTAAGCTTTCTCCTGCAGCCTTGGTCTTTGACAAAGACAGAAGAGTGAGAATGAAAGGAAGGAATGAAATAAACTTTCCTGGAAGCGTAAATGCCTTTTGCCCAGGAGATGGCGAGCTTGGTCTCCCATTGCTATTCCCTCACCAGTCAGGAAGCGGCAGACTGGGCTGACCTTCGCAGAAGCCCAAACAGAACCGTGTACTTCTTTAGCAGCAAAACAGAAAGGGGCTATTACTCACTGGTTAGCAAAAGGTCTCTCGTCTGCTAACACATTTGTGGGTTGAGGCAGCTGGGCACATTTTAGGGGAAGCTGGCAGAGACGGTAGTAGCAGAGGTGTCTCCGCAGTGTGCCAGTCATTTTAATCACAAAGAAGTAGGAACCCTTCCTTTTTTTTTGCCAGGTTAGCTGCAAATTCCTCCGGGGACAGCTTTGGCACCCGCAAGGGAAAGAACAGCGTTGTATTTAAAGGGATGCCGACAACTTGGAACGCTGCCAGACTGGCCCATCTCAGACAACGCAAGTTTTGCATAGATTTGTCTTTAATTAGTGGTGAGCAGGGCACTCTCAGCATCATCTCTGGAGAAGGGCAGGGAGGGAGAGTTCCTTCTCTCCCAAGCATGTTAGAAACCAATTTTAAACAGTGCACTACGCACAATGGCATCCTGCATGTTTGATCTCTGTTCTCCATGTATGTACAAATTCGCTGTTTCTTTTTCGCTCACTTTTGTTGCTGCCGTTAATACAAGGCCGGGGATGACAGCATCGCCTCTTGTTGCTGACCCTTCTGCACCCCCACCTCCCAGGAGGCATCATCTTGCCCGTCTGAGCGAGGAAGTGCTAATGCACACCAGCAACACTGACACACCACAAAGTGCTGTCAGATATGCAAAGAAAACACAGTGAGCAGAGAGAGTTAAATATGATCCTGTTCACATCCTTACTCTCTTCTAGTTACTGCTCTTGGAAAAGGCTGGTTTGGAACAATAGTAGGGATCGCTTTTTTTTTCCTCCCCTCTAAGGAAGACTCAATTTTTCAAACTGACAGCATCCCTTTATGCTGATGAGATAGTGAAGGTTGAGTGCCAACTAGCAGCAGAAATATAATAGCATCCATTAGAGCTGTTAGCTAGAGTCTGCCAGTGCTTCTGTTTGTAATTCAGAGGGTTATAACTCAGCCATGCAAATAAGATGCAGGAAAAACTTTACACTGACAATCTGGACCTTGCAGTGGGCTTTTTTCGTTTCTTACAAAAAAATAGATAGCAAGTTTGCTTTGACACTCTGGACCGTGCTGTAATGAAGAGAGAAGAAACCCAAATGAGAGGACTGCAGTATACCAATGCCTGGCCTTTGCACTGACGGGGAACTGGGCTAATTGGAAATGCTGACATCTTTACAGCTGTATCAGTGACTGTAGGTCCAGGGGTGTCCAAACCCGCGTTCTGTATCAGAGTCTTGGGGCAAATATTATCACTTCCAAACACAGCACTATACAAGGCAGCGAGGCTCCCTGAGCTGTGTCCCTGCTCCACACAGCAGCAGGGCTCAGCTCACATAAGGTTCCCTGGTGATTTATGACCACAATCAGTAAGTTATGCACTGTCCACAGTATTTTGGTTCCTTACCGCTTTGTGGCATTTGGGTATTGGTGCCTCACTCCCAAGCCTGTTTCTGCATTTGTCGCATTTATATGCGTGCACAGAGACATGACGCTTACTTTTGATTATTTACTTTTTTTTTTTTTTTTAATCCACTAAGGCAGTATTATTCCATGCTCTGCTAAACCAGAGTGGCAGAAAATCGTGGATAATCTGGAAAGGTTGAACTGGATGTCGACAGACAGCTGGTATGCCTTTGTAAAGACATGTCTGGTGACAAATAATCAGAAGATCAGACTGAAATCAAAGAAACACAAAAGCATGACTGAGTGCAGTGCATAACTGAAAGTTATGTGCAGTGCATTTAGAGACAACTTTTTTTCCACTCTGAAAAGGACAGCATAAAATTGTACTTGGCCATCTGCGTTTCAGGATGTTTTCCTTTTCCTGGGCACAGATGGTAAACTTCAAACATCACTATCATCAGCCTCATCTACCAGATCAACCCTGTAAGCAACCGTATTTACAATTTCTACCCACTGCTTTCCAGTGACCTCATTTCTCCCTTTGGTGCTTAGAAGTTCTGGCTAATACTAAAGGCACTAAAATAGGCACGTTGAAAGCTACCCTTGTGGGTGTGGTAACATAGTTCCCAATAAAGCAAAGACCCTTTAAATGAAATGGAAGCCGGACACAGTTTTGCCTTGTTCTCAGGCAAAAACCAAATTAAAACCTGTTCCTAGGCTTTCAAAAAATAAAATGAACTAGCTAAACAAGGTGTACCTGTCGTTCCCTCTTCCGTCCTAGTTTGCACACCGTCTCTCTAGACGGCACGTTTGAGGCAGAGCCCTTGTCTTCGCAGCCCCATCTAGGCGGCTGACGCTGCCACCGGTACTGTCACCAGTAACAGCACGGAGCCTGTCCCTTGGTTCTAATGCATCACCGAGATAGTTTAGTTATTTCAGGATCAGATTTCAGGCTTTCTAGTTGCTTGACACAGCAGTGGTCTTATCTTTTCTTATCTTATCTTACTTACTGCATAAGTAAGGCTGATCTATGCAGTTTAATGGGTGGATTGTGTCCCCAGTGACAGCTCACAGAGAAACGGTCCAATTTTCAGAGGTGTGGAATATTTTCTTTGGGACTTCAGATACTTCTGCGTGATATACTTCTGATACCCCTCCCTCTGGGCCCATCCAATTTGCAGTATCAGAAGGGTTCAATTTTCCCCAAGAGAAGCAATTTTTGTGGTATTTTTGGTTAAAATTCCTTCTTCCCCTACACTTCCTTTTTCTTAAATTATTCCGTGTCATACATACTGTCATCCTCCACTCCAGAGGAGCCTGCACTCTGGCAGTGAAAGAACAGCTATTATTTCAAGAGTTCAACAATAATAAATGAAAAGTACCAAAGTTAAAAAAAAAATAAAATTTACACAGACTACCTTAATGCCTCTGTTGAAGCAATGAAGAGCGCTAAGAAGTCTGCTAGTAACTGAAAATGAACTCAACTTTCAGGTGATGAAATTCAATTCATTGGTAATTCTCCAGAGAGGGGGAAAAAGCTGCGGGGATGATCACTGCATACGAAATAAATCTCCTGGTCGCTGATGATACTTAAGTACAGGCAGCTTCTTCTCATTAGCAGGGTTCTGGGGAAGGAGTATCATCTAGCACAGGGCCGTTCTAACGGTAGGCACTGGTGCAGCTCTGGAGCACAGCCTGGTTGTGCGTAGACCTCCCTGCAAGAAGTCAAACCTGTGAGGGCTCCTTGGATGGAGAGAAACAAAGAGGGCACAAGAGAGCGGCTGCGGCTCTCCAGGCTCATCGGCCGTGCGGTGGGACCGAGTTTGCTATGAACAGCAGAACTGGGGGCCTTGATGTCACCTCTGGGATCCCAGTAAAACTGGAGCAGGGAGCCTGGGCGGGGTATGAGAGCGAGGGCTGGAAATGCAGACTTCTGAGCTGCGTGCTTGCTTCTGCCGTGACTCTCCAGCATCCCACTTTACCTCTGCCTAGCAGGTCGAGAGATAGCTTACACCCATTTGGGGTGAGATAGCATAATTGACCGATCCGCTTGGTATTAAGCCTCTTGAAGTATGTAAGCAAAGGACCTTACAAGTGTACTGAGCATATTGCCAAGAAAAAGATGTCAATGCCAGAGTATAGTGTTTTGTATGGCAGCGCAGGCTGAAATGATTTTCTGCTGCCTACAAAGAAAACAGTGTTTTGCAGAATTTATCACCCTCTCCAGTTCCTCGGGAGCACAGTACCACACAGCTCTGAAAATACAGCAGGCTTCGGCTCCCGAAGTAAAACCTGAATCACTATTACAGTGCTCTTCAGAGGAATCGCGTCCTGCTGGGGTTTATAGCTGAGAGCAAGTCTTCACCTCTCCCTGACCCACTTTAAAAGTTTGTCCTTCTCATCGTATGAAAGGCTTCAGAAGGAAACTGTGAATGGAGGCCAAATGAAAGAGCAGCTCATCCATTTGTTTCAGAAGAACCCCCTTTGCTTTGTCTCCATTTCAGACCTTCCATGTAAACTGGCAGCTACCGAGATGATTCCGCTGGGTTCGTCCCCTTCCCTTCTCCCCCTCTCCGGCAGCACCTTGGCCCTTAGCCTTGCCTCTCCTTTCGTATAGCTGGGACAGGGGATATGAATTTGCTGGGCGCAGGAAAGAAATTTCGTGTATTTAAATTCCCCTCTGCCTGTGTGATGCACACACCCATGCAGAGCGAGGAAAGGCTTGTGGCACTTCCGAATGAATCAAGCCTGGATGGTTCTGATCAACTTACTGACATGAATTTCATTTTCACAGCTAGCTCCCTGTTGCCCAGGGTGTTTTGTTTTTGTCAGAGTTGCCTGGTTTCCAGTCCTTTGCTGTAGGATTTGCTACAGAATAAATACAGCCTGGAGGGCAGTATAGCCTCAGCAGGCCTTCAGGGGGGTCTGCGGGGCTCGCAGGTACCAGCGATGGCTCACGGCTGGAGTGATGTATGGCTCAAATAAACCCGAGATGAAGCAGATGCAGGGGACAGGGAAGGGGCCTAATAACGTGTGCTGGTTTGGGCTGGGATGGGGTTAATTTCCTTCACAGTAGCTAATGTGGGCTGCGTTTGGGATTTGTGCTGGAAGCAGTGTTGGTGACACAGGGATG